>JAKUBT010000025.1:0-179418 GCA_030563305.1 Petasospora maesae
GGGTGTTACTGGCACAGGCAAAAAGTTCTCCCACAGAACCAGCACACAAGGTGACAAACGAGAAATGACAAACGAGAAATCACGGGGTTTTGGGGGGGATGGCCGCAGATTATGCACACGGAAAAAACACTGACGCGGGCGCCGGGTGGGCAGCTGCGCCGGGGAGGACCAAGCGATGGGATCTGGCGGGCCGTTAGGGCGTGCGTCTAGACAGGCCCTTCTCCAGAGAGCCATTGCGCGCTGAGAGAATCGGTAACATGGTATTCTGACTAAATATATGGACTTCTGAGTATCTGTTACATATATTCACCAATTTTCCCCACCCTTCCACCATACAAACTTCCCAGAAAATGGCGGTTGCGGGCGCTGTGGAAGTGCAAAGCGACCTCCGCACCGGAAGCGGAGAAGAAGGGCCCAGACCCCGCGATAGCCAGGTCACGTGCCGGCCGCTTCTTTTGTGGCACGCGGGAGCGCTAGACAACGTGGCTTTGGTGGCGATTCCGTTTCTCTTGGAGCTTCCTCCCTCTCCTAACTGTGGATTCTGGCACATTCTATTTCTGGCACCGTTGTTTGTGTTTGTGTTTGTGCTGGGTGACAGGTGTTGTGGAGCTGTGGATTTCCCCAGGAAGTTCGCTCGTTTGTCCGACGCATCTACAAACTCCGAGATCCTGGAACCTTCCAGATCTCTTTGTTCAGCTTTTTTTTTTGCTTTCTTTTCCCTTGACAGCTGCGGTTGGCGATTCCCTTTCTGTCCTGGTCCTTCAACCGTGTTCGGGTGCCCTACGCTTAACACAAAGCCCACGAAGCCCACGGGCCCAAGAAGCTCACTGGGTTTTCTCCTTAGGGCAAAACTTTTCAAATCACTTGACCCCCGGAGCCATCAGCCACCCCAGTCATTCGAGTGCAGTGCTAAACGACTTCCTACGAGAGTGTGGATCCAAGACACCAGCCGGTGTGTTCATTCACTGTACTAAAAATAAGAAATCAGAAAGAAACAAGCAATAAAGAAAGAAACACTTCAAAGAGGTCATCAGAACAGAAGTGGAACGAGCAAGAGCATTGCACCTGGAGACATCTGAACACCCCAGTTCTATGATTGAGATGTTTGTGAGACACATGAGGCAGTGCTAGTGGTTGCAACTGAGGCCGAAGCACTTGTCAATGAGGTGCTCAAAGTTGATGAGGAAGCAGTAGTTGGTGCTGCTGAAACTGTCTCTGTAACAGTTGCAGCCTCCGCAGCTGGGGTTGACAAGAAGGAAGCAGAAGAGACAGTGGTGGTAACAGTAACCTCTCCAGTAGATGGAGCATCAGTTCCAGTGTGGCAATGGCCACTGCCTGTTTTACCTTCAATGTCATGGTCACAATCGGTATCCTGGGCATCACCTTCAGTGTCGTGGTCATCGTCGTTGTCATCCAACATCCTCATCTCTTCTTCAACAAGTTGATCACCCATCTCTTGGACTTGACGACGGCCTTGTTCTTAGCAGCATGAGCTTTGATGGTCTTCTTGCGGTGGTGGTCTTCATCGTCATCGTCATCGGAATCGTCGTCAGAGTCTGAATCGGAATCAGAATCAGAATCAGAGTCGGTATCAGAATCAGAATCAGAGTGAGAATGGGTCTTGGTGTACATCTTTGAAGAGCGAGCTTTGAAAGTAGCTGATGGCTTGGTAGCTGTTAAAGTACCAGTGTGAGGGATGCTCTAGGCGATGCTCTTGGAGTGATGCCGAGTGTAGGACTTCAAGGCATGGGTTTTCGCACGATGATCATCATCCTCGTCATGTGCTGATACGGTGTGGACAGCGGCCAATAGTGGGAGAGTGTATGCAAACTTCATGGTATCGTTGTGATCTTGCCTTGTAGTGTACAGAGCCAGATGAAATGTGATAAGCAGAAGAGAGACGGAGTTATGTGGCTCTTTATATACGGGGTGTCAGTGGCAGTGCTCCATGGTCCCCCTCTTCACCAAGTTACAGTCCTAGGTCTGCACAAGATCCAAAATGTAAATCCCTTCTTGGACGTGCTTCCAATGTGGCGAAGTGGTCGAAAGTTAAGGAAACCGGTGGAGATTAGGCGTTGGTTGTGCCTGTTTTGAGAAGTTTATCATCCAGCTCATCGGTTATTTTCAAGTTGCATGCCCTTGCAGCTGTTTGTTCGGATGCGCGCGTTCCTGAGATCCTGGTCCATATAAAGCGAGCTACCAGAACTGTAGTAGCTCGGAGTATATCCCCTCTTTTTGCTGTTATAAATAGTACATATGTGGTCCTTTAAAGTTCTTCTTTGGTAGTTCTTGCAGAGTTCCATTGCAGAGTGCCCAGGTGGTTCTTCTTGGGCATTGTTGTTCTGCGTGGAGCCTAGATCTTGGTTCCTCTCAACCACCCTAGTCGGCCCAGTTCATATTGAGCAGTATTTACTTATCTAGAGAGAAGAAGGATACAGAGAAGGAAATAGGTATCTCTACATCGGTACATCAAGCAGCATTGTTCTGTGGCGAAGCCAGTAAGTGCTGAGGGAGGGATACTGACCTCGTTTTGTGGTCTCAGGTACGAGATCCTGGAGATTCATACACCAATCTTCTTTAGTGGTAAACGCCGGAACTCTGCAGGTAAAGCACATTTCTTTCCCCGACGTGCTTCCGAGATCTCAAATCATCTTCGGGAAGTAGTTGGATATTCCATCACATGAGCTGTGGATTTGCAGTACCTGGTACCCTCTGCTGGACTGTATCTTTCATGCAGTGAACGTGCCTTGCACAGCTAATGATGGTAATCTGCGCGGCTACATAAACCGGAATGGCTTTGCCCCCTATACCAGAATAGTAGTCCATCTCATAAACTCTTGCTCCTTGCTCCTTGCTATATATAGTAATGACTGTGGCAATTAATAGCCATACCCTATGAAGCATGCTTGACCGCGCAGTACCTCTTGCTGTTCCAGCTTGCATGCTTAGAAAGATCCGCGCACCAACTCGATGCGATGAATAAATTCAGTTATCTCCACATCCATGAGAGCAATCGACAAACGGAAACTGGTGACCTCTGAATAACTCAGTTTCTGATTCAGCCATAAATTTGAGAGCCTCGTAGAAGGGCTCCATTTTGCAATGGATGATCATGAAAATTTGGCCCAAAATCGCTACTTTTGAGTGAACTGCTCAGTTTGATTAGCCTAACTCCATTTCCTGAGAAAGATTGACATTTTGCAATATTTTGAAAGTTGCTGTATGCACTTCCCACATGTCATGATCGAAAGAAGACTGTTCAATCACCCAGAAATACCACTTTACTTCTCTTCATCTTCTATTTTGACGTAGAATTGGAAGGAAGAGAAAGATTCACTACCCTCTTGGAGCTGGAAATGATGTTATACCTGCAATATGCCGCATCAGAACTCACCATAGAGAAAGTCAAGTATACCTAGCCATAGAATAGACTTCTGGTTTTTATATAAATCTACAACCAAGTCAATAGAGCACAATTTAAGCCCTAAAATTGTAAAATTAGGCTAAAATGAAGCATAATTTTCAAGCTCGTCTGGCGAACCGTGAAAATTCAAAATTTTGAACTGGCATCTTGGCCGAGTGGTTAAGGCGAAAGATTAGAAATCTTTTGGGTTTACCCGCGCAGGTTCGAATCCTGCAGATGTCGTCATTTCTTTTTTATATTTTTTGCACCTCTAGGGCACATAAACCCTTGCAGGTCCATATTCTGCGTTTCTGCGTTCTGATTGGGGCTTCTGGACGTCGCTGTGTGGCGAAAATGAAGTTGGAGGAGAGCCCGAAAGTTGCCTCGATCGCCGGTCGTGTGCGTACCGCCTGAAAAACTTCTGGCGCATACAATTTTTTTTAAAGCGACTTCCTGCGATGAGATGGGCTCAATTCTCTCCCAAATAGCTCTTTAGCACCAGTCCACTACAGAATCACCAGAAGATGGAACTCGCTATTGCCCCACAGGATCAGGAAATCCTCCTCAAGGACAAGAACGTGATCAACGAGTCCGTGCTGGACAAGTACAGACTGGCCGGACAGGTTACACAGACCACCCTCACATACATCACAAAGCTCATCAACGATGCCTACCACTTGAACCAAGGACCAAAGCTCACTGCTTCTGAGATCTGTCTCTTGGGAGACTCTTTCATGGCCTCTTCCCTGGAGGATGTGTACAAGAGAGGATCCAACTCCGTGAACGAGAAGGGTATCGCACAGCCTGTGACCATTGACGTTAACAATGTCCACACTGGCTTCTCTCCAGAGATTGATGATGATCTCCAGGACTTCAAGTTCTTCGAGGCCGGTGACATTGTTACCATTTCTCTCGGATGCCACGTTGATGGTTACACCTCCAACTTGTCCCACACTCTGGTTATCTACCCACCAGGAGAGGAGAAGGATGGAGAGATCCGTCCAAGTGGCCCACTCTTGGGTCCTAAGGCTGACGCTGTTGTTGCAGCTCACGTTGCCAACGAGGCTGTTATTTCTCTTCTTGGTGCTGCATTGACACCAGAGAAGCTTCCAGCTGTCTTGAAGAACTTGAACGGTGACTCCACCACCATCACAGGTTCTTTGATTAGAAGAGTCGTTGATGAGATTGCACAGAGTTTCAAGTGTGTTGTTGTTCCAGGATCCAGAGTTCGTCGTATCAGAAGATTCTTGGCTGGTCAAGCCGAAGGTATCGTTGCTGAGAGAGAGTACAAGGGTGTCGTATGGACCGAGGCTGACCAAGAGGCTACATTGTTGGAGAAGGCCTCTACTTCTCAGGAGTTGATCAAACTTGACAAGAACATCAAGAACACCGGTGTTTCCCAAGAGTCAGCTATCCCATCAGATGAGTTCGTTGTCACACCTGGTGAAGTTTACCTTGTTGATTTGAAGATGGCACCAATTGCAGAGTTTGGTGAGATTGGTCTCATCACCATTCAGACCCTCGATGGATTCACAGGAAAGAACCACGATGACTCCACTTTGAACATCAAGCCAAGTATATTCGTTAGAGACTTCGCCATGCAACATACACTCAAACTCAGAACATCAAGACAAACCCTCACAAAGATTGACAAGACAAGATCCGTGTATCCATTCAAGCTTGCTCACTTGTCCGATTCATTCCCAATTGATCTTAAGCAATTGCACAACGCTGGTCCAGAGTCATTGAAAGAGGAGATCGATGCCATCAAGAAGGACATCAAGGCCGCTAGATTGGGTCTTGGTGAAATCACAAATAACCATCTTGCCGTTGCCAGATCTGTCCAATCCGTTAGATTCCTCCCATTGCATTACATCCTCAACACAACGAACAAGACCGGTGCTCGTGGTTATGACGCTGAGAACCCAACTTTGCCAGGTCTTGAATTGCCATTGCCACGTTTGGGAATCTCTTCTTTGAAGCTCAAGTCATTGCTCAAGAAGAACTCCGTTGATGTTCCAGTTGCTAGAGAGCAATCAACAGTGGTGCTTGTCCAGTCTGGTATTGCCAGTGGTGGTAAGCCAGAGGTTTTGAGATTGACTGGTGGTTCAAATACTTCTAAGCCAAGTTGGGTCCACTCAAACTTCGAGCTTAACAAGGAGCGTGATGTGATCCAAGGTGCCATCCAGTTGATCGAGCTTGGTCAGGATAAGAGATTCGGTATCAACATCAGAGAGACCCAGCCATTGAAGCTCACAACTGTGCTTGAGGAGAAGAACAGCAAGGAGGATACAATGGCCTTGGATTAATCGATGTTATTGCGTTGTAATAAGGATTTAAACATCATGGGTAATGTGCATGCAGTTCAGCTTCAGTCACAGATTAGCATTTCGTTTTTTGTACACTAGAGAAAAATTAAGAAGTTTAATTGTTATGATCCAGTTTCCAGTAAGACATACTACACGTACATGTTTGTTACTTATATGCTTCGTGAGAACAAGTCATGTTTTTTTTAATGTACAAAATTATAGCATGCAAAAACCAAAGAGAGATCAGGGAAATGTGATCAAGCTCTAATCTTCTCCTGGACAGCGTAGTTCTTGAGTGTGTTTCTAACAAACCAGTCGGCAAACTTTCTAGCACTCTTACCTTCCTTCACCTGGATCAACTGCTTTCCATCCTCTTCGGTGATTGTGATGTCCAAATCGTAAACTGGAACGTATTCACCAGAGAGCAATTCACCTTCGGTCCATTTGAGCTGTTTGTTGTTGGCCTTGTAAGTGAGCAATATTGAGACGAGTTCAGATTCACTGACATCCATGAGTTTAGCAAGCTTTGGAGCTTCAAGCTTAGAATAGAGTGAGAGGTATGGCTTCAAACCTTGAACGGATACGATAGGTTTCACCTTGAGCATGAAGATCTTCAAATGCATACCCAATGGGTCGTTTACCTGCTCAGAGATGGAGATGGAGATGAACTTTGGTGATGAGAACTTGAGAAGCTCCTCATACACTGGCAATGACTCTTCACCACCTCTTGTGATCTTGTTGTACTTCTCTGCAAACTTGTCCTTGAGCCCTTGGAACAAAACGTCATCGAGTCTTGTTGGACAGAGACCGACTAATACGATCAAGAGAGCATACATCTGCTCAGTCTTCTTTGAGACAATGTCGTATTGGCCAGACTTGTTGATGTTCTTTGTTCTGGAGATGTAGAGAAGGATATGGGACAATGTCTTGATGGCATCGGAGTAACGGTTCAACATGAGGTAACAGTATCCGACGTAGTAATAGGTTGTGAAGTGACATCCTGGAACCTTGGTGAAGAAGGCTCTCTTGTCCAAATCGATGTATTCCATGGTCTTCAGTGCCAATGTGAAGTCACCGAGCAAAGTGTGGATTCTCAAGAGACCAATGATGGAGAAGTAACCCAAGAGTCTGTACAATGGCAAGACACCGTACTCTCCTGCAATGGCGACATCGTTTACGGCACCAACGTTTCTGTTCACCTTGAGCTGCTCGATGATCTGGGATCTTCCAATGAGGGAGTAAAGAGCGTTCAAGACGGAATAGGCACTCCACACTTCACCGTGTTCCAAGACGTATGCGAGTTCGACAGGGTCGCTCTTCTCCTTGTTGGTGATGAGCTTGGACTTGTAGATGGCGAATGCGTTGAACTGGTAGATGAACTCGTCAATGATCTCCCAGAGCCACTTGTTTGGCAATTCAAAGCCGACTGGGCCATCCTCGTTGTTCAAGAGCAGGTTGAACAGGTTGCAGTAGTTGTTGTAGGAACCTGTTCTGTGCTCCAAGGTCGGGTTGAGGCGGGCGTAGATGTGTCTGTAGTAGACCTCTGAGTAGAGCACGAGGAAGACCTGGTCGTTGTTAACGAGGTCCTTGATCTCAGAGGAGGAAGGCCATGCGGAGGACTTGAAGTGCTGTTCCGTGAGCTTGTTGAACTGGGACTCGTAACAGCCGTGGAGCTCGTAGACGTTGTTGTCCAAGTAGGCCTTGTAGAACTGCTTGATGAAGGCGGTGACCGGCTCAGGAATCGACATCTTTGGACACTTTTGGCGAGCTGGAGTTGGTGTTTTGAAGGCCAAATTGGAGATCAGAGGTGGTGTCCTGTTCGAAAACTTTTGCGCGTTGATGGACGTCTCTGATTTTTCGAATTTTGGGCCAGGAGATTACGTAATAAATGTTGCTTAAATGGCCAAATGAGGTAATATATGTGGCAATGACAATACGCGGGCATTCTATGATACACGAGAATCAGCATCAGTGTTGGAAAACAGAGTGGTTAATGCCGTTGTTTACGTCAGCTACGAGCAGAAGTCTTGTGCAATGACCGTGAGGGGCCAGGGAAATCGCATTGAGAAAGCAGCAGCAGGGGAAGCCCAATTACAAGCAGCCCAAGCACGGGCCGTGGGCAGTTCCAACGTGTAGAGCTGTTGTCATTGGCTTAATATCCACACACTATGGCAGTGTAGCATGCGTAGAAGAGATCAACCAGAACAACTGAAACAATAGGGTGTTACTGCGACATTCGTTGGGGACATAATAAGATTTTATCAAGAAACCCTTACAGGCCCTACTGGCGTCCCCTTTCAATGCTCAGAGAGCAAGAGCCTAAGACGTGTGTAGTGGAATCCCAGAAAAGAAGAGGGAACACCTTACATCCATACCTTGTCGGATACCTACTCAGGAGAAACAGGAGCCCCGGCCACCGCAGCAAAGTGTGACATGTTTTGGTGTTCTGATTTCTTTGGAGGCCTTGGACCTGGCACGTGATCAAACATTCGCGAACCCGCCAAACCGCCAAACCGCGAACCCACGGCCGATTCCCCAAACAACAACAAGTTCAAGAATCAGCCACCGCCAGAGACGTCCACGGGGCACCAACAGAACACGCCATTACCCCAATAAGAGTCCAGGGATGCCGCCTGCCTACAACCAGAGACTCTCCCCGCAGAGGAACCAGCTGCTGCTGCGTCTCCAGCGCCACGGACGCAAGCTCGCCGTGCTCTTCGCCGTGCTGGTCGTTGCACTCGTCCTGCTCTTCAGCTCCAACTTTGGCGGCGCAGGTTACTCCCACTCCAAGACGAACTCCAGAGGATACACAAAGCTCCACGGCTGGCGCAAGACCGATACACTGACCAAGAGCGTGCTGCTGTTCCCCTCCGTCGAGCACGCACCCCTGCTCAGAGAACTCACCGTGGACGGGCTCTTCAACTCGCAGACTGACTCCCAGGGAAAGAAGAGATACCTTCTCACCGACGCATTTGATGAGGAAGATGCCAAGCTGAACTCCAAGCTCGAGTCCGACGACAACACAAGCCAGATGCTCAAGGCCAAGAAGTCCTTCCTGGACCATGGAAAGCAGAAGTTCAACGGCCCACATTCCCCAGAGGTTGTCATCGTCACAGGGATCGACTTTGAGAAGTACGAGCTCTCACACCTGACCAAGATCGTGCAGAACAGAGTCAATTACGCACAGAGGAAGAAGTACGGTGTCTACGTCCGCTGGATCCAGGAGTTCCTCCCATTCACATCGGAGACTCAGAGCCACAAGGATTGGGCCAAGATCTTCCTACTACGCGAGGCTATGTATGCCTTCCCCAAGGCCAAGTACTTCTGGTACTTGGACCAAGACGCCATGATCATGCGTTATGACATTGACTTGATCAAGTATCTCTTGGAACCAAAAGTGTTGGACCCAATCATGCTCCGTGATCAACCTGTTGTCCCACCAAATGGTATCGTGCACACTTACAAGAACACAAAGGCATCAAATGTGGAACTCGTCATTACCCAAGTCGGTTCTGATATCAACTTGAACTCCTTTGTCTTGAAGAATGACTTCATCGCCAAAACCTTGTTGGAGTTCTGGTCAGATAAGTTGTTCAGATCATACCACAACTTCCCAAGAAACACAGAGTCTGCATTGACACATATCCTTCAATGGCATCCAATCTATTTGGCACGCACCGCGATTGTCCCACCAAGAACCATAGCAGGATTACATACTGCGATGGAATTACCTGAAGGTGATGATATCCACTATTCATCTGGTGATTTCGTTGTCAGTTTGAGAGATTGTGCATTGAGAAAAAGCTGTGAGAAGGAGATTGATGCCTATTGGGCAATCGTGGAGGGCAAATGAAATGATCTAGAGAACAAGAGGGACTTCATAAATTAAGTTGTTTTAGATCAATTTTGGCATTTGGTTTTGTTAACCCTGTTACATGTAGTCTTATCATACCACATGTACTATCACTACCACAAGTAAACTGAAACAGTCTACGAATATTGAAATCTGGATGCCGGATATGCAGTACGAAATGAAGGTATAGATAATAACAAATGAGCCTGTATCATTAGTGCTTGGACACTGGGACCTCACCTGTGAGCTTAGCAACTGCTTGCTTGGCCATATCACCAAATCCAACCATGAAGATGGTCTGCCAGATACCAAGACCAACTCTTGGGGCAACACCTCTGTAAAGACCCTTGAGACCATTGTTCTGGTAGATATACTTAGCGGCACCGGCAACACTGAGGTTCTTTGGTCTGTTTGGATCGTTTGTCTTGGATTGCATTTCCACTCTAATCACCTCAATAGGTTGGTTCCAAGCAGAGAGACCACCACCGATAGCAGAGGCGGCAATCTTCTCCAACGCACTGAGCTTATCGTCTTTCTTCTTACCAGTCAAGTTCTTGATTCCATCCTCAGCGAGTCTGGAGAGACCGAAACGAGAACCCCAATTGGTCATCTGACGGATGGCAACGGCGTTGACACCCTTGTTGATACCTCTGATTCCTTCCTTCTTGTAAATCTCCTTGAACACCTGGAACGAGGACTGTTGAGCAACACCGGCAACGACAGCTTGCTTAGAACGAGTGATCTCCACTGTCTTCATACATGTGCAGAATCCCATGGTCAAATAAGCCTGGGCAACACCACCAATGACACCACCACCGATACCTGCACCAAAGTTGGAGGCACCAATCTTCTTGAACTGGTACTCAGCCTCAGCGGAGACGAAGAGCAGCACGGCACCCTTGGTAGATGCTTCGATCCACGCCCATGGAATCAAACCTTGGTAGAATCCCATAACACCACCACGGGACCACACGACCTGGGCAGACTCCAAGAGCGTGAGAGATCTGTTGGCGGCCATCGTGGTCTTGATCACCTCCAGGGGCTGCCCCAGCGTGGTGACTTCGGCGAGGTTGAGACCTGCACCGAGCAGGATGTTGGAGAACGAGATTGGCTTCTTCTGGAGATCCTGCTGTGCCATTGTGTGCGAGGAAGTCTGTGTATATGTGGTTTGTTGTTGATGTTTTGGTGTTGGTGGGGGAGGAGACGGTAGAAATTTTTGTGACTGACAAGCTCATCACGTCCAAGCAAACGTCCCGCTGGAGTCGCGGCGAAGGTTCGTCATGCCATGTATGTCGGTGAGCATGTTAATACGGAGTGGGGTTGGTGGTGTTTATCAGTGTGTATGGATATCTACCTCTAGTAATACCAGAATGACAAGTGGAACACAGGTACTAGCTCCAATTGTGTGTCTTTAGTGCGTAGATCTGAGGTGCGATGGTGATGACGTCCCGGGGAAGGCACGCGTCCTTTGGAGCTTCCGATAAGACTCTAGAGACCGCTATTTTGGTTCTTATGAACTATAGATAGCGTGGTGTGAGACTTATTTACCATATAAACATCATATATTGACTGAAGTTTCCAGGAACCTCCCATCATTGGCACAAATAAGGCAGAAGTGGAGCTGTTCAAAAGGAAGACCCATTAATCCGCAGCAGGCCCGGAACCGGCCGGGATTGATCACGTGATAGGTCGATTGTACCCGGCTCGCATGTGCCAACGGGCTCAACTATACTGGACACTTAATGGACCTCTCTACAAAGATTGATAGCCAAATGGCGTGTAATTCATTGAGTATAACTGTCATTGAACTGATTAGATCTGGACGATGCTTCTCTTTTGGGCCAAGCCAATCAACAACTTCTTCCAAGTGCTATCATGAACCAAACAATTCATATCACCAAACATAATCAAGGCAGATCTTGCTCTAGTTAATGCAACGTTAAGTCTTCTCTTATCACCAAGGAACCCAATGTGTCCCTGTTCATTGGATCTGACACATGACATGAGTACACATTTCTTCTCACGACCTTGGAAGGCATCAATGGACGACACAGTGATCTCTGAGATGATCTTCACAGTGGCTGGCTTAGACATGCTGATGGATGCCTTATCCTCCATACTCTCCTGCACTTGGTCACCAGTAGGGTTGAGTATCTTGTTCTCTTGAATCAATTGGGCAATGTAATCTCTCTGTCCAGAATAAGGTGTGATCACTGCAAGATCGGATTTATCAATGTTCTCCTTGTTTATAACGTCACATAACAGTGCAACAACAATCTTGGCCTCTGCCTTATTGAAATACGACATCTGTAGGCCAGCAGGTCCCTTATCATGTGTTGGTAGCAACACCTCTTTACTCTTTGTACAATGGACAAATGCAATGGGCTTCAATGAACCTGCCTCTCTCTCTTCTGCAGTGACACCATCCATGAGTTTTCCATCATAGAAGTGCTTGTTTGGGAACTTTGATATCTCTGGGTGCATTCTGTACTGTGTCTGCAAGAGGCAGGGGTCTGGACATGATCCATTGTTCAAGATACGTTCGAACAATGATTGTTCCAAATATGGCACCTCAGAGAAAGACGAGAGTTGTTTTTCGTCACCAACAAAGACAAACTTCTTCACTCCTTGAAGACTCAATGCGATGAGTGATGCTGCTTCTGATGATTGTGTAGCTTCATCCATGATCACCACTGGAATATCATCCAAGTTTTCAAAATCTGGGGAACCAACAGTAACCGTAGTGGCAAAGATCACATGTTTGCTTCTCATGAGCGTTCTCTTCAGTGATTTCAACTGACTTTTGTAACTCCAATATTGAGCCTTCGTAAGGTCATATGCTCTATTCTCCTTGATGGCCTTATGTGTTTCTCGTAAGCCTGGAGACATGGAATCAACGAGCTGATGATGGAGGCACATATCAGCCAACTTGTGTGACCTTCCATACTCTTTCTCCTTCTCTTGCGAGGTGACCCTCAAAATTTTGGAATAATCTTCATCCAAAAACTTCTCTGCAATGTTATCAATGGCAAAATTGGATGCTGCAACCACGAGAATAGGAAACTTCTCATATGAAAGTAGTTCTGAGATCAAACGATGGATCACAGTAGTCTTACCTGTTCCTGGCGGACCTTGAATCACCGTAATGTCATTAGTCAAGGCATGTTCAACAGCATATGTCTGCGATAGGTTGAGTTTGGATGCAGTTTCAGCGGACATCATCGCACGATCGTGACTGCGTTCCAACTTGTCCTTGCCAAGCAACAACTTTGTGAACAGTGGGTTCTGCATTTTCAACATAGCAGACAGTACTCTGTTGACAGATGCTGAGCCAATGACGAAGAACAAATCTGTGAATCCAATGATTGGCTTTAGTGACTTGTTCCAAAAGTAAAACTCAACAAGTATATCGATGCTGGTCTTGGCACCTTCATCTTTGTTCAACCTAACATCAGCGACAAAGCAATGATACACGTTTGAAGGGTCCGATTTTCTCCCTATAAAGAGAGTCTGTCCTTTGAAGAAGGGTAAGAAGTCCAAATCCCTCAAGTTCTTCTTGATCATGTCATCGATCTGGTTTGTATAGTCAACCTCCAACTTGAAAGTCTCTGTGTGATATCCGTTAAACTCGACAGCTGAGGGGTATAATACTTCAAGTCTGAGGCACTCTTCCAAATAGAGATGATTAGAAAGCTCGTTGAAATAGTCAAACACTGAATCGTAAGTGAGTTGAGGTTTTGAGAGTTGTGGAACATGACCAAGCTCTTTTGGAACATCTTCACCATTGTTGTTTGATTTTGAATTCTCAGCAAAACAAGAGGAAAGATATTTGGGAGGCTTTGTGGGAATGACAGTTGGCGGGGATTGCGATCGCGATTTCTCATATTCCAGCCGTAGCTTCTGTAGCTCCAGCTTTGTGAGTGGGCTGAAGTTTGTGAATGACGGTCCCTCCTCTGGCTCGGGCGTCTTCCTCTTATAGTCAGCAAACCGTGATGGTTGAGCGATACTTCCAGGGCCACTGTACGTATAATTCATGGATAGACCGCCCATCTTGGAAACCAAGTCATCTGATTCAAGTGAAGAGCTTACCGGTGTGAACACTCCATTGTCGAGAGATTCGGAGGAGCTCATTGCTCGTGGAGAGGACTCTGACGATTTCCAAGATTCTCTTGCCGTTACAGGGCGTATTCGTTGAGCTCTTTTCTTGAGCCGTAATTTGATGTGTGAAGGCCCCCAATTAGGATCCCGTAGGTACCTCAAATATCGGTCTCGAATGATATAAGCCCTCCTGTCAGTTGTACAGGCCGAGTACAAGAACCCCTCATCGTGACCCCTCATTAGATATGTTTGCAGGTTGATGTTGAGTTTCAATGCGCATGACTGGCAGACGACACGCTCAGCGTTTGTTTTGTTGATGCCAATTTCCTCAGTGGTGTCACAGTAGACACACTTGTTATCAAAGAGCTCGAAGTAGATGTCAATGTCAGAGAGGAACTCCCTGTCCTCAAGGTCTAGGAGTGCGCAGATCTCACTGTGGTCCACCTCGTACTTAAGACAGACGTCGCAGACCATGAGCAAGTCCTTGGAGCCAATTTGAGCCACAGACAAGTCGTGGATCCCCGTCCAGTGGCAGACCTGGCACTTGAAGATGACGTCTCTGGCAGCGTGGACCACTGAGTGGTGCCGTGTGTTCTGCAAGTGTGTGAGCATGGGCCTGAGCCCGCCGCTGATGTCACATGTGGGGCATAGTAGCCTGGGCATTTTGGCCTTACAATAGCAGTAGCCGCCCGTCGGGGAGTGTGGTGGCGGCAGTATTTCTGTGGGAATTCTCAAGGTGTTTGATGTTGATGTTTGATGTTTGATCTCTATTCATCTGGGAGTGCGCGTACCGGGTGTTTGGCCCGCTACCAGAAATCTTAGCTTACTACTTCAACTTTAACTTTCAGGACTTTGGCTCTCCCATCCACCGGCTTTGCAACGGGCGGCAACAACCAAGAAACCGACAATGGCCAAGTTCACGTGCTCGACGTGCTCAGAGTTGCTGGAAGACCAGGACATGATGAGGCACCTCTCGTCCAGCCGACACAGGGCGGTGGTGTACGGCCCCACGCAGGAGACGCTGGAGTGCGAGAGGTGCCAGGACACCAACATCCACACGCTGGTGATTGTGCGCTACGGTGGTCAGGACATGGCACTGCTCTGCCAGATGTGCTTCAATAAGGAGGTTGAGAAGCCAGGTACACAGTACACGCTGCAGAATGGCTCGATTCTAAGGAACGTGCCAAACTACATCAAAGTGCGAGATCTGAGCTGTGGCATGTGTGACAGTGATGCCCATCTCTCCGTGGACAAGAACGACACCAAGTTCGTGGCCTGCTACAAGTGTATCAAGGAGAAGGGCCTATCTGAGAAAAGAGCTTTTGTCAGTGAGAATGATGAGAATTTCCTATACGTCTTGCTGGGAATCAAGGAACACGTCAAGACAGACAGCGGCAAGAAGTTCAGCAGAATGAGACAAGTTGGGAGAGGCACAAAGGGACGCAGAGAGAGAAAGAAACTACCCAAGCCTGTCAAAATTAACGTCCCGAGTGATAACAACGTCTCCTTAAGATCATTCCAAGCCATGTCCAAACGTGATGTTGTCAAGGCGAGACCTGAAGATGAGAAAGGACTGGCACCAGTCAACCAAGCCATCTCTGGGAGTGTCACGCCCAAAGCATCAAACGGTAAATCATCAGGAAAGTCAACAGGGGATAAGAAGGCTAAAAGTGACACCAAGAAGAAGAACGACAAGCCATCAAAGAAATCTACACCAACTGGTCCATCAAGGCCTTCATCGACAACTCCAAGACCAAATCAAGCCAATACCAAAGACACACTGAACAACGTAACACAAGGTCTGCAAAATTTGAGCGTGGCTCAGACAAACACCTTCTCTGGTGGTCCTTCGGGTGTCAATGCTAGACCTCTGGGAATCAGAGGGGCAATCTCTGGAGAGGTCAAGGATACCAGGCCGCCTGCTAAGACTAAGGATTCAAAGAACGAGACGAAGAAGGAACCAAAGAAAGAGTCTAAGAAAGAGCCAAAGAACGATTCTAAGAAGGAGCTCAAGAAGGATGACCAGAAACAGAACCAGCCAAAGTCATCAGAGAAGGCCTCGAATGGTACAGCACCTGGTACAAAGAAATCCACGGAGTCCAAAAAAGGCGGCAAAAAGGGAGATGCAAGAGAAGAGAAGCCTGTTGCGAAGTCAGAGAAAAAGAACAGCAACAAGCCTAAAGACAACAGTACCAAGTCCAGTGCCACTGTAAAGGGTAATGCACAGGAATCCAGTGCCCAACAAGTCCCTGAAGTGAAACCAAAGAAGGAGAAACCAATGTTGAAGGTTCCTCAACCAGCACCAGAGGATGAGCACGAAGAACTTGATCATATTCCTAAGTACCTTGCAAATCAACCAAAACTGAGATATGATACTTTGGATGAGTACTTCAAGGAGATGTGTTTCCACTTGTACTTGGAGCAGTACCTGGAGTCAACTCCCATCACAAACTTCACAACCGAGTTCCACGCTGACAACAAGAGCTTGTTCAAGGTTACCCTTCCATACACAGAGGAGATTGAGAACCTTGTCTCTCCAAAGATGAAAAAGCTTGGAAAGTTGCCATTCTCTATCAATCAAGCCATTTTTGTTGCTCGTTCCAACGATAAGGACAACATCTGGGACTGCTTTGTCAAGGATCTTAACTTGGTCAAGAGGGGTGGTCAAAAGATTGAGCTTCTCCTTGAGCTTTTCAAATGGAATAGTGCATCAAAATTCCCAGTGGGGTCTACTGCCTTGTCAATCATTCCAGGATCTCCAACAATGAGCAGAATTTTGTTTGCCATGGCCAGAATTGAGAATCCAAAGTTCATCAAGATGCTTCTTGGTAAGGAGCCAATTAGACAATTGAACTTCAACAACAGACTCAATTTCACTAGACCAACACTCAATGACTCTCAACGTTCTGCCATCCAACACGTCTTGAACAATGCTATCACCGTGCTACAAGGCCCTCCAGGAACGGGTAAGACATCTACCATTTATGAGATCATCCTTCAGCTGTTGCGTAACTTGAGAACATTCCCAATTCTTGTTGTGGCACAGTCGAATATTGCAATTGACAACATTGCTGAGAAGCTAAAGGAAGATAAGGATTTGACTATTTTGAGAATTGTTTCTACTGAGAAGGAGAGAGAGTATAACGACAAGCATCACTTGGCTGACATCTGTCTACATCATCAAGTCCAGGATCGTTTGCCACAACAGTTCAAGGATACTCTCTTGGACATGAGATACAACAGAGCACCAGTTGGCAAGAATGCTTACAAGAAGTTGTTGAGTGTTTCCAATTCCATCACAGAGAAACTCGTCGCGCAGGCGCAAGTGATCTTTACCACTACTGTCGTTGCTGGTGGATACCAACTCAAGAACATCAAGAAGATCCCAGTTGTGATCATGGACGAGTCCACTCAGTCATCAGAGGCATCAACATTGATCCCATTGAGTATGCCTGGTGTTGATAGATTCATTTTTGTCGGTGATGACAAGCAGTTGTCTTCGTTCTCTGAGGTGCCATATTTGGAACAGTCGATGTTTGAGAGGGTGTTGAAGAATGACACATATCAGAACCCACACATGCTGAATGTCCAATACAGAATGCACCCAAAGATATCTGAGTTCCCGATTAAGGAGTTCTACAAGAGTATGTTGTCAGATGGTGTCACTGCTGAGGATCGTTTCTGGCCTGATGTTGACCCATTGACTTTCATCGACTGCGGCAACAAGTATCCAGAGTCGAAGGTGTCCAATTGGCAAAGAAACAGAGGAAGTGGATTCACTTACGTTAATGATGGTGAGGCCCAGGCCATCGTCAAGGCTATCAAACAACTCATCTACACCAAGAACGTTGATAGAGGTGACATTGCAGTGATCACCCCATACTCTGCTCAAAGAGATCTGATTGCAACTCTCATCCAGAAGGACAACTTGATCAACCCAAACAATGAAGCAATTGAGGAAGAGGTTGACGAAGATTCTTTGACGAACAAGAAACCAACTACGATCAAGACTATCGTCGGTATCATGGTCTCTTCGATTGACGCTTTCCAAGGTCGTGAGAAGAACTTTATGCTCTTCTCTTGTGTGAGATCTAACAAGGAGAACAATATTGGATTTGTCAGGGACAGAAGAAGATTGAATGTCGCTTTGACAAGAGCGAGAAATGCTCTTGTGCTGGTTGGGAACAAGGAGTGCATGGCTAAAGGTGATGACCTTTGGGCAAGGCTTGTCGATCATCTGGATGAGAAAAAGTACATCAGAAGCGAGTCTGAGTACTTTATTTAGAGCTATAAAGTATACACGATCTGGATTTGTTGTTTTATTACCGGAATTGGTAGTCCGGAACGATCGACTGGTAGGTGAGGGTGAGTTTGATGTCCACATTTTCATCGTTGTGCATGAGCAAGGACCTTGCGAGTTCGTCGTTTTATAAAACTTTTCGGGAGGCAGCTGAACATGGACATGAACATGATGAACAATATTCCCAGCTTCATTGAAAGGGTTTCAAATCGACAGCGCTGCTCCGCCCTTGATTGGTAAAGTCGTTGGCATGTCCGTTTTCGATTGTGATGTGTGCGAGGAGATGCTCGAGGCAGCTCTGGATGTTCGAATCCACATTGAGAAGGAACAACACAGAAAGTTTCACGGGGATCGATGATTACCTGGGCTCTTAGATAGCTTGTCCTGTTATTTCCAAGAGTCATCTCATAGACTTGTACTAATAATACAGTCCAAGTATATTTGATCAGCACGTATAGCTTTCCCCCCAGACACAGAGGTAAGCCATAAAGTGTAACAAAACAAGCAGCTATATATAATTCATCAGGTCACGTGATAACCAGGGCTGCGTAACCAAAGATCACTATGCCCGGAAAGTGTAAAATCCGGGGGGCCGGAACTCAGAGATCTGTGGGGATGGGGGCGCACGCTGGCGATGGAGCGTTTAATTCGCCTTTATCTGCCATAAAACTTTACGAAAACCACATATAATACACAAACAGATGTCAAAGAATCTGAAAATGCAGCTAAAATAAAACAATTTCTAACCCCCACTCTCCGCAGACGGGCCACCATGCTCCATGCAGGGCGCCTCCACGCTTTCCAGCACCCAAATTCTTCTCCTCCACGCTCGCACGTCCGCGAAATCCGTGGGAGAGCCCGTGCACCGTGTGATGTTTCCAGGCTCGAGATTTGCTAAACTCCACTCTTCTTCCACCAGCGACGCCCACCCACAACAACAGCGCTACACCACCAGCAAATACACCACCGAAGCAATGCTCAAGTACGCCATCCGCCCAGGTAGCACGCTTGTCGCTTCCAGAAGAGCCCTGGCGCTCAGAACAATGGCCACCGAGGCCGCAGCCACCCCAGCCGAGGACGAGCTCGTCACCATCGACCTCCCAGCATCCTCCTTCGAGGGCTACGAGCTCGAGGTGCCTGAATTGAGCTTCCAGACCACCAAGGGCTCCCTGCTCCAGATGTACAAGGACATGATCATCATCAGAAGAATGGAGATGGCTGCCGACGCGCTCTACAAGGCCAAGAAGATTAGAGGTTTCTGCCACTTGTCCGTCGGTCAGGAGGCCATTGCCGTGGGTATCGAGAACGCCATCACCAAGAAGGACACCGTCATCACCTCCTACAGATGCCACGGTTTCACCTACATGCGTGGCTCCCCAGTGAAGGACGTGCTCGGTGAGCTCATGGGCCGTCGTTGCGGTGTCTCCTTCGGTAAGGGTGGTTCCATGCACATGTACACCACCGGCTTCTACGGTGGTAACGGTATCGTTGGTGCCCAAGTCCCACTCGGTGCCGGTTTGGCCTTTGCCCACAAGTACAGAAACGAGGACAACGCCACTTTCACCCTCTACGGTGACGGTGCTGCCAACCAGGGTCAGGTCTTCGAGTCCTACAACATGGCCAAGTTGTGGAACTTGCCATGTATCTTTGCCTGTGAGAACAACAAGTACGGTATGGGTACCTCTGCCTCCAGATCCTCTGCCTTGACCGAGTACTACAAGAGAGGTCAGTACATCCCAGGTTTGAAGGTCAACGGAATGGACGTCTTGGCCTGTTACCAGGCCTCCAAGTTCGCCAAGGACTGGTCCATCTCTGGAAACGGTCCATTGGTGTTGGAGTACGAGACCTACAGATACGGTGGTCACTCCATGTCCGACCCAGGTACAACATACAGAACCCGTGAGGAGATCCAGCACATGAGATCCAGAAACGATCCAATTGCCGGTTTGAAGCACCACTTGATTGAGTTGAACATCGCCACTGAGGAGGAGATCAAGTCCTACGACAAGGCTGCCCGTGCCTACGTTGACGAGCAGGTTGAGCTTGCTGACGCTTCCCCAGCTCCAGAGGCCAAGATGTCCATCTTGTTCGAGGATGTTTACGTTCCAGGCTCTGAGGTCCCAACCTTGAGAGGACGTATCTCTGATGACACCTGGGACTTTGCCAAGAAGGACTTTGCCCACAAGGTTTACTAAATCATTTGAGCAATATGCCGAGCTTGTGCAATTGGTTGATCCATTTGTGTGAAACTTTCATGACCCCCCGAATAAACATATTTACACGACTTACGGGTACTGTTCTTCTTTGTCTTTGACTCATCTGAAGTCTTTGATCTATATATGCAATGCCTTGATATATATTAAAGAAAAGGAATATTCATCATCTTACTTATTCATAGCACTCTCCTAGACCTTTTGTAGATACTCTTGTGATCCTTGTATCGAAGTTAGACTACGCATCTTGCTGATCTCATTCATAACAAATATTCATTGCAATATGCTAGCTGTTCTTGACCAGATCATCACTTATAATTTGGCGGTCTCTCTTTCTTATTGCGTACCATTCTCACATGCATCCATTCAATGGAATCCTTCACACCATCGCCAGTGATGGCACTGATGGGTAAGACCCTTGAATCCCTTGCACTCAAATGTTCAGCCATCTTGTTGAAGATCTCCTTGACGTCTTCAACCTCCATTCGATCTTCACAGTCTTGCTTGTTGGCAAGCATCAGTATGGGGACATTGACCATAGTCTCGTCGTTCACCACTGAGAGTAATGTGTTTGTACATTCTTCGAGTCGTGATTTATCAGTAGAGTCAATGATGAAGATAATTCCATGACAGTGTGCGTAGTACTCCTCCCACATCGTACGTAGTGATTCTTGTCCACCCAGATCCCAGAACTTGATCGTTATCTTGTCAACGTTGATGTGTGTGACTAAAACAATTGGTTAGTGTCTCTGTGTGACATCAATCATATCATCAGTGGTGATTACTACAACTTACCGTTCTGCCCGACTGTTGGGTGTATTCTCTCTGGCGGTGTGATCTTGAGGTCTGTATACAACGCTTTTACTTTCTCAAAAAAGGTCTGTATGAGTGGGAGCTTGTTAGTAATTTGTCCAGGTTCTGAAATCAGAATAAGATATCCAATTACTCACCGTTTTGCCTGCGTTGTCGAGTCCTAGGATCAGAACCGCGTACTCCTCCTTCATCGTGTAGCGGGCGTACAAGCCCTTCCCCAGGTGGAACATTGTGCTGTCTTGATGGAATGTGAAATTTTGGGCGATGCAGCCAATGAATTGGAAATTTAGGATCGAAGAAGAAAGCACCGTTTAGATGGCGGAGAGTTTGAAGATTAACCGATTGCCGGTGCTTTTGCGTGTTGATGCAGCACTGGGATCAGGGGCATCAAACGAGTTCGCGGA
The DNA here is from genome assembly GCA_030563305.1 of Petasospora maesae. NCBI lineage: Eukaryota > Fungi > Ascomycota > Saccharomycetes > Phaffomycetales > Wickerhamomycetaceae > Petasospora > Petasospora maesae. The sequence continues at coordinate 21,394 of JAKUBT010000025.1, forward strand.
GGATTTTTGTGGAGCCAGGGCTCGTGTGCATTTATCTGCAACACCGATCTTTACCAGGTTCATTACAAGTTCTAGAGATGCAGCTCATTTGCATAAGGTGATGACAGATGAAGTTATGTGCATTTTACTGGAGAATGTTCAGCTCTAATAAATAATGTGATTGTCCAGCTACCTTAGTACAGGAAGACAGTTGGAATGCAATGGGAGACAGTTGGCCCCGGTATCTTAATCAGGACTCAAGAAACAGATCTAACTCCAGTATATGATGAATGCAAAGAAAATTTGCTTCTCCTCAGTATGTCTGGAATGATCTTGACACCAAGCTGAGAAAAGGAAGTTATACAGTCAGGTCACTGCGAGGTTGATCTGAGATTGAGATGGGGTATTTGTCTTAGGATAGGCTTCCATTCCTGGTCCAAGATCCCGAGTCCTGGATTGCAGCTCAAGCAATCAAATGTGTGGTACTGATTCAACATTGTAGAATGTATGGCTCACACATAGTTCTTCATTCATCATCAGAGTCTTCATCACCACCATCAAGTAACTTCTTCTCTGCCTCAGTCTCCTGTACTTCTTCCTTCTTCTCTGCCATTCTTTCGGTCAAAAACACATTGATATCGTCTTGTAATGATGTAACCTTAGCTCTCAAAACACCCAAATATGTGTCTTTATGCGGCGTTGGGGCATCTTTGTCAATTGCACCTTTCGATAACACGAAGTCTGAAGGTCCCGTCGTTTTGCCCTGTGTTGTGAGCTGTTGTGGTTCAAGTTGGGAGGTCTCAAAGAGCTTTGAGACTCCAGGTGCTGTGTATTGAGCTGAAGGTGATGACATGTTCTTCAATTCTTCTAATGTGTGTGTTTGCAGTGATGTGTTGTGGAATGAATTTGTCGGTTGGTTGATTGATTGGTAGTTGTGAGTGTAAAATCTGAGTCACTGGTCGGATTCAAGAGCTGTGAAAAGAGATGTGAGGGAATGTGGTATCAATAAGCCTGATTGTATCAACACTGTACCAGAATGAACTTTTTACCAATAGAAATTGCTGTTGAAGTGGGGTCCACACACGATGGCTCACGGCTTCTTCACCACCAAAAACCGCCCGCCTGCAAAACCGTTCGCGAAATCCCCCAATGCTCCAACACCGCCAAACAAAAATTTTCCAACAACTCGAAGGAGCTGTCTAAACCACCGTCAATATCTGGCTCAAATCACACCAATTAACGCGTCATGCCATCTTATTTCGTCACCAACGACGCCCTCCACGGCTCTGTGGTCGAATACGCCAGCTTACTGGACTTTTTCGGCCAGACAAACGGCACTTTTGCCGAGAAGTTTGCCTCCTTCTCCATCGCCGAAGAGGAGGATGCTGATGAAGAGGAAGTTGAATACAACGAGGAGCTTTACAAATATGTCGCTACTGAGACCGCGGAGGTCGTGGCACAGCGCATCCCAGATAAGGACCTGGAGTCCGTGGTGAACCTTGCCGTCTTCATCTTGCTCCAACAGCAGGAGAGCGAGAAGAGCGAAGCATTGATCAAGGAGTGGTTCCAGAACTTGATCTCCGCCCAGCAGTTTGGAGAGAAAGTTGAGAAGAACAAGAAGAAGACACTCAAGGCATTGACTATCGTTTCCAACCTCTCAGCCGTTTACAACTACGACATCAGCTCCGATTTGAAGAAGTGGATCTTGAAGCAGATCTTGAGCATCGTGACTATTCTTAACGACCCAACAACGATCCAGCCATTCATTGCCAGTGCAGAGACCATCTTCAACCAAGAAACATCAGACGAGGAGGCACGTGAATTGCTTGTCCAGGCTGCCAACCTTTACTCCACAGTGGATGAGCTCGAATACCTCAGAGTTCTCCAATTCGCAGCCACAAAGATCCAACCGCCATCATCAAAGCTTGTTGAGGAGCTCATCATCAAATCCTTGAACGCATCAAAGGCATTGGACCTCACAAACCTCACATCAAACACCACAATCACAGAATCTGCCCCACAGCCGCTGATAACGCTTGTTGAGCAGTACCACACATCCGCATACTCCGACTTTGCATCCACACTCTCCACAGCCTCTACACAGTACCCAACATTGGACACCAAGTCCATCTCTGCCAAGAGCCAGATTCTCACATTGCTCACATTGGCTCAGGAACAGAGCGTGTTGCCATACGCCACCATTGCCGAGAAGTTGCAGATTGACGCCTCGAAGGTTGAGCTCACACTGATCGACGCCATCAAGCGCGGCGCCCTCGAGGGAAAGATGTCCCAGGTGAAGCAGGAGTTCCAGGTCCACAGTGTCAAGCTCGTCGTCAAGAAGATCACAAAGGAGGACTGGGTCCAGATCAAGGAGAAGCTGCTTGAGCACAAGAAGTCCCTCGCTGAGGTGAAGAGATTGATCCAGAACGTGCAGAAGAAGGCCCAGAAGACACAGAAAAAGAACTGAGGATTGAGCTACGGAATAAGGTATGGACGTAATAAGCATGTACTTTTCTAAAGGTGCAAATGAACAACTTTTAAAGAGATTCAGCAGGCGTAGATAATGACGGGCCCCACATAGCGGAACCGGGTGCAGCAAACGAGTTCGCGAACACCACCCAGCCATCCAGGCACCAGCAGCGCTTAATCAAAAGTTGACACGAATCCATACAAAACACAACCAATTCCAGCGCTTTAAATACCATTCTAAACCACGGTTGAAAGCACAGGAACAGCCTGACACAGAGCCAGAATGTCCACTTTTGAGAAGGCTCTGGACCAATGGACCGCCGTGTCCCTGCCTCGTGTGCAGCACGACCTGGACGCCCGTGGAGTGGAGATTCAGGAGTTGCAAACAGCCACTTTGGAGTCCAGAAAGTCGTTGGCCTCGAAGACAAAGGAGTTCAAGAAGCTCGATGAAGAGTCCAAGGCCCGTGAATTCAAGCACCTCCTGAAACAGTACCAGCAGGAGATCGACTCGCTGACGGAGCGTGCTAAGACTGCCGAACAGGGGTTCTTCGAGGTATACAAGTCCATTGCTGAGCTCCCGGATCCCAAGCCGCTGCTCGAGGCCAGTTTGGACTCTGTTATCGCCTCTCAGGAGGTCCAGGAATTGAGAGAGAAGAACGAAGAGCTGCAGGCTGAAGTGTTGAAGTACGCAGACTATGAACAACTCAAGGCAAAGTTGCTGAGATTGGAGCAGAAGTCCGCTGAGACTTTAACAAACAGACTCAAGCTACAAGAGGAGGAGCTCTCTGCACAGTTTAAGGAGAAAGAAGCACAGTGGGCACAGAAGGAGGAAGACTGGCAGAAGCAGGTTGAGGATTTGAACACCATCACCAAGGATCTCAAGACACAGCAAAAAGTTGATAAGCTCAAGCTCAAGAATCAACGAATTGCTCTTGGAGAAGACCCTGATGATGATGCCGATGATGAAGACAGCTCGTCCGTGGCAGAGCAAACAACATCTGCTGCCCAGAGTCATGAATTGGAATCACTACGGAAGGAGAACCAGACAAAGGACAAGCGTTTGTCCCAGCTTGAGTCAAGAAACACCGAATTGACCCGTGAGTTGACAAGAGCTAAGTCAGAAGCAGAGGCCCGTGAATCCAAATTGGCACAAGAGCTGAAGCTTAACGAGTTGGAGTCTGAGAATGCCGCATTGGTTGCACAATTGGAGCGTGTTAAGCTACAGAGTGGATCCAATGATCGCTCAAAGTCTTCACAGATCTCAAGTTTGCAGAGAGAGGTCAAGCAATTGACAACGGAGGTCACCGGTATGAAGGATAGACTGGTTCAGTACAGAGACTATGACGAGACCAAGAAGGAGCTTGCAACGCTAAGAGCCATTGCATTTGGTCGTGGCGAAGATGAAGATGAGGACGGGGATGAAGAGGACGATGAGGAGGAACAAGACCCAGTAAAGAGCAGCTCTACACAGCTTGATGAGATCCTGGTCCATCGTAACAAGAAACTCACTGCTGAGATTGCAGACTTCAGAGCTAAGCACTCCATGATGGTTGAGAAGATGACACAGTTGGAGAAGCAATTACAGGAATCACAACAGGAAACTTCCAAATTGTCAGATTTGAACGCACAGTTGGAAGGTGATGTTTCACACTTGGAGAAGACCGCCTCGAGATACGATACAATGTCTATGATTTCTGGAGCTACACGTGCTACCACACGGACTGTGTCATATGGTAACAGACGTTTGTCCCCAGCATCATCTATTGCAGGAGGTGTGATTGCCGAGGAGAATGCACAAGACTCATCATCAGCTTCGGTGTTACCCATCATCACTGCACAGAGGGACAGATTCAGGGCCAAGAACACAGAATTGGAGACACATTTGAAGAAGCAACAATCACAGATTGCTGAGCTTCGTGCACAGATCAACAAGTTGAAGAAGGAGAACAGTGCGTTGTTTGAGAAGACTAGATATTTGTCTTCATTCCAAGGTTCTGTCCGTCGTGGCAATGGCAATGGCAAAGACGGTGACGTTGAGGCACAAACACCATATGACCAAAGTTACGAAGAGTCACTACATCCATTGGCTAAGTTCAGAGAACGTGAACAAGAGCGTGTTGCATCAAGACTATCACCACTGGAGAGGATCTTCCTCAGTTTCGCAAAGGCCATCTTGGCAAACAAGACAAGTCGAATGATGTTCTTAGGTTACTGTGTTGGATTACATGGTGTTGTTATGCTCACCACGATCTATGTCATGAGTTTACATGGAAGTTTGACGCCTGATGTTGGTGTAAGAGTTGTGGAGAAGGCTGTTAAGGCTGGTGGTGCAAGTACGTGATGTTTTTAATATGGGTATATTTGTCTGGAATATGAGATTTTGCATACTTTCAGATGTTGTTAGTGCTCGTAGATAAGCTATAATACTGGAATGAAGCTGAATTTCTGGGTATACAGAGTAAGTTGCAAGAAAACATTGTGGATCTCAGGATCTGAATCAGGGGTCACGTGACCGCTTTTGATCATGATGATGATGAGGCTAGTCAGAGCGTAGAACACCTCTCAACTCCTTTATCCACTGAATTCCAGAAGTCCACACTAATCTCATATGATAACTACACCATTTCCAATTTCGTGTAAGGGGGTGTGATTTTTTTTTGTACAATTACAAACAACAGATAAAGCCTTCTCCAGCAAACCAACCAAAATTAAAAATGCCAACGTTCAAACTCTCAACTCGATGTCCATGTTTATTTCATTCAAATGTGCAAGGGCCCCGAGGGAATCAGTAGAATCGGACGGATTTAAGCGGTGATACGCTTCTGAGCAGCCAATCTAGCCTGCTGTCTGGTGGACAAGTGGGCGAGGGACTTCTCGGTGGTCTTGGCAACAGCCTCCTCCTTCTCGGTCAAGACGAGCTCAATGTGGGATGGGGAAGACTGGTAGGCGTTGATTCTACCGTGAGCTCTGAAAGTTCTTCTTCTCTGCTTTGGGGCCTGGTTGACCTGGACGTGGGAAATGTAAAGCTTTGAAACGTCAAGACCCTTGGCATCAGCGTTGGAGGCAGCGTTGGTGAGCAAGTCCTGGACGAACTTGATAGATTTTTCTGGCCATCTAGCCTTGGTGACACCGAACTCCTTACCCTGGGCGGTTCTGCCGATGGAGGAGTTGAAACGTCTGAATGGAATGGCTCTGTCGTGGGTGAGAACCTGGGCAAGGTACTTCTGAGCCTTCTCGAGTGGCCAGCCGTTGATGGCAGCAGCGGTCTCCCTGGTGTTCTTGAAGGAGACACGCAAGTAGGAGCCACGGGCAGAGGCAGACTTGGCTGGGTTGGTGGAAGTAGCGCCGTAACGGACCATTGTGCTGAGATGTGTGGTGGTGCTTAAGAGCTGTTGATGGTGCTGGTTGGTAGTGAAGAGCTGAAAACTTGATGAAAAAAAGCGTGAGGGAACCCCCGCGAAAGACTGCTCCTACCCGATCGGGGGGTTTTCCGTGGGTTTTCGTTCGCGAAAGTTCTCCACTTTCGCGAACTTGTATTGACGTTTCGCCTTCGCGGGAGCCTGAGTTTCGCGAATTCCAGAGGTGTGCGGGTGTTCCGAGGCTCCATTTTCCACAGTCACCCGCGCTTTACCATCCCGTGTGTGGGTGTTAGGGCAGCAGACTCTCCAAAGCACGTGATCATTAGGGCACCATGGCTTATCGCGCATCTGCCATCCCGGCTACTCAGCAAGAAATCGGAGCTTCTCCTGCTCCACAAGGTGTCAAAACATCAACAATAAAAGCAGACCTACACACAAACACAATGAGGCTTCCAATCACATCCCTGTCACTGTCGTTGTCGCTGCTGTCACTGGCCACCGCACTCAATTGCGAGAAGGGCGACCTGGCACAGTACAGACTCCAGGATTACTTCACGGAGGCGTCCTCGCATTCCATCGTGACAGATACACCGCCTTCCAAGACCAACATGACGTGGTACCTCAACTTGTGCAACGAAGTGGACTCCATAAACGAGGACTGTCCTAAGAACTCACAGATCTGCGGTGTGCAGACAGTGTTACTCCCTGGCGAGCAGGCGATAAAGACGCAGGTTATCGCATATGCCAATGGGTTGAACTATGACGTGTCTGTGGCTAACAACACAGACGTGAACATCAAGTTGGATGAGACCAATTGGGGGTCAAACTCTATCGGTGCTTCGCTCGAATTGCACTGCAGTGATAAGGAAGAGGAGATGAGTGTGGAATGGGACCAAAAGAGTCAACTCGTGGTACACTGGTCTACTCCAGCAGCATGCTTGAAAGATTCATCCAAAGCACCACCATCAAAGGATAAAGATGGCAAGCAGAAGGACCCTGACTCCAAAGAGCCAGATGATTCATGGGGATGGTTTACGTGGTTTTTCTTCATCTTTGTCATTGCCGTTGGTGGATACATCATCTTTGGTGCGTGGGTCACGTATACCAAATCTCCAGCAGACCTCCAAGATGCTGTACATGACTTCTCTGATACTTTAAAGAACTTGCTCGGTGCATTGCCAGGATTCCTATCTGAAATCATGGAGAAGATGTTTGGATCTAATAACAGAGGTGGATACAGTGCGGTTTGATTACAGCTCAACATTGTCATTTCCATGAATATTCATCTAGCCAACTAACGTCTATGTACAAGTCAAACTGACCTAGAGTTGTAGATCTTACTGTCTCTCGTTGTAGGCCAAGATAGCAGCAGAGTTGATGTTTCTTCTGATATCCTGGTAGTCAACATCATGTGTATCCTCAACCTCACCCCATCTCTCAGTTTGATAGATAACCTCCAAAGTGGCAGCGCGGGCGATCTCCTCGGTAGAACGAGGCTTGGATCCTTCACCAACGGAACTCTTTGCTCTCAGCACCAAAATACCACAGATCAAAGACTTAGCAGATAATGTGACTTTCTCCACTGCAACCAGATCCCAGTCATCCAACTTCAAGAGCCATTCACGAGCAGCTTCCCTTGTTGCTTGAGGTTGCATGTTTCCCTTTAATCCATCTCTATCAGAATCCAAATATGTCAACTCGGATCCCAAGAGCTCTTCAATCTCCTTGATGATTGGTCTATATGTGTCTTCTTGTCCCTGGCGTAAAGAACCTTCGAATTCGGCCTTTGGTGAGAACACCAAGAGTGTATCTGTGTCCAGGTATCTCAAAAGCATCTCCACAATGTCCTCCTTCTTTCCAACTTTGACGGCGTCATCCTCCTTACCGGAAAGGGCAGTGGTTTCCAAATCCACAGCTCTTGACGCAAGTGAGGTGAGTGGTAATGAATGTGTCTTGACGGTGGAAGAAGAAAGAGATGCCCATTCATGCTGGATCAGATGTGCCAGCATGCGCTTCTCCTTAGGGATGGCTAGCTTGTTACCCAACGGCGTTCTCAATGGCTTAGAGTCCAACTGGATCTCATAGTGAGTCTCCGTAGGATGAATATCTGCGGTTTTCCAGAACTTTGTGAGTGTTTTGGCGAGCTTGTTTGTCTCTGAGATGGTGTTGTGCTCGATGGTGGTGTCTCTTCCCAGAGGAGCTCCCGCGCCCGTTTGAGTGGCGTAGAATCTGGCCGTTGAACGCTGAAGGGCTCTGAGAGCAAGTCTTCTCCCACTGAGTTGGACTGTGTGTCTGAGCATTGTTTTTGGTGGTGTTTTGGTAGAGTTTTTAGTGGTGATGATGGTGTTCCGGGTGCTTCAAAGTGGCGGCCAATGATCGATCTCTCGAGATTTTCCACAAGTCACGTGCTCCCGGACTTTTGTAGGGAGCAGATGTCGAGAAAGATCAACAGCACATACATCTACCACAACCACCGACACGAGCACAAACAGCCACAGAAGAACACAATTACAATACGCAAAATGTCTATGAGTGAAGAAGCCCTCCAGAGTGTGAGTACCACTGATTTTCCGCGTCTCAAGCGGGCAACCAGATGACAATCGTACTAACAAGACACGTCCAACAGCTGCTGATAGAGATGGACACACAGCTCCAGAAGCACCAGCAGGAGCTCCAATCAGTGACACAGCAGATCCAGCAGAAGGACATGACGAGCAGGATTGCCACAGTGACGCTCAAAGAGCTAGAAGAGAACGGATCAGCGAACAACGCGGTCTGGGACGGGTGTGGCAAGATGTTCATCAGCACTCCAATTGACAAGTTCCAGGACAACATCAAGGAGGACCAGAAGACTCTGAAAGAGCAGGTAAAGGCCCTTGGTGTGAAGAGAGACTACTTGCAGACCAGTGTTGAGAAGACCGCACAAGGTATGAAGGCGATCCTGACAGGAAAGCCAAACTAACCATGACTACGCACCAGATCTGATTAACACGTCTCAAATGAATGATTTATTAAACGAGCAGCTCAACGATCTCAGCACACTCTTTAGCGTTTTTGAACTCAACCAAGTAGTTCAACTCCTCACCTTCGTCACCAATGCTGGCAAATTTCAAGCCTGACTTACCCAATCTTGAACACAACGAGTTCTTGACCAATGCCTCCACACTAGACTCAGTGGATGCACATTTCACCACAAGACGAGAGTACAATGGGTTGGAAACACTTGAAGACAGAGAAAACTTACCCATTGACACTGGGATCCAATCTCCATCGATGTCCTGTTTGTGTAGTCTGACTTTGATTTCGTTCTTCAGCAACAGCTCACCAATGCTGCCCTGTTGAGCACCAGTGGTTCTTGAGCTCGTGGCAGTTGACGTAGTCTCGTTGGACTTGAGACTCAAAGTGGAGTTTGAGTGTGCCTGAAGACCATACATCTTTGGTGGTTGGATCAATTCCTCCATCAATGAGATGGATGACATCGATGTAGAATTTGATGGCTTATCGAACAACACGGTACTGGAGTTAGAAAGAGTCTCCCTTGTGCCGTTGGATGAAGATCCATTGGAATGCTGACCATGTCCCTGAGCTCTGAGGAACTCCTCCTTGATGGCAATCGCTGTCTTGGAATCGACACAACGTAATGTCAAGATGTGGATCTGTGTGCTCTCCAATGACATAGGACATCTGATTTGAAGATCCAATGCAGTGGATCTAGTGACGGTGGTGTGTGCGTTGTTCATTGGAACAAACAGGTCTGGAATATCCGACGACAGATCAGTGAAGATCGCCATCGTGCTGTATGTGGTGTTGTGCATGAACTTGATCTCATTACGGTACTGCGTGCCGATTGACTGCCATTTGTTCTGGTTCCAACGAGACACGATACAAGAATTGGTCAAAGCCTGTGATACCGACGATGATGACAAGATGTGTTGTTCCAACTGTGTGAGTCTTCTCTCGTGTGACGTGTGTGATGATGGTGATCCAGAGACGAAAGGAGATGGTACCGCTGTGGCGACAGTAGGTTTGATGAGGTTCAGGTTCTGCACCGATCTATGTAATGATGCCATTGATGCCTGTTTCTTAACGGATGCAATTGATGAAGATGAAATGGATTGTGGTATCGTTGCCTTTGTAACAATCTCAAACGCTGGTTCGTCATTCTTTTTGGCAAATAGACCAAAGATGGACTTTCTGCGTTTGTTTTTCTCCTTGGCCTCTTTCTTCTTTGCCTTTTGACTTGGAGATGATGTAGATGATGAGGCAGATGCACTTGATGCCGTGGTTTCAGCACGTACAATTGGTGGTCTTGCAAGATCACTTGTAGACTGGGCAAACTGCTTGGTCAACTGGACAGTTCCCTCTGAATGCTTGAAGTTTGGCAACGACACAATGGAGTCGTTATGAGTGTTCAACTGAGTTTTGATGTTCAATGGCTGAACAGGTGAGAACTCCTCCAAGTTTTGTTCGATGTTCAAATCTGGAGTGAATGCCTCAGCAATAGCGGTTGCGTATTCAGTGAAGTCATCATCGGTTCTTTGGAAATGTGGAGATTCCATGTGCATGATCTGTGGAGTTTTAATCCTATCTGTGTTCGATGCAACAGCGTGAAGGTCTGTGTAACTGTTGATTGTGGCCAAATCCTTCTGTGAAGCTGAGAAGTAGTGATCAACGTTGCTGAGCTGTTGTGACATCCTGCTCTCCTTACGAACAAGTGAGTTGTGTTTTGCAAGCATTTGACTTGACTTTCTCAGCGTTGTGGATCCCAATGTCTCGTGCTGTGTATGGAATCCCAGGCCAACCATACCGTTCTTCACAGTGGAGAGTCTGGTGTGGCGGACCACAAAGTTCTCATCAACGTCCTGGGACAACTGTGTGAAGAGTCCATTCCAATGTGCCATCTGACGTTGATCTGGGCATCTAAATCTGAGCTGGAACCCTTCGCCACTGAGCGAAACACAGTCAAGATCGTTCTGCTCCATGGTGAGCTCTGATACTTTGAAAGGTGGATACATCAGGCTTCTCCCCACAGACTGGACAAGACAAACTGCAATCTTACCATTCTGCAATCTGAACAGCTCCACGAGTTTTTCACCGTCCTTGCTCTCTGGATGGATCAACTCAAACTCGAAGTAATCTCTCTCGACAACATCGATGAGCTTGAAGTATGCCACTGTCGATGTCATCTGCTCATCCAATTCTCTCACAGTGTCAAACAGCACAGTGTTCAGATCGACTCTGAGATTCTGCTTCTCCACAACGTCCTTCGCCCTGTCGACGAGCTGCTCGTACTGGTATGCGATGCTCTCTGGGACGTGTTCCAATCTGATTGTGGTCTTGTACAACTGGTTCAATCTCTGCAGTGGTTGCTTACGGAGTTGCAGCTCCAATGGGAGAGTATCACCATCGTGCTCGTAGTGGGAGATGTAGTTGGTGTACACGGCCACGCCTCTCTCCAGCCAGGCGATGAGGGAGGTATACGACTCTTCGTACTCCTCGGTGGCCAACAGCTTGCTCAGTGTCTGGTGATGGGCAACGAGTCTGCGTGTGGCACTGGCGAGCTGTCCGTTGGCCAGGGGAGAAGAGGCAACGGTCTTCAAGGGCGAGCAGGAGGCCAGGAGCTTGGAGAGGTGCAACCGGTACGAGTTCTCTGTGTGCTGTAGCTCCTGGAGAAGCTCGGCGTCTCTGAGTGAGAGTTGCATTCTCTTGTTGGTGTCGTTTGTAATGGACGGGAATGTGTGTGTGTGTGGGACAAGTGAGAGGGAGAGGGAAAAGGGTCAAGGAGTGGAAAGTGGAAAGTGTCTCCAACTCCCAACGGCCAGGCACCACAGGCATTTTGCCGAGTGCACCGTAATGTATTCCTTTGCCTCCTTTGTTTACATTTCGGAGCCCTCCTGACGCACAAAGGAGGCTTTTTGCTGACGTTTGACGCGTCGGCCCACACGCAATTTACGCGTCGCAGGCTTCGTGTTTCGTGCCACTTCGCGCAACTTTGGCGAAACCGTCCGCAACTGGCGCAAGACGCGTAGACCTCATCTCAAACGCGTCTCCCTGTCTTTCGCCAATTTATATTCAGGAACTGATTCGAGAACAATGAAGTTGTGGTGTGTCTCGGGTATGGTGTTGTCTACTGCGAAGTGAAAGGCTCTCACAACTCGTACTTTCCGTCCCCATTAAGTGATAACAATACATACATACAGAACAGCAGACATCTTTACTCATAATCTTCCCCCAGATTCGTCTTCTCTCTTCCTTTTGTGAGGGTTTGTGTAACTCAGACTCAGCAACTTAACCAGACCAATAACGGTATGTCTGTGGAGTTTCAATACTGATTGGCTTTGTGTCATCAGAAGTTGAATTCTCCACGTTACTCGTCTGTGACGATGGGTCCTTCTTACCGAGATCAAATCCACCAACCTCAGATCTTGGAGGTTTACTCAACACTCCCTTTGTGCTAGCCACAAGTTTCTTCATAGCATCTGTATCACCGCTCTCGCCAGCTTCAACTGCAGATGAAAGCTTAGAAAGTGCGTCAGTGGAAATCTTTGCAAATGAGATTCTATCCAAGAACAAATCCTCCTGTTGCTTAACCAGCACACGTTTCTCCAATTCCAACTCTCTTTGAATGATCTCCAAACGTTTCATCTTTAGCTCCAACTTGTTTAGTTGTGTGTTGACAATGACACTTGTGAGTTTGTTCATCTCAGACTCCTCTGCAGTCTTGAAGATATGTGAACGGGCACCGATACTGGCAAGTGCAACTGTAACACCTTCTTCAATTGGTGGCTTCTCAGATGTGGTAGAATCCTTCTTCTCAGCCTCTTTAGCAGCAATGGCTTCAAGATCCTTCTCATCCACAATTTTGATAGCTCTTTCAGTGGCAGCTCTAACGACATCTGGGTCCACTAATGACACCAAGAAGGCAATTGTGGACAACACTGGATTTTCAGCCTGTGAGAATGGGAGATATGGTGCATACTTCAATGGTCCCAAGTTGTAATCTTTGTCACCAAGGTACTTATCCTCAATTGGCAACTTGAGGAATCGCACAATGCATTGTTCCACAGTATGTGTACCGACAAACTCTGCAATTTTTTCCCAATCACCTTTGAACTTGGATAAACCTTCCAAGAGCTTCTTGATATCCTGCTTGGTCCAACCATCATTGATAGAATCCACAATCCTTGGCTTCTTACCATTCACCACTTCTTTTTTCACTTCATCACCATTGGTCTCACCATTAGCCTCTGCGCCTGTTCTCTTAACCCCACCTGTGAGTTCTTTGAGTTTTTCCAACTTGTATGGTTCTAATGGTGGTTTGAAAGACTCATATGGGAACAATCCTCTTGGTGCATCAAAGCTAACATCATAATCTCCTGTGAATGGTGGATCCACTGGCTTTGGCTTCAACTCTGCATCAACTTGGTAGTTGATCAATCCCCAACGTGATAGGAATCTATGAAGACGCATAATCATACCGACATCTCCAACAAGGTTTCGTCTTGCTGCGGTCACCGTCAAGTAGTCATTAGGGTTGAGGCGGTATGCGTTGACGAGGAAGTCTCTGTATTTGATGTAGAGCTGTGGTGATTTTGATGGGTTGGAATTTGTGAAGAACTCTGGGAGCGATTCTTTTTCAATTGGGTGGATCTGGTTAAATTTGAACCATGATGCATATGACGGAATTACAATCGTGTGTGACTGTGGGATGTATGGTTCTTCTTCCTCTTCCTCCTTTGTCTCTTCCTTTTCAGCACCATTCATATTCTCATCACCATCGGCATCTCTTAGGTCAACCTGTTTGGAGTTGTCATCATCAACATCTTCCTCTTCACCTGTGAACTCCTCTTTGATCTTTGGTGTGGCCGATTTTGTGGATGACTTCCGTGTGTGTCCACTCCTTTGTTCGCCATTATCATCTCTGGCTTCTTCATCATCTTCGTCATCATCATCATCTTCTTCGTCATCATCTTCATCGTCGTTTCCGTTGTAATCGTCATCCTTGGAAGCGTCTTGGATTGAGATATCACCATCAACATCAGTTTTCGCTTCACCTTCAGGTACCGATACCGAAGTCGTAGCAGGGTCCTCAGATACCGCCGTAGTCACTGGGTTTGTACTAGCTGGAGAAGCCGATTCTGAAGGTTTTGTTTCTGGATCTTGCTGTTGTTGAGGTTCCTCTGAGCCAGCGGTTGTAGGTAATGAAGATCCAGTGCCATCAACCTGTGGCGGCACTTCCGGAGTGGCCCCTGTCGCAGGCTCCGCAGGTTCAGACATGTCGATTGTATGTGCTGTAGTCGATAACTGCTTCTTTATACGGATTGTGAGGTGTGTTTGTCGATGTTCTTGTTCGTGTGCTTTGGTAAGAGGTGTGTGCCTTCGGCGGGGTGCAGAGCGGGGCGCCGTGGATTAATTGGGGCGCTTCCAACGGGCAATGGGTGCTGTGCTTCTCGGTTGAGCCGCTGAGCTGTGGTACGTTCCAGAGAGGGCCCGCTTTGGGTTGTTGTTGGCGCTGTTTCCGGGAGTCGATTAGCTGGTGCTTGTTGACGCGGTTGTTTACCTTGCCAGTTTTCTGAGACTGGCAAGTTCGCCGCCCGCCCGCCCGCGAAAGTAGCGCTTGTTCACGACTTCCGTTTCGGGAAGTGTTGTGTTAATTGGCGTGTATATAAGGACTGTGGGTGTGGTGCTCAGGGGGGGACACTCCAAGCTCTGTGCCGGGGCTCTCTCTCTCTCATTGGCCAGCTCTGCCGGGACACGTGAAGTGGGCTACAGCAGTTGGATCGAGGAGTCACCCCCCACTTCCCGATCCGGAAGAGCTGCCCCCTCAAGGAAGCCGGTAAGCGTTGTTTCTTTTTCCTGGTGGCCGGTGCAGCTGTGTTTGAGCTTGTGCAACTTTTTGACACTTTTTGGCATTTTTTGGCGTCTGACCACTTCTGGCGCCGCTGCGTTTTGCCACCTTTTCACTTCTCTGTTGTTTTTGTTTACAAGTTTGTTGTTTGCCACTTTGCTGGAGTTATCCCCATTGGTGTGCTCTTCCCCCCTCGACACGCGTTTACTACACAGCAGGCTCGAGATAAAGATCCACAGGTCGTGCACACTTCCATCAACGCCATCCGCCACATCTCTCTCTCCCCCTCCCCCCCCGCATTTTGGGATCAGGACCCCGAGATCAAGACCCAGAGATGAGCTCTAGGAGAGGACTGCAAATGGCGAGCAGGAGAGCTGCTACACAGTACCGTCTGGTACACTGGTCACGGCACAATTCCACCAACAACGCCACCGCTGCGATGTCCTCCCATCACATCTCCCCGCCACCACAGATACCCACAGTGGAGGCACAAGCAGAGGAAGCAGAGGAACCAGCGCCCAAAAAGACCATTGATGACCTCAACTTCGAGCTCAGTGAGGAAGAGATCAGAGAGATCACCAGAAGCGCCTTCATCAACGAGATCAAAGTGCGGGACCCAGGGGCCAGAATGCCACCACAGGTGAAGGCGTTATCCCCATACATTCCGATGAGCAAGGGCATCCTCTCCACACAAAAGTTCCCAGACGCACCGTCGCCGTTTAAGGTCTACACATCGTCTACTGCCAGGGACCTGGACACGGTTCCACGTCTCAGCGTCACACGTCTGCTGACACAGTCCTGGTGCGAGCTGCGGTTCTACTACGAGACCTATGCACAGACTGCAGAGGTGGAAACAGCGGCAATGACTCGAGGCAAGGCGACACACTCAAAGCTCGAACTCCAGGACCACCCAATGGTGGATATGACAGAGATTTACGAGCTGATTCCACAGAAGCAGTTGCGGCCTGTTGACACGTTTTGCGAGTTGATGAGAACCAACATCATCAGAATGACCGATCTCTTCACCCAGGGCTCCGCCAGAGAGATCTATCTCCATGGATATGCCAATACCAATGGAATGGTACGCGAGGAATATCCTGTGAGTGATGACATTCTCGTCACTGGTGTCGTCGACCAACTGACTTTCAGTTATAAAGATGGATCTCATCCCATGGAACTGGAAGATGCAATTTTGTACAATCGAGCTGTGAACGAAGACCTGGATGTCTTTATCGAAACCATCGGGACTCTGATATCTGAACATGCCGACAGGTTCTCTTTGAGTGTCACTGACGTGAAGACCAGAAGATTGAAGAAGATACCGCCTCAACAATCCGTGGTTGAAGGGTCCATGGACCAGGTTATGATCTATGATGAATTGCTTCGTTCCGGTGGAACAAAAAAGATGTATGTGGAGTTCTGGGAGGAGTATTGCAGAAGAAAGGGAATCGACCTCGATGAACCGGTGATGCCCGAGCTCCTACTTAGTTGGATCAGCCTGGGTGGTCCTTTCACTCCAGCTTTCAAAAGACTTCGTGATGGTCAGATGAGCTTTGGCGGGAAGGACAGCAGCTACGATCTATCAGTTTTTGCAGATCGCTTACTTCAAGGAAATGATCTCACTAATAGCACCCTGAGACCGTTCCTAGTACCTTGGTCATCCCCACCGACAGCAAAGTTTTTCATTGACAGAGTGTCTAGTTTGTTTGCCCTTGCAGCCATGATCCCAAGGGGTGACTCTCATATCGAGTA
Organism: Petasospora maesae; assembly: GCA_030563305.1. Lineage (NCBI taxonomy): Eukaryota > Fungi > Ascomycota > Saccharomycetes > Phaffomycetales > Wickerhamomycetaceae > Petasospora > Petasospora maesae. The sequence goes on from JAKUBT010000025.1 coordinate 37,801, forward strand.
CTACTGTGGTTCAGAGATGTTCAAGGACCTCAAGTTTGAACATCAAGAGGGCCGTGTGGATGGTGTCATCACTGATTCCCTCAAGTTCTGGAACGGTCAAAGACCACCAAAGTTGATGCCCAAGACTTACAACAACATGAGAAGCAAGTGTAACTTTTGTGCCTTCAGTGACTTCTGCTCATGGAAAAGGGATACAGAATCCCAATTTGTTGATAGACGCGCTGCTGGATCGATGCACTGATGACAACGTGCACCGGCCCCCAGCCTAAATTGTTGTATTTATAAACCAACTGCACCATATATATATATATTATGTTACGACTAATGAATATGCATGATCACTCAACAAGTGTAGTCTACGCGTCAGAAATCAGACCAACTAAATGCCAAATGATATTCATGCAACTCTACTTGAATAACTTCACGAATCATTGTGGTCCACCTGGTGGACCTTCCTTCAACGATGAACGACCAGCCTTGAGCAACTCATCACATAGCAACAAGTTACTGGAGATACCCACTGCGGATGTGATTGCATTTCTCAAAACTCTAAAAGAATCCCAAATTCCTTCGATGGTTGGATCACAAGACTCTCCTGAACTCAAGTCAATACCGATGTAACGACCATCAACAATCTCATCTTGACATGTTGAGACAACGTCCAATGCATCAAATCCACCATTCTTAGCCAATGTCTTTGGAATGACAAGCAAAGCCTCTGCAAAGGCCTGAACACCAGTTTTCGTTCTTCCCTTGGACATTGTGGATAGGTTCTTGGTCAAGTAATCAGAAGCAGCAAGGAAGAATGCACCAGCACCTGGAATCAAAGCCTCATCCTTAATCACATTGGAAACGGCTCTAAGACCATCTCTAACTGCATCTTTGGTTTGGTTGAGAACATGCATGGATGGACCCTTGATCAAAACTGTACAAGACTTTGGATCCTTGTTCTCAGTGACAAATGTGAACTTGTCCTCACCGAGTGTCTCTTCGTAAACTTTACCAGAGTATCCAAGCACCTCTGGAGTCAAATCATCAACGGAATTCTGTGCCTCACCACCTGTAACCAATTGCAAACGTTCCATGTTACGTCTCTTAGCTCTTCTCAATGCCAAGATTCCATGCTTAGCCAAAACATCCAAGGACATTGGGTCAATACCCTTTTGGTTAATGACAACGAATCCCTTTTGTCCATCCAATCCACAAACTTCATTCTTCAAATCCACAATCTTCTTAAGTTTGTCATCAACGAATTTTCTCTCACTCTGCACCAATTTATCACGTTGCTCTGCAGATGAGTAGAAGAATCCAGAGTTGACTTCTGTTTTTTCGTATTCCAATGAAACGTTAAGGATCAAGATGTATGCATTGTTAACGACACGAGGCATGTCTGGGTGACGAGCACCATGGTCGAGAACAAGACCCTTAACAAGCTCACACTCACGAGCGGAACCATGCTGCATCTGCATGATCTCAATCATGTGAAGATCAAGCCCACTATCGGTCTTGACGTTGAGCACCGCGTCTGTGACAATCGGCACCAATGCCTCTGAAACTTCTTGTGGAACTTTTGTAGCAACGGATGATCTTGCAACTTGGAGGAGCAGCTCACGATTGAGCTCCTTGTTGGTGATCTTATAGGAGTCCAAGAACTTCAATGTCTCTCTTCTTGCAATTTCAAATCCATCTGTGATGATTCTTGGATGAACACCTTCGGAGGTGAAACGTAGTGCCTGCTTCAACAGCTCACCAACGAGTAACACCACACTCGTTGTACCGTCACCTGTGATCTCATCCTGGGCGGCAGCGGCACGTGCAATCATCACTGCGGTAGGGTGTTGGATCTGCATCTCACTGAGCAGCACTTTACCATCCTTCGTGAGCTTGATGTTTCCAGCACCGTCAACGAGCATCTTCAACGTTCCCTTTGGACCCAAGTTGGTCTCGAGAACCTGCTGGAGGCCCTGTGCGGCGGCGGTGTTGACCTGGAGCGCAGCCTGGCGTCTCACAGACTCAGCCTTTGGGTTCAACAGCTGTAATGAGGACATATTGTTCTCTTTTTGTGTGTGATATCCTGGTCCAGAAAGGCGACTTCTCAACGTGATGAATCTCTCAAGTGGCGACGCGTTTTTGCATCGACGTTGATGGATCGCGACAACGTCTGCAAAATGTAACGTCGCGAATTTGGGTCACGTGAATGTCACGTGATTTAGATCAGGCAACTGGATACGCTTCGCTATTAATGTGACGGTTTTACTACGCTTCACTTCTCACTACGGAGCAAGGGATCAAGCAGAAACAGTGCAGAATATGTATAAGAATTAGATCTTCTCCTCTTGTATCTCATCAACTCCCATCCAAGGTCTCTTCCATCCCGATGGGGGACCTCTTTGTGTTGTCTCATCACTTCACTTCATCAAGTAGTACTTAGCCATCTCGTACGAAGTCCAACAGATCGCCGTAGCTGGGACATTAGCCACGATTCTCGGTCTCACACCTTGCCAGAATCCAGCATTACCTTTCATCTTGTAGATCAACTTGGCTGCAGATAGGAAAGAGTCTGTGTTTCTCACTTGTGCGTTGGTACTCAAGTTCTTGGTTTGTAAGAAGGTCTTGATGCAATCCAAAGGCGTCGTGAAGGCAGCAGCGGCACCCCCGGCGAGTCCTCCAGCGATACAATGACGTAGTGGATCATGTGCACCAGATGGGTTGATGATCTTTGTTGCCGATTCATACACCACAAAGTTCAATGCTGTGAATGGGATAGTCATCGCTATCGTTGTTGGATAACTCGTATAGAACGTACCCAAACCTTCATTCTTGATAAGATTCTTCGCCGTGTGTAAGAAATCAGATCTTGACCCCACTTGTGCTGCCAATTGCATTCTTTGCTTAATCACATCGAATGGATTCATCAGTGCCTCTGATGCCGTTGTGGCAGATGCACCAGCAATTGCAACCCTGAACGGCTGATGTCCCTCTTCGGATTCATCAATGAGTTGTTTCTTCACATATTCATACGTTCCGAAATACACGGCATGTGCTGGTCCAGCACCTAGCATAACACTTGAAGTTCCCCTCCATAACGATAACCAACCTTCACTTTTAGAAATTGTGTAAACACTGCGTAAGATCCCCTGTGATCCTTGGGACGATGAGTTCAACGCTTGCATTCGTGTCTTCAGGGCATCGACTGGATACATCACCGTGTGCTCGAGGATTCCGGCAAATGCACCGGCCAGGCACTGTGCAGTCAGAGTTGCCCCCTCTGGGAGAGCCTCGTAGTCCACCTCCTCTGAGGGCAGAATGGGCGTGATGTTTGCGTGGAGAAGGTCTGCGGACGCTGATGCCATCGTTTAGGTTGTTCTTCTGTTCTTCTCCGTATTTGTGCTGTGTGAGGGGGGAGGGGGGAGGTGAGAGAGCAGTTGCTGGAGCAGATGGGAGGTGGGTGGGTCTCCTTATTTGTAGCCAGGGGAGGAGGTCTGCTGGAGAGGACGAGGATGAGCAGCAAGAAAGAGAGATTGTTATACGCGGGTTTAGAGGGGTGGAAGAGGAGGAGGAGGAGGAGCTCGAACTTCGGGTGTCCAGCGTTCAAGGCCGGTACGCACGCGGGCGGTGAGGTTTCCGGATCCGGAGCTTAATTGCGCGAAAGGTGGCAGGGCGCCTCTCTTCCTATGCCCCACTGGTTTCCTCTCATATTATGCCTGGAAGTCTACGTCTACGAACTGGTGGGTTGACTGGCCCAATTGCATGCATTAAGTGCTCAAGAGTCGGCAAATAGTGAACACGCCACATTCAGGACCCCCCAGCGTGCGTGGTGCTCTCTCCGGTACGCCGCAGCTCAGATCCCTCAAGGACAGAGCCACCAGCACACACACACACGAGAGCTTCCAACACAGATGCGGGCCAAGATGATGTGCGTGATTGATCCTTTTAAAGTCTTTTGATCGAGTGACGTGCCACCTGCACACTCCAACGGATCACCCATACCGACCTTGATCTCAATGGGCAACGACTATGGCAGCGTAATCAAGTGGTTAATATAAGATAACTCATGGGGTGGGCACCTCCAATGAAGATGTTCCACCTAGAAGCGCCTGTAGACGCAAGAATACTCAGAGCACCAACAGAATACAATTGCCTTGAATGATAGACACAAACGTTCATCTGAGGGGAGGGGGGAATGGGTGAATTTATAGTCTAGTAGACGCAGCTCGGCAATTTGCTTAACAGAGCGCCGATCAAGCACTACCACCTACCACCTATACCATCTACTCGCACGGCTGCACGGCCAAAGTGCTGAAACTACCACTACAATTGGTGACCCATGATATTAGCGAAATGTCCTGCGATTGCACAAATCCATGTATTTTTGTAAGTGTTTCATATTTGATGTGTACAAACGACAATATATTTCATGATCCCGGCCGGACCCGTTCTACCTCACTTGAAATATTCATACATTCATACGCAGATTCTGACACTGTGTCAGAAGTCTCGCATTCATTCGGCTCAAACTATCAGATAGTTCATTTGGGTTGAGTGGTGCAGAACCATGATAAAGCACTAGTGATTTAAAAATTCCGGACAGTGCGGGGCGCCTTTTTTTTTTTTTTTTTTTTGTTGAAAGCGCGAGTCACGTGCTCACTTGTACGACGTCGTGGCACTCCTCATCTCACAAGGGAGTGCAAGTTCCAAAGTGTGCACTTCTCTATGTCAAGTACTTTATCACTATTACACAGAGCCTACAATCGATATTGTATCCCATAAGTCCGTCCATTGCCCAATTCCCATGTGTCCACTGTCATATCTCATACAAATAGCTGCAATGATCCCATCTATACACTGCTAGGCACCTGATAGTATAACCAGCTTCATGTCGCCAGATTGGCAGTGGTGGTTGTACCCTGTTTCAGTACAGATGCAGTTATCGTCACATTCTCCAGGGCATTCAGCAGCTTCTCCTCCTCTTTATCCTCTGCAGCCTGTGCAGCATCCTCAGCAGCAATGAGTTTGTCCAAGTCGTGCATGATCTTCTTTGGGGTTTGAAAACTGGAGTATCTGTGTAGAATCTTACCATCTCTTCCGACCAAGAACTTCTCAAAGTTCCACTTCACTCTTCTTGATCCCAAGAATCCCTTCTTGTTATCCTTTAAGTACTTGAACACCTGGTGCTCCTTCTTACCGTTCACTCTGACCTTCTGCATGATTCTGAACTTGCATCTGAACAGTCTTCTGTAACACTCACCAGCTGTATCGGAATTCATCCACTCCTCGAAGAAGTCATTTGCAGGGAACCCAAGCACCTCAACACCTTTCGACTTATACTTGGAGTTGAGCTCTTCCAAGAACTTTACCTGCCATGTCATGATACACATCGAGGCGATGTTGGTGATGATGACGTACTTTCCTCTAAGGTTCTCAAAGTTGAATGGGGAGCCATCACTCTCATTGGCCTCCAGGGAGTAGAAGTTCACTGCTTCCAAGTCTAATCTTGAGTCCTCCTTCTGTGACTGTGGGAGGGAGTCCATCTCCGTGCTAAGCGAGAGACCATCGTCCACCTCTGGGATGTCTGTCTCTGTGCTGAGGATGAAGAAAGGAGGATCTGCCACATCGTCGAAGATGTCATCTTCACGGTCCATCACCGAGGCTGTTGTGGAGGGGGAGTTTGTAGCGGCCATTGTGCTTGTATTAGTGTGTATGCTCTACGAGGACACCCCGGTGATAGGACTCGAGGGGGACCTGGGAAACGGATGCCAATTTATACGTTGTGGAGGTCTAGAAGGGCAGAGCGTCTCATGTGGGTATCTGTGGCCGGAATGCAGCGCCAGTGCACGCCCACGCCTACCAGGGAGATCTGCGGGGGGCCGCCCTCAGTCGGGGTTTCGCTCTTGAGATCTGAGCATTTGAGCACTTGGAGCTTGAGATCTGTGTCGTCCCGTGTTTCGTGTCACTTTGGCAGTTGGCGTCTGCACTTTATCCAGTTGTGCTGTCTTTCAAACGATTCATGTGGTGCTGTTCGTCGTGGAGAAGCGCTGCCCGTTGCACACATTCCAGGCGGCCGTTTGGGAGAGGACTAGATTTTTACTGCACACCAGCAACGGCCAGGATGTTTCGTCTGATTGGCCCAAATTTCCCGGGAGCCTCTCTTGGACTCTGGAGAATCTGGGCCTTGCAACGGTGCCAGTAAGCAGCTGGACGCTGAAGATCATGAACTTGGTGAGGTCCAGCACAGCATGTGCCCAGATAAAGCAGCTAGGCGTGGAGGCATGTCCGTTTTAGCACGCGGGACATGAGTCTACTGGTTGACAGTCGGGTGCAACCTCAAATTCCAAAATTCTCCACGACGGAACATCCTCGAACGATGCACATTTCCCAAATGGAAGGCAGCCAGACCCGTTAATCTAATTCAGCAACTCATCACCCGCCTCAACGGGCTACAACTCCGCCCAGAAGTGTCAACTGTGACGTTGCAGCTGATCATCACCGCCTCCGGTGCCTGATGGAGATTCTACACAGTTCGCTACCACCACAGAGAGTCCGTCTGAACTTCGAGCTAACGTACAATCCTTGTAATTGCGTACTTCTTTATCACATCCATATGGGTATACCAAACTCTCGGATCGCAAAGAATTACCAAAATTTCAGGGCGACACGGTGTACCCCTGCGCAGGATGTTCCACCCCGCACGTACTTTACCGCTTTAGGCAAAATGTTCGGATTCGCGTTACGCGTAACTTGAGCCTTTCACCACGCGCAACGCGTCATCGTCTTCGACAAGTTTAGTTAATTAGGTCTCCGCGAAGCCCCATAGCCAATAGGAACTCTGTGGCGCAGGTGAAATTTCCAATGCAGTGCTCCGTTTACGAAGCCGTGTAAAATATTAAATATCATGCCTGGGTGCAGCGCTACTCACGAGGATCATATAATGCAGCCGTGTGTTCGTTATTCATTAGCAAGTTGTCACAGGTCCCATCATTTCATGTTGTTCGTCTTATCTTCGGGTCATCAATTCACGTGTCCTGGTAAGCCCGTTTTTTCTTATCAGCTTCTCCGAGCTTCACATGGCCGTCATGTGAGCAGCTCTTCTCCAGTTTCACCACCCTGTGCGTCATCACTCTCTTCCAATCTCGTATTTCCATGCTCGACCTCATCAAGGTTGGCTGTATCAACACCCTCCTCTCCACCAATCTGCTCGTTAGCAAACTCCTCAACCCCAGCAGTAGATATATCAAACTCACTCATCAACTCTTGCTTCCAAATCATTCCAACTGGTGTACTCCCTCATCTGTTCCAAATCACCAACAATAACAGCTCTAGCTTTGGCACCGGACAACGCAGAACACCACCATCCCGTACTCATTGTAAGATCATTCACATGACACATAGAGAGAAGTATCAAGTTATTACTCTGTCCCTTGTATGAATCCAAGGTAGACACTGTGATTCCAGCAACTTGACGGATGGGTGACTGAGGATCCATACTGTACTCATAAAGATGATAGCAGTCTTCAGCATATCCATTGAGTGACTTTGAATTGAGAATTTGCTCCGTGATTTGATATGTATCATCTTCAGTGGTGGTGAGTACTGTGATTGAATGTGGTGAGATGTTGAGAGTGTTGATTAGTCGGTCAAGCTCAGAGATCACTCGTTTAGTAGATCCATCAATGTAGGTGTCTTCCTCTTTCTCTTCGTCACTGCAGGTTTTCGCCAGTGTCAACAATCGTTATTGGTTCAAGGAGTGTAAATGGATCATCTGATTCAAGGCTTGTTGTCTCCAATTGTTGCAGCTCACCATTGTAGAACACTTCATTGACAAGTTGTGCAATGCTCATTTCGACACCATGCTGGATCTTCAACTGGCATGGATCTTGATACACTCCATTGTTCAACAACGATCCAAAGAGGGAGTCAGTTGTTTCTGAGGTAGTGGGTCCACCAATCATCACGATCTTTTGCATTTCCTGGAAGTGCAAGCTGGATCAATGACATGGACTCTGAAGTTGATGTGCTCTCAAGCATGACAATAACTGGATAGTTGATAGATCCTGATCCAAACAGAGAACATGATCCAAGGTCTTTGGAGTTCACAAGTATCACAGAAGATCTTTCCATGATCTCAGTTTGCAATGTAGTTATCGTATGAGCATATTCTGGGTTGTTTCTCATCTCACCTTCATGTAGCTTGGAATCAGTAAAGATCTCCTGGTGCTCTGTGCTCAAAGATTCATAGATAATGTTCTGTAACATCACAGTATAGATTTCTTCATGGCCATAGGTATAAGCATACTCATCCTCCTTAGAACACACCCTCAATGGGTTGAAATCTCCATTTTTTACCAAGAGTGATTGCGTAATCTAATCAAGTTGTGCGTTGCAATTGGATACCACAACGGTTGGACCTGATATCTGCATGTTCGTGAGTTTCCAGACGATCTCTTCAACTAGACGTGAACGTCCGGTATGTGCAGTTGCTTGAATAAGTGTGACCTGATTCTGCAAGACATGGTCCAAGGCATGCTGCTGATATTCATCGAGTTCTCCATCATCATTGGTCACTGACTCGTCCATGGACACCCCATGACTGATCTTCTTGTCCCTTAAAAGAATATTTCTGATCAATGGGTTACGCAACCTTTTGATCTCTTCCATTGCTGTGATGATATCCGAAGTTGATGTGGAAGCAGCGAAGAATGTCAAATCATGAACTCCAAAGAGATTGGCAATGTTTGACCAAGAGCAGGATTTGATGAGCACCTTTACGTACTCCACATCACCATTACGGAAATGAGAGATGACTTCTTCAATGCGGAAAACTTGGACTGGTTGATAGGACTGGATGCGCGTTCTGTCGTATCCTGTTCCTCCTGACAATCATTTACCACTGGTATTAGTGGCCTTGTCCACTCCAAATTGTTGTGGAGTTGCAGCTGTGAAGGTATGCCCTCTTGTTCTTCTTCAAGCCCCCTGTCTCTCCTCCACTAGTCCAACTCCTGATCAAGCTTTGCGCTCCTCTGTCTCCTAAGCCTTTCCAAGCGCATCCTTTGTGCCTTCTTGCGGATGATCCTGAGCACATATAGCGGTGGACGGCCAAGGTCAAAGCGGTAGGTTATCATCAGTGGTTAAGTGGCATTGCGTGTGGGTGAGCTGGCGGCTGTGGAGCTGGCGGCAAGCTCGTGGAGAGGAAGGAAGTCCTGTTAATGTGGCGGCAAGTTGCCCGCCATTCTTGACCAGTAACAAATGACCACCCGCCTGGCCTTCAACGCTCTGGAGCAATAGTTTTGAGGGAATGCAATTGTTCTGATCAGAAGGTGGCGTTGATTCTTTGTAAAACGGGGAAATTCGTGCTGTAGCTTGTTTACGTTTCCCGGTTGCTCGATCTCACTCCTCAGCTCACAGAAGAGTGACGTGTAACACCAGCGCCGATACGCCGTACTTCGAAGTGAAGAGAAAACAGGGAAGCTACATTCAGCCAGTGTATGGGGGCTCTAATTGGAGTTGGATCGGTGGACAGTTCCATGCATTGTGTGTTGGAGATGTATCGCAAGCGCAGTTACCAAGGTATGCTTAGGTGTTAGAACATAGCTCGGTATGAGGTCGCTGTCGAGTAGCCTTTGTCTAGCGTTCTTTTCCCCTCCATTCATCAACGGAAAAGTAATGATGCAGTGAATAGAACGCATCGTATCAAAGAAGGGGAAAACAAGAACAGTCGTGTTTTGGGAGGGAGAAGAGCCGGTGGGAAAAGTTTTTTTTTATAGCGCCAAAGCTGTGTGGGAAGGGCCAGGGCTGCGCAACCATTCCTGATTGAGCGATTGTGCGACTGTTAGGGCACCACGGGGAAAACCACAAACAACAACTCTTCCTCTTCGTGTGGCAATTTCTTGGGGTGAAGCACTACAGACAAACACTGTATTTGAGGGAACGTGAGACCACACAGAGATCTACTCTCACACTTCGCTTGCCTCGCTCAGCTCTCTCGCACCCGCTCCTTTTCTGCTCAACGCTGCTCCATTTCTACCCTCCCCACCCCCTACTGCCTGATCTACTACCTATACCCCAAGTTGCACACACACCCATCACCACACAAGCACACTCCTCTGAACACACAGCACCATGGGTGTACCCATTGACGCCATTGAGCAGCACCTCAACTCCCGCAAACGTGTGAGGTACGAGGATCCAGAGGAAGAGGCCATACAACCAGCAAGACGTCTCCAACGACGCAACGCCATGAGACAACTGCGACAGAACCAAGGAGAAGCACTTCCACTGTTATCCAGAAGACTCAGAGTGCTCCGCACTAACAGCACCTCGGACTATGGAAGCCCAGCGTTACAGCCATGGGTCACGACAGAGGATCCAGCGGAGCTCAATCAAGCTACAAGAAGAGTGTCCGACGCCATCAGAGCCGGCGAGGTACAGATTCGTCGTCTGGAGGAGTCACTGACGTCGATAAGATCAAACCTTGAAGCAGCACCACAGTTCCGTGAGGCAAGAGCAGATGGATCGTCGAACTCACTGTCAGCGCAACGTCAGCATCAACTGGATCAGTTTTCCCAGTACATTATCCCACCACATGTTCTCTCCCGTGGACCACAGGGCGCACAATCAGACGAGAGATCCAGACCACCAACACAATCAAGATCTTTTCATCGGGGTATCCATATTGACCCAGATATCGAGGTGGCTATGAACTTGTTTGACAATCCTAACTCTGGTGAGTCAAGGTCGGAGATGTATTCAAGAAGAGCACAGAACAACAGACCTGGAAGAAGATACTTCTCGAACAGAAACGCAATGGTCATCTATGACGGGGAAGATAACGAGGATGTCGAAGAGGATACTGATGGAGCACCTGGTGAAGCTGATTCTGAACCTGGAAGATCACACGTGGGTCCTCAATGGAGAGTTGAGAGAAGGGCTGTTATCGACACAGTCTATGATCCTCTCGTGTTCTTTAGAGGCAGAGATACAGAAGAGCTGCAACTGGAAGATACACCTCCACAGAGCCATGGTGACACGGAGTCCTCTTCTCAAGGTGGAACAGGACCAGGTGCTAGTGACCCTAACACAGGTCATGGTGCCGGTGCCACTCTCTGATTGATTTCTTTGTGGGGGGTTGGCTTTAGCCGCCATTCATATTGATGATGTGATGACGATGTTGATGATTGGTGTTATTTAAAGGGGTTTATTACGATGCATGCATTTTGAAGTTTTTGTTTTGGCAACGTTATTTTTGATTTGGTTTTAACATAGAAACAGTGCACATGAAATTCGTTTTTAGTATGTTGGCTGGGTATGTATAAGTAGAGCTGATCGAGATCAAGCCGGTGAGGCCTGGCGGCACCCAATTAATGACTCATGAAGGCAGCTAACTCACCAGTCAAAGTCATCTGTACTTTTGAAATAAGTCACATCATCCAAACATACATACGTTTGAAGTACTTCTTCCTCTGGATTCGTGGCGTCATTCGCTTGTGGAGTTCGAGGCCTTGTCAAGTCCAAACACAACCCCATAAAAACGTGTAACTTATCAGCAGCCAAACAATGGCTCAAGCTCAAGTTGCTCAAACAGTGAGTGCATATGTGGCTGAGCAAATGATCGATGAGACATCTGTCCTCTTCACGGACACTCAAAGAGTGGATCATGAGTGTGTTGAGATGTATGAATGGGAAGGACTCTGTGTGTATCAAGGGGTCAAGAGACACAGGTGCGTTGAACGATATCACTGAGAGATGTTCAAGGCCATCCAAAGTCAGTGCATTTGGACATTCCAAGTTGGGTAGTGGAGTCTCTAAGTGGAACTCCTTGAAGTTGCACGCAGTGCTTGACTTCTGCAAGATCAAATTCAGAAGTGTTTGGTTCTCAGTCTCCCCCCCAGATTCCTCGCATACCCTTAGGTACAACACTGTAACATTTTCGAAACTCACAACTGGTATGATGTTTATTGGACCACCACTGATTGCAACTTTGTCAAATCTTCCAACGAAAGCCAACTCCATTATCTCCTTGATATTCAGTGCCGTGAGTTTTGATGGTCTCATGGTGGCTCTTGGGTCATGCGATGTTCTGAGATCCTCCAATCTGAAGTAGCCCCTGCTCCTACCAAGAACACGAGCAGCAACTTCATTCATATCCCGTATCCTTGGTATAATGCCGTTGTAGTATATAGAGAACCCTTCCAAGTAAGGTGCCCTGATGTTTGCAACGAGTGGTCTTGTAGCATCCATTGTATCCACAAGTTCTGGAGTCGCGTGGAAGAAGATGGCTAGATGTCTCAAATTCGGGAGGTTGAGGTTTCTCACCACCAAAGTGTTGTTGATCTCTAGTTCATAAAGCCCACCCAATTGATGCTTCAGCATTGTAAGAAGACCGTAGTGTCTCATCTGGTATGGGTCTGCTCTGGGACCAGCATTGGGACTCTCGTAAGTATGGGAAAATCTTGACGAGTTGGGTAGTTGAATTACTTTGGAGTCAGTGCGGTACATTCGGCTTAGAAAGGAGATACTTCCTTTGTTAAACGTGGACATTGGCTCCTTCACGACACAGAAGCTGAACTTGTTGAAATGTCTGTGTCTTAATGTGGGGTTCTGGGGGTGGGAAAACTTGTGAAAGTTCATCGCGTAGATTGCACCTGGAGACCCCATGACCCTCGAGTGTGAGCACATGGCATCAGAGTGTGTCTCCATCTCAAAGAGCTGGATTAGAGGACGGCACTCCTGGAAGACATACTCTGTGTACTGCCTCAGCGTAAACGTGAGGATGTTGTCCATCTTGAAGAACCGGCGGTGGTGGCAGTCACAGTCCTCAGTGATGAGCACGACGTATTGGCGAAGCCACCTGTAGGCTAGGAGAAGACAACGTAGACTGTAGTGGTCGAGGTTCATGAACACCCTGCGGTAGAGCTCAATGGGGAGCCTGGAGAGGTGGGAAGAGAGCCAGACGCTCCTGTCATCTTCTTGCGAGCCACGCTGTTGACCCTGTGCCCCGGTGTTTCTGTGGACCCTGACGTTTGGCGACGGTCTCAATCTTAAGCTGCGCATCGTCTGGCGGTGTTGGTGTCACAAGGTGTCTGAGAGGGGTGGTGCCCTTTGGGAATTGGAGGCATTTCCAAAGGTCATATTTTCAGTAGTAGAGCTTGTCTTTGTATGTGCAGGAGCGCCCCAGAGAGATTCCGGGTGGGCTGCTCTCTGCCTGATTTTGTGTGAGGAGGAAGTTGGTTCTCAGTTCAGCTCGGTCATAAGCGGCCGCGCGTTCCCCCACAATATGTCTAGTACTACTAGTTCTGCTGCACAAGATATTAGCGGAGTCTCAAGCATTGACCAATAGCGAACAATATCATATATGGGAGTTTGGAGTTTGAAAGTGGCTCATAGAACAATCACAGCAGAGTGTAGTTCGTGTCATCGTTGTCACAGTGCTCATCATGGGCGCAGCAAATCAAATAAGCCATCAGATATACCTAATGTCATCCAAGCACACATGGTTCATTGTTGGAGATCTCGAAGCCTATCGAAGGAAGACTCTGACACCCTGCGCAGTCCATAAGAGCTCAACTCCCGCGTATCTCCAGATGTGTCACTCTGTTTCGTGCTTTCAAATATGCTTCTGTATCTTGTCGCATTGGGGAGCTGGCAAACGTTGGCACCGGTTCGATACAGTCTGCTCAAGAAGGAGACACCTGCGTAATCGAAAGTCGAAAGTGGCTCACGGACAAGACATAAGCTGTAAAGGTTGACAAGTGGATGTAGCACAGCATATACCCGTGGACTGGTGTACTGCCCGAAGTTCATCTCGAACATCACCTCAGGAGTCCCCGTGTAGCTCATGCTGTCGAAGCAGCCCCTTTCCGCGTGGGTGGACAGCTCAAAAATCTGCACCATCGGTAAGTGCTCCAGGAAATCTTCAACACCGTATTCTTGATAGTCAATTGTGAGCAGGCCTTCAAGTTTAAAGAAGTGGCAGTGGGAACATTTACATTAATATTCGTTTGCGATCCTGACAATGTAGCGACGGAGCCCCTTGTACGCCAGGAGAAGGTTGCGCAGACTGTGACAGACCAAGTTCATCACCACCTCACGGAGCAGCCATTGCGGCACTTTACCCAGTGTTGAGAAGTTCAGTGGACCATCCAAGGAGTACAACTCTCAGATATTGGTAGTGCGAGCAAGCGGATGTGGTGGGCATTGATATCCATGATGTTCTCTCATAGATGGGCTAGGAGGCCTGTATGTGCTGCTTTGTGACATTTGATCTTTGTTTGACTGGGCTTGGGAGAGGATGAGATGGCTCAAGTCAGTGAGTTGATGGTCTGTGGTGAAAAACTGGGTTACTGGGCCAATTGTCAGTTTCTAGCCCCTTATATTCGGTGGTGCCCCCCTGTTGTTGGTAAAAATGTGTTCACTGCCGGCCGTGTTGCTTTATCACTGAACACGCTTGTTCAACCTGTGGGAACATTCTCGGCCATAAGCGGAGTTAACATCAACCCGGCAATCTTTGGCCATTCGCTACAACTGGCAGAGTACGCCAAAGTCCAAGGCGGGGCAATTGACTAGTGTAGAGTAAATTGCTAGTAGGTAGAGACATGGTGTTACAAAAATGGTCACATGTTTTAGTCGTCGTTCATATTAGAGGAGTGTTAACTCCTCTGCTATAAGGTACCTGCAATCACTTTGACGTATCAACAACATAACGTCCAAAGATTTCACCCTTCTCCATCTTTGCAAAGACATCTGCAACCTGTGACAATCCAACAACTTTGACTGGAGACTGGATTTTCCCATCCTTGAAGAACTCCAATGCCTCTCTGGTGTCCTTTCTGTTACCAACGACGGAACCCTTCACGTTGATGGCTCTGAGTGCATGTGGCAAAATGGCAGACTCAAGCTTGGCATCACCCTTTGGTAAACCCACAACGACAACAGTTCCAGCCTTTTTCACATACTTCACTGCGTCATTGTATGCCTTTGCGTTACTGGACACGTTAATCACCGCATGTGCACCACCTTTGGTCAGCTCGTTGACAGCCTCAGGAACATCTGTAACTTCATCGAAGCAGACAGTGTTGTCACAGCCCTTCTCATTCATATACTGCTTCTTACTGGATGAGTCAATGCCAATAACGTTGTATCCCATGGCCTTAGCATACTGAACTGCAAGAGATCCCAAGCCACCACCAGCACCAATGATGGCAATCGTCTCACCAGCTTTGATGTTAGCCTCCTTGAGACCCTTGTACACAGTGATACCAGCACACAACAATGGAGCAGTTTCAGCAAGATCCACACCTTCTGGAATATGAGCCGCTTGGTTTGCATCTGCCAATGTATATTGCTGGAAGGTTCCAGGGACGGAGAATCCACTGTTTGTCTGTAAATCACAAACTGTTTCCCATCCATTCTCACAGTACTCACAACTTTGGCAAACGGAGTTGATCCATTTTACACCAGCCAAATCACCAACCTCAAAATTGGTAACGTTCTCACCTTTAGCAACAACAACTCCAGCGCCCTCATGTCCTGGAACGACTGGCAATGGTGCCTGGATGATCCAATCACCCTTCCAGATGTGGAAGTCGGAGTTACAGACACCAGAGTACTTGATGTTCACGAGGATGTCATTTGGACCTGGTTTTGGTACTGGAACATCTTTGTAGGCAAGGTCTCCACCGTACTCACTGACAACAATTGCCTTCTGAGTGGATGGGATCGAGGAAGTTGCAAGAGTGCGGAAAAGCAGTGGTGATGTTGCAAAGCGACGCGAGGTGAGTGTTCTCAACATTGCTCTAGTCTTTGTTCTGTGTTTGAGACCAGAATCATAACAGTGTGTCTGTGGAAATCACTGTGGTACTGAGACGTATTATATATCCCCCCCTAGGGTGTTTGTTGTGTGTGATCCTTGGCACCATGAAGCCCCTCTCATATCACCACATTGAGCGATTTGATGAGTACGGATTCAAGCTCTATGATCACATGGCCTAAACTGTAGAGAGCTGTCGAGAATTCCTTCTCCAGTGATCGAAGATCATTGACAATGGCGGGGAGACAACTTATATGGTTCTGTTGGAACAAAATGTGCATAGAACCCCACAGTGGTGCTGCATGGGCGATCGCTCTCGACTCGAGAGCATGACTGGCTTGCCGGACGGAAGAATACCTCGTCTTGGTGGTAGGTACCTACTACTACTGACACCTGGCAGTACGGTTATCGTTCAGGTCCGTTCAAGTGACCGGGTGCGGAGAAGATCAAGAGATTATCGAGACTGTTGAATTGTGGGGTAGCGATGTGGTGCCTACCGCCTCAATTTCGGGTGATCACGTGACAGGATAGAGCGCGCGCTTGATCAACTGACAACATACATGAGGAAGGTCTCCAAGTCGGGAGAGAACCATCAACACGCCCCTCTCTGGTTCAAGGCGGCAACTACGGCGGATACGAACTTCTGTTGGGAGCCAATGTCCGAGGGTCTTAACTGATGAGGTCCAAATATGCTGCTTCGCTGTGAATACGAACTGAGCAGAGTGGGTGTTTGCCGCCCGGTCGCACTTTACAAGCACTCACAGCGAGTCAAAGAGATCTCGTTTCTTGACTTCTTCTGATACATTTGGTCTTCATATGGCGTCTTCCAATTGCACGGGGCAGGATTTGGAGCATTTGATTTGCCATCCAGCCACCCAGCCACCTGCCGCGTGCGTGGCGTCTCTGTTCTCTACTGCAAGGCTCCATGGCCAGGCTCCATGGCCAGGCTCCGTTCGGGGTTGACGCACCCAGGGGCCCAGATTAAGGTCCTTGCTCATGGTGCACTCGACAACAAAAAAAGGCGTCGTTGTCTGTTCGTCGAGTTTTCTTCCTTTCACAAGATGCTTCAGTACCACCAGCTCCCGTATCAGCTGGAGAAATGAGGCAGTATCACTGTGCTCATTGCCAATTGTCTCTGAGTGAGGATGATATGCCTCCTCACATTCGCAAGGAGATCCATACTACAGTCTTTGATGAGACCACCGATCAAATCGTCCAGTGTCAAGACTGCTCGGCCACAAATATCATCCAACTTGTTCTTGCGCAGTCTACTGCAGACTCTTCTCTTGCCTTGTTCTGCTATGATTGTTTGTTGGCTGATATCGGTGACTACACAGGTGAGCTATACACTCTTCAGAACGGTCAGTTGTTGCAGAACCTAGGGTCGTATTACGAACATTACTACGACTTACAGAAATATAGAAAGACACCACTCAATTAATCATTCATAGTACTAACCCTTAGTCAGTGAAAGGTCACGTGACATGCCTGCTGACATTCAAAACGCGGAGTTGTGACCCAAATTGGCGGTCAGGTCGGACCTCCGAAACTCGGGGTCTCCGCTTATAAATTCGGCGCTTGATAGTAGACTTTGAGCTATAGAGCCGATTTTCCGAACGTGGAGGATTCTCCTATATATTTGCACCAGATCCCCAGTGCCAATTGACCCACCGGTTGCATGCTGAACTGCCCAAGACTCCTCACAAGTGCCGTCTTGCCTCACCGCCTATCGCGCTCGCTATACACCCGTGCCCCCTTATATAAAGTGGCAGCAATCCCAGCTTTCTCCTCACTAAGCAACAGGAACAACTCATCAACCACACGCTCACTCAGCACAATGGCAGGAATCAAAGTGGACGAAGGCGACCCAAAGTCCGAACAGTACGAGGCCCCATACCTCAAGCTCTACTCGCAGCCAACTCCTAACGGGCAGAAGGCCACCGTGTATCTCTCCTTGCTCAACCTGCCTTACCACTACCGTCCAGTGCAGATCCAGACCAACGAGCAGAAAGACGACTGGTTCATCAAACTCAACCCAAATGGTCGTATCCCAACATTGACCGATGTCGATGCCGAGGGTAAGATCTTTAGCTTGTTTGAGACCGCTGCTATCTTGCTCTACCTCGGTGAGAAGTTTGACACTGACAGAAAGTACTACTACAGCTTGGATGCTGGTCAGTTGTACTGGGACCAGATCAAGTGGTTGACGTTCCACGTCGCCTCTCATGCGCCATACCAAGGTCAGGCTAACCACTTCAACTTGTATGCCTCTGAGGATGTTCCATACGGTAAGAAGAGATATTTGGATGAGACCAAGCGTGTCTATGGCGTCTTTGAGATCAGATTGAACGAGAACAATGGCTGGCTCGTTGGTGATCACTTGAACATCGCAGACATTGGTGCCTTCTGCTGGATCCGTAGGGCTCACGTATTGGGTTTGGACTTGAATGAATGGCCAGCTTTGAAGAAGTGGGTTGATGCCATTGAGGTTATTCCAGGTATCAAGGAAGGTTTGGACAAGTCTGCCTAATCTGACAATCTCTGTTAGGTTCAGCTGGATCACCTTGAACGTCTAGTTACTGCTGAGATTTACTGTCAATGCTATTGCCACTTGTTCCCTTAGAATATACGTGCGAGCTTGATTCTGTTTATGTGCTATCTTCAATCACATGTGATCAGTTATACAAATTCAATTGTGTAAGTAGGGTATATATTCACTGACTACACCAATAATAATGACCAAATCTATGGGAAATATCTACGTCTACATCATCAATGGGCTCGAAATTGTTTCGTATTTGGAACCTGGCACTGCCTGTCGATGAACCGCCGGACGTTAAGAACATCCATATGATCAACGGCCAAGATCTGGACAGAACTCATGCTAAGGTTTCTTATAGTAGCTTGACCAGTATAGCTGTATTCTCTGGACCTCTTGATATCAGATATCAACACATGAGCTGACTTCAAGGCGAAGAAAAGTCAGAACATGATGACGATATAATATATATGTATCTGCCTTCAACGACATCTTGTTAGGAATGTCAATGAATAAGGAAGAGAACTCAGAATTCAGAACACAGCGGTCGGCAGAGAAAATTAGTAGACTTTGATCTACCATTTTGGTTCAGAAATTCAGATGATTCTCCGACCCAAGATCAACAGGCAATAAGACCAAACACACAATCAAGACGCAGGTATTCTGGACCGTGTGCTGAGCAGTATCAACCTGGGGTGAAGGGAAGAGGGCACGGATTAGAGAGAGTGTGGGAACTTCTGTTTGAATTTTGAGCTTCTCGAACCGGCGTACCCAGCGGGCGTACCCAGCGCGGTTGATGTTGTCGTGGATCAAAAACAGATCACGTGCCATGAAAAAAAAAGCGGAAAGCGCAGTATGCATGGACTTTTGTGAGTTTGCCTGGTGACCATTAGTAAGGGTACAGCAGTTAGGTCACGCTGTTGCTTCTAGAAGGTATCATTTCTTTATCCGTCACAAGAAGCACTAATGTCCTCTTTGAAAGCAGTCGAGAAGAAGCGACGCAGCGTCTTCAAACCACTATTGGACAACCCATACACACAGTCCATCTTCCCCCACATCGAACCATCAACACAATCCCAGATCTTGGAGTTTCTACTGCTGCTCCTCGACGATGTGTTTAAGTACAACCAACACAGTGATTCAAACGTGAAAATTTCACCTCCTGAGATCTTGGAAAGTCTCACGCTAGGTTTCAACTCCACCGTGAAGCCACTGGAGGCCCAAGCACAGGCAAACTATAACAAGAAACCCATCCCTTCAAGAGCCATCAAGTATATATTTGTGTGCAGGGCAGATATTCAGCCACAGTTATTGACTCAGCACTTCCCAGTCTTGTCATACACAGCATCCACCTCTGAGAACAAGGTCAAGCTGATACAACTACCCAGAGGTTCCATTCAACAGATTGAACAAAGATTGGGAAGTATGACAGGGATAATTGGACTATACCCCAACGACCGCTTATCAACCAGGTTTGTTGAATTGTTGGAGAGTGTTAAGGATGTGGAAGTTCCGTGGTTGGAAAATATGCAGACGAACCCGTTGAATGTGAAGTTGGTAAGGACTACAAGACCTGTTGATGGAAAAATTACGAAGAAGAGTGGAAAGAAGACTGCGGGGTTTAAGCAGAAGAATGGGGAGAAATAATGAACGCATAATGACAATACGTATACCTCAAAGTTACATTTGATCTTGTTCTGCCGTAGGAGCGTGCAGCGTATGGGTGTTCCCACTGATGTACACTGTTGTGCTACATTCATGGTTCAAAAACAAGATGATGAATATCGATAAATAACAAGCTATGGATTACAATTTTCTCTTTTTATAATCCCTTCCCCTTTAATCACAAAAGAGTCTCACCAAGAGCACACTTAGCAACGGCAATACCAGCGGTGACTGTGTCAGTCACATGCATCTCATTCACACCCAAGCTTGGGTTAACCTCAACGACGTCCAATGCAACCAAGTTACCAGTCTCAGCAACTCTTTCACACACAAACAGACCTTCTCTGAATGTGAGACCACCTCTAACTGGTGTACCTGTAGCTGGAACGTACTGTGGGTCGATGGCATCAACGTCATATGACAAGTGAATTGGCTTCTTACCTGTTGGGTCCAAGGCCTTCAGTGCCATCTCAATGACAGCGTTGATACCATAACGGTCAACGTGGTACATGGAGAATGCAGCGATGTTGTGTTCTTTCAAGATCTTCTTCTCTCCAGCATCGATGTCTCTAAGACCAATGTATGCAATCTTCTTGGTGTCAAGACACGTTGGAACCCACTTCAAGGCCTCTGGGAAGTCTGGCTTGTCCAAGCCCATCAAGAAGGCAACTGGACATCCATGCAAGTTACCAGAAGGTGTTGTTCCTGGTGTGTTGATGTCAGCGTGTGCGTCGATCCAGAGCACACCGGCATCTGGATACTTGGCCATCGTGGCGGCAATGGTGGCGATAGCAATGGAGTGATCACCCCCAACGGTGACTGTGAGCTTGTTGGCAAGGGCGGATTCCTTACACGACTCGTAGATGAGCTTGTTGGCCTCTCCAACGATGTTTGGACGCTTGCAGTTGCCCTCAACGTCGGCGGTGTCCTTGTCCTTGCGGGCCTCGAAGTCGGTGTTGATCAAGGGCTCAGAGATGGAGGTCTTCCAGCCCAACTCCTCCAACGAGTCCTGCAAACCGGCACGCAAGAGATACTTTGGGCCGTCCTCGACACCGGACTTGCCCTGGCCACCAGAGAATGGTGCGAGCACGAGTGTGAGGTCCCTTGATGCGAAGTGGTTGTAGTGTGCTGTGGTGCTGTGTTAGTACAACTGACGCGACGCGATGAGCCTGAGCCTGGGGAAAAGACGGGATGTGTCAAAGGTCAAAGGCACACAAGGTGTTACTCACGTCCTGGGGCGTCCATGTTTGTGTTGTTCTATGTGATGATGTAACAGATTCAAAAGGGGAAGTGGGTGATGGGTGAGTTTGTGGGAAAGTGGCGGACGTCGAGGTTTTTATAGACAAGTCGGCGAAATGTTCATACTCGCTATCCCATTCACTTAGCTGTACCAAACACCACACATCATGGTAACAGACATCCCGACAACGGTGCCGTGCGCTGTGAGAACTTCCAGATCGTCATATGTGAAGCCCCACACTGGTAATGGATGGCCTCTGCCATTTTCTTCGCAGTGTCCCGTGCTTTCCAGGGCTGCTGGAGGTCTTTGTGATGGTGCTTGTTGGTGGTGATCGGTGGTGGTGACAACTGCATCAACAACAGCTAAAATGGTTGCGAGCCCTGCATTTTCCCCTAAGTGAATGAGAAAGCGAACACCACCGCCGACTCTCCCGGAAGGGCTACTTCCCGTTTGGGGAACTGCCCGAAGGGTCTTCACTGTATCTGCCTTATCCACCCTGATGGCTACGATGTTATAATGTCGGTATTCTGAGTCAAGAGCAGCCTCCTTCTTGTGAGATGAAGAAGAGTCGAGTTTCGATGTTGCAATCACGTGACCTGTTACTCGCCTGTGATCACGTGGCCTGGCGGAGAAAAGCCCAAAATTCTAGGATCCGGCCTGCCTGCCTGCCTGCCTGCCTCGAAGCTTGGCTATGAGTTTGTGGGGAAGAGCTGTCACCGCCTCAGGTGCTTTTGAATTGGCTCAAACGCTCAGATTTGAAAGATAGAGGTCTCAAAAGCTCTCTCCGGGGTGTATATAGACAATGCTTCCAAGTTACCAGACCAAAAATGGCGGCCCCCTTAAGATGGGCTATTTTAGCCCCTAACCTGGTTCGGCCACCCCGCTCCGCTTCTCACGGACGCACATGGGTTTCTCTTGAATTCTTACCACGTTGTCACCACAAAACATCCTCTTTGGCACCACCGGCACTCGACCAGGGCAAGAGGGTGACTCCACAGCAGGAGAACTCGTCCCCGTGGACCTCCAGAAACACACACACACACACACATACTTTTCAACCGCCATGAAGTTCGGCAAAACGTAAGCGCCGTGTTTGTTTATCAGCTTACCGCCGAGTGTTTACTAACTCTGTCACAGAATCACCTCCCACCAGGTGCCCGAATGGTCGCCTCACTATATGAACTACAAGGATCTCAAGAAGCAGATCAAGCTCATCAAGAAACTGCAACAGGAAGCTATAACAGCTGCCAATGCTGAGCTGGAGGAAGATGACGATGACGAGTACCGTGACGAGAAACGTGACACACTGAGCCCACTTCAACCAAGTGATGCACTCAACAACACAGCGGTTAACACTGCACTCGCTGGATTCTTCTTTACACTCGACCGTAACATTGAGAAGGTTGATGACTTCTTCAACAAGCAGTACTCGGAGTATGATCGTCGTTTGAAGAAGATGACCAGTATCGTCAACTCTGTCCATTCACAGTTGGATAACCTCGATGACGAAGAACTGGAAGAGATCATTGGTGTTCTCGTTGAGCTTCGTTCATGTTTCCGTAACTTGAAGTGGTTTGGTGAATTGAACAAGAGAGGGTTTGTCAAGATTCTTAAGAAGCTGGATAAGAAGACAGGTACTATGCAACAAGCTGCATACCTCAACTCGAGAATTTATCCACTTGGATTTGCCAATGAAGTTGATATTGTGAAGGACTTGGGAATGATCAATGAGTACTTGAACAAGATCTCTCCTCATGTCGATGGATTCAATGATTCCAACTCTGGACGTTCTGGTCGTTCAAACAGATCACCTTCAGTGCAACCTGATAAGTTCAGCAGGGCAATCAGCTCTGATGATCCAGGTGCACTTTTCTCCCAGTTGATGGCAGAGTATCGCTCACTGGTCCTTGTTCCAATCAAATTGCTCATCTCATTGTTGAACAAGTCTTCTCTTTGTGAATCTGAGAAATGTATCAACAAACTTCTCGAAATCATGCCAACACTAGGAGATCCTGGTGATATCTCAGGAAGAAACTTCTTCCATCATCACGTCATTGCCCTTGGTAAACAGGTTCAGACGCAGGAGGAAATTGAGAGAAGACAGTTACAAAATTCTGGATTGCCAATCTTGGAACTTCACAGCATGCATATCTCCCCAGCCACACCACCGGACTCATCACATAGATTGATTGGTGCATTTGGTTCCGATGGTATCAACTCCAATGATTCACCAGTCTCACTTCTTCAGATCTTGAAGGCACTCCCACCACATCTCAGACCAAGTCTTTTGCAAAGGGACCACTACAAGAGAACCCCACTCCACTACGCTGCACAGTATGGACTTCGTGAGATTTCCACCATCATCATTGACTTCTTGAAGTCTTGGTCCGAGTGGGATTCAACAATTCCAATTGATGATCTTACTCACTGGAGTGATGCAGAGAACTTGTCTCCATTGCACTTGGCTGTTCTTGGTACACATCCTAAAACGGTCGAAGTGTTGGTGAGTAGTTGTGATCACACTTTGAGTGGCTCAAAAATCCTTCTCCTTGCAGCAAGACTGGACTCACCACACATTCTCAGAACACTTTTGAAATGTAAGAGAGTTGATGTGAATGCCACTGACCTGGAGAATCATTCAGAAACTGCATTATACATTGCATCCAAGTTGAACTTCCCAGAGACTGTCAAGTTCTTACTTGAGAACGATGCTGATCCAGAAATTGGTGAGGCATCTTACGGTTGGACCCCAATATTTGTCGCTGCAGTGGAAGGTCTCTACAACGTCGTCCAGCTTTTGAAAGATGCGGGTGCCGAATATTCTACACCAGACGAATCTGGATGGACACCAATGGAGCACGCATGTCTTCGTGGACATTTGAAAATTGCTGACATGTTAAAGCCTGATGATTATGATTGTTGGACAGCACTGAGACAGAGTATTTCACCTGTCTCTGATAGATCTGGTGCTGTTTCTCCAAGTCCAGACTTTTACAAAAACTCCAACTCATCAATTGACAAGATCCAGATGCAGAAGAAAGAGGACATTCTGAAGGCTATCAAGCCAAAACAACCAAAGGCACCTCAACCAGTGAAATCGTTTGGTCATAGATACTTACGTGATGAGTCTGTGATAGTCGTTACTTTGGGCTCAAACGATATGAGAGATACATCACCAGCTGTGAAATTGGATAGAGTCCCAATGTCCAAAGTTCATTCCACAGAACTTGACACCGCTCTCTCACTTGTGATTTCTATCAAAGGAGAGATTGATGAATCACCAACAGTGGTTGATCTACCACTTGATGACATTGAACCAATCACACTCAAGTCCAAGAAGTCTAACCCATTGGATGAGATTTTGTTCTTTGATATTGTTCCAACGTATGGAGGCCAGAACAAGAGAGTTCTCGGACGTGCTGTTGCCATGTTGAACAACATTTTCCCGAAAGTGGGTCAAAACCGTACAACTTTGAATAAGGTGATGACATTGCCTGTCATTGAGATGGAGACATTGGACGTTCTTGGATTTATCAACTTTGAGGCATTGGTGGTTACTCCATTCAATCATCCAAACATGAGATTGGATAGAACTGAGACATATTGGAAGTCACTCGTCTCAACTAGAGTCATTGGTCATAGAGGATTGGGTAAGAACACGGTTACCAAGTCATTACAATTGGGTGAGAACACAGTGGAGTCATTTATTGCTGCTGCATCGTTGGGTGCATCATACGTTGAGTTCGATGTACAGTTGACTAAAGATCACGTCCCAGTGGTTTATCATGATTTCTTGGTTGCAGAGTCAGGTGTTGATATCCCTATGCATGAGCTTACATCTGAGCAATTCTTACATTTGAACGAGGTTGCCACCACTACGGAGACCAAGGATGATGATTTCCTTTTGAGACCAAGATCAGCATCATACCTGAACCACACTCACAATTATGAGTTGAATAAGATGAAGTTGACCAAGACTTTCAAGAACTTGGGATTCAAGGGAAATACTCGTGGTTCATCTATTGCATCTTCGTTTGTTACTTTGAAGGATCTCTTCAAGAAGATTCCAAAGAACGTTGGATTTAACATTGAGTGCAAATATCCATTGCTACACGAGGCCCAAGATGAAGATCTCCCTGAAGTCACTGTTGACTTGAACTTCTGGATCAACACTGTCTTGAAAGACGTCTATGACCATGCTGATGGACGTGATGTCATCTTCTCATCTTTCCACCCAGAGGCATGTCTCATGTTGTCGTTGAAACAACCAGCCATTCCAATTTTGTTCTTGACAGAATCAGGTACAGCTGAGATGCCAGACCAACGTTGTACATCACTTCAGAGTGCCGTTAGATTCAGTAAGAAGTGGAACCTTTTGGGTATTGTCTCTGCCGCTGAACCTTTGGTGAAATGTCCAAGATTGACCCAGGTTGTCAAGTCTAGTGGTCTGGTCTGTTTCACTTATGGTACTTTGAACAACGACCCAGAGAACTCCAAGTTACAAATGGAGGCTGGTGTTGATGCAGTGATTGTGGACAATGTGTTGGCGGTGAGAAAGGAGTTGACGAAAGAGGCCAAGCTGAGAGATGCTGTGGAGGGTGTTGTGGTATGAGGCAGGTTTTTGAGCGGGGACGTGTGTACGCCTTCGTTTGAAGCTTAATATTCTAGATCTGTTTACTTGTTTGAATTGATTTTGTTTTTGATTTGTTTTGACTTGATGGAATAAGTAGAGCAGGAATACCCTCGTCGTCGGTAGAGGGGTCCTCCAAGATGATTGTGTCACATTCGGCGGATATTCCCAATCAGGAAGGATCACCGAGACAGGATTGCCATAAGGTCATAAGGGGTAGATGCGTGATCTGGCATTTGACCTGCGTTCATTCATTTCAAAAGCATTGGGTATGGTTCTTTTTTTTTTGGTCTTAATCTGTTTGTGACGTCTTTATAATCCAATGCACTTTTATGGATTTTAAGTGGCCTTCAATTCGTTGTGTAGCTAAAGAAATCTTGAGAGCGTAGAGCAAACAATAAGCTGAACACTGCAGTTCCTCAAGGTCGCTAGTTGACTCTCGACAGGCTCATCAATCCAACAGTGGCATCTTTTATTGTACCTTGCTGTTTGATTATTATCTACCTAAAGCTAGAAGAATCTATTTCCATCTCTCTGACGTCTTTGTGCCTTGTACAACACACCAAAACGTCGGCTTGTAAGAAGAGCGCGGCGGTGGGCGTAGCAATCGTGGATCCCAAACTTGCTTTGCCTTCCAGAATATAAAGTCTCCGAGAATCCTTCTTCCTGTTTGTCCAAGTTTCATCTCTCTTGGACTTTACAGAAGCTTCTCTCAGACCATCAACACAACAATGTCACAAAGCATCCTTGCAACCAACATCCCAACAGACGTCCCACGCTCCAAAGTGAAGGAGTTCTTCTCCTTCTGTGGCAAAATCGACCGTATTGAGGAGTACACCCTTTCCAAGACCGACGCAGAACAGGCTCTCCACGTGTTCTTTGCCTCTCCATCGGCTGTATCCACTGCTTTGCTTCTAAATGGTGCAGAGCTTGGTGGACAACCAGTCACCGTGATGAAGTTCCACGACAGCACTGCCCCTACCACCACAGACAACGCTGCAGTTGGCCCTACAGAATCCGGTGTCATTGCCCAAAAGCAAGCAGAAGTCTCACCTGTTGAAGGAGATGACATTGAGCAGGAACACAAGCCAAAGAGTGCGATCTTTGCGGAGTACTTGGCCCAGGGATACGTTCTTTCTGACAAGTTGACCAAGCAAGCTGCAGAGTACGACAAGACGCACGGATACACTGAGAAGTTCCAGACTTTCTTGAGCGACTTGGACAAGAAGTACAACATCGAAGACAAGCAAAAACAGTTGGACCAGAAGTACCAGATTGGTGATAAGCTGTCTAAGTACTTTGACCATTCACAGCAGTATGTGGACAAGGCCAAACAGACGGGCATTGGC
This sequence comes from Petasospora maesae, assembly GCA_030563305.1. Classification (NCBI taxonomy): domain Eukaryota; kingdom Fungi; phylum Ascomycota; class Saccharomycetes; order Phaffomycetales; family Wickerhamomycetaceae; genus Petasospora; species Petasospora maesae. The sequence continues at coordinate 65,026 of JAKUBT010000025.1, forward strand.
TCCAAACTGCACAGCTTCTATCAGAACGTTGTCAATGACGCCACTGATATTCACGAGGAGGCTAAGAGATTGGCGGCCTTGAAGACTGGAGGAAGCACGGTTGGTAGCGGCTCCACAGTGACGAGTTCTTCTGGTGCCGTCGATGCTGCTGCTGACTCTGGCACGCTCAAGACTCCGGCCGTTTGATCTGTACACGGTTGTCTCTTATCCCTTTCTTTTGGTGTTGACTAGGCATTGATCCTTGACTGCCACTCCAGTCTCTCGCACTTGCTTTCTATGTATCTCTTGCTTATATTCAACCTTTATGTGCCGTTACATGTTAGCACTTGTATCTTGTAGTTGCCCCAGCTCACAACATGTGACACGGCAGATAAGACAGCCCGCCAAAAAAACAAAACCAACGAGATCAACCACAACAACACCCAACACAAATGGGCACCACACAGCACGCACAATGTCATGACAGAATCACTCACACCGTCACAGAAGCAGATAATTGAACATCCAGTCACAAGTGGGAGAACTCTGCGCATTGTCAGTGGGCCTGGTGCAGGGAAATCAACCACGTTGGTGCACAAGATTGCACATCTGATCCAACACGAACACGTTGACCCATCACGGATTCTGGTGCTCAGTATGACCAATCGAGCAGTGGATAGTATGAAATCCAAACTACTGGAGCTTTTACCTGAAGTGGAAGTCAACGTGCACACGTTCCACGGCCTAAGTCACCAGTTGTTGAGCCAGTGGGATAGGTGGTATGAAGACGCGGAGGTGTTGGATGAGCCTGGTTGGACCGTCCTTTCAGACTTGGCCAGATTGAACAAATACAAGCTTAGAGAATGCATCAAGAGTGCCAAGTCTCACGGCTCCAGTGCTGAGGCAATTCGAGCTGCCGGTGCAGAATACGGTATCAACCCACGTTCTTTGACAGATGTGTTGGACTTGTTGAATCGTATGCATACGATTATCCACTCTGATTTCTTGGATGGCGCTAAGAAGGTGTTGAAGGATGAAGAAATCACACTTGGGTATGATATCATTGTTGTTGATGAGTTTCAGGACATGTATCAAGACCTATGGGAGTTTGTTGAGATTGTCGCTAAGGGTAAGCATCTCATCGTGGCTGGTGACCCTTGCCAAAGCATCTACAACTTTTTGGGATCAAACGACATCGTTGAAGACAAACTTGAAAAGTTTCAACCAATGGATACCATTGAGATGAATGAATCTTTCAGGTCTACACCACAGATCATCTCCGCTGCAGAGCATATGCTGGGGCTTCCAAGGAATCTCTCTTCGATGAGGCCATCATCAGTAAAGCCAACTCTTACGTCTCTCCCCAGTCTTGATGACCAACTACAATACATTGCTGATGAGATCTTACGCTTGACAATGACATCGGATAATGAAGTCCAATTCAAAGACATTGCAATTCTGGCACGTACCAATGCAGAACTGAAACAATTGGCAAAAGTCTTGAGTTTCTATCACATACCACATTTGAAGCTGAGTTCCACACCAGCATGGTTGGACAATCAACTCTCTAACCTGATGAACTATCTCAATGTCTTATATCGTCCTGATAAGGCACATTGGTCTGTTGTCTGTACATTGAAACTGGTTCCCGGTGTTGGACGAGTGATGGTGAATACACTTGAGCAAGAGGCTACAAGTCGTGAGTTGTCCCTATATGAATACATCAAGTTGGCGAAGGACGATTTGAAACCACCAATTCGCCATTATATCGACACGTTGGAATCTGTACGTGAGACTATGGATTTCCACGACACGGGATCGATCATGCGTTCATTACTCCACGTTGCCAATGAATTGGGACTACGTAAGGAGGTTGGCAAAACTATAAGGACAGACATGGATAAGACACATCTCACTGGACAGCTCCTGGACTTCTATGAAAACTTGAAGATGTTTGCAACGTTGAAACCTGAGGAGGTGAGTGTTGCTGAGTACTTCTTACAGAACTATTTGGATCGTCTTCCCTTATCACAGAAGAAGGACGCGGTGAGACTGTCTACTGTTCATTCATCTAAAGGTCTGGAGTTCCCCATTGTGTTCATGATGTGTGGTATAACGCTTGTGAAAGAGGGTGACAGTGAGAAGAAGTTGCAATACGTTGGTATGACCAGGGCTGAGAGTTTGTTGTACCTCAATGTGATAGACACAGGTGAAGAAGGCCTTGGCATGCATGAACTCCAAAGACATTTCGGGAATTGGTTTCAAAGTGAAGCTCCTGATATTGACCAGAAGCTTCTTGGTACTATCAATAGACGTGATGGACTCTCAATTAGACATCATCACACCTTGGCCGGTGGAGGAGGTTTTGTGAGACCAAGATCATACATCCCGCTAAGTGCTACGAGAAGCGCTTTGGGGCTGGCGAGAAAAGTATTAAGGTGATCATTTGAAGCTTTTGAGGCACCAGACCTATTTATTCTGTATTTATTTGATGGATTTAAAAATTAAGACTGACCAAACGTAGGTTTAAAATACAAGGATTCTTTGAGAATTGAACCTTGAGCCCCCCTGGAGATTTTCTGCTTTTCACCGTGGTGCAGTGGTCAAGCATGGGAAATTTCCTGAGTTCGAACCCTTCGAGTGCCACAGGAATGTGATTTTCGCATTTTGGACTGTTTACGTGGAAGAGCCAAAAAGCGCCAGCGGTATAGCCACAGCCTCCCAATTAACCAGCATCCACCACGTTTGAAACAGGGACAGAGAATCACAAGCTATAGCAATGTTCAAGTGTACGTTATCAATAATAACAAGACTCCAGCAAGGCAGATGACTAACACCTTATCACCAGGGAAAACGGGGATCCAGAGCCACTATTCCATGGCCTCGAATCCGAGCTTCCACTCGGACCTTTGGGCGGTGTATCCTGCTCGTCAGAAGTCCACTGATCGCCAAGTCAGTGTGTTCATGTTCGATAAGAAGAAGTTTGAGGCGATGCTCGTTAAGAATAACATCGTGAAGCGTGGCGATAAGTCAGTGCTCAACGATGCATATGAAGTGTTGCGGAACCAAGTTGCAAATCTGGCCAAGTTCAGACATCCCAATGTTTTGACTCTCATTGAACCATTGGAAGAGCACAAGGGATCGTTCCTCTTTGTCACTGAACTAGTCACAGCGTGTTTGAACACCGTTCCTCCAGAGTTGGACGATGTGAGCATACAAAAGGGTCTCTTACAAGTGGCCAACGCTATGGAATTTGTTCATCAACAGGCCAAGATGGTGCATTTGGCCATCCAACCATCCTCAATATTCATCAATGATAACTCTGACTGGAAACTGGGAGGCTTGGGACACATCCAACCAGTGGAGTCAGAGGAGTACTTCATCCCACAGTACGACCCAAGAATGCCCGGGTTTGTGAATATCAACCTGAACTACACTGCACCAGAAGTTATATTTGAGAACAAGATTTCACCTGCTTCTGATATGTTCTCACTTGGATGTGTGGTGTATTATCTTTACAACGAGGGAAGTGGATCATTTATCGATTGCAACAACTCTACAAGTTATTACAAAGATGAGTATGAGAAGTTTGAACGGAGTTTGAAGCAGAACAACCCACGCCAATTGTTCAAGAAGGTTCCAGAGTCATTGTTCAAGATTCTTCCACAGTTGATTGCACGTTACCCAAACCAAAGATGCACTCCTAAGGAATTCATTGAGTCTGATTATTTCAACAATCCACTTGTGAAAGTGATGGTGTTTTTGGATGAATTCCCAACAAGATCAGATGAGGAGAAGTTGATCTTCTTGAAGTCATTGGTTAACTTGTTGCCACTATTCCCACAGAATATCCTTCAGAAGAAGATTTTGCCAATCATGAATGACCTTTTACAGAATAAGATTGTGCCATTGATCCAAGTGACACTCACGATTATCTTACACATTGGTGAAAGTCTGTCACAGTTGACATTCCACGATAAGATCTACACCGCAGTTATTGATGATAAGTTGTTGGGATTTGAAGAGGCACAAGTTGTTCTTTTGGAAAATTTGGACATCCTTCAACACAAGGTGAAGAATGACGAGTTCAAGAAACTTCTGTTGAAGTTGACAGATAAGACTTTGGACTTGAAGAATGGGAACTTCCAAGTGCAGGCAAAGACGTTGGAAAGAATGAACATCATCTTACAATCGATTGACTTCCCAAACATCAAGAACAACATCTTCCCAAAGATCTGTGCCATTTTCTCCAAGACGACATCGTTACAAGTGAAGTTGAAAGCCATTGAAGCATTCGTTGACCTTATCGAGAAGAAAGGTATTGACAAGTTCATTGTCAGTGAGACGTTGTTGCCATTGCTCAAGTCTATGAAGACCAGAGAGATTAAGATCATGGAGGCAATTTTGAAAGTTTACAAGTCTTCCTCTGAGATCTTGGATGAGGAGGGTTGTGTTGAACTAGTGATCCCGCAGCTTTGGACCTTGTCAATGGCATCTACACTCAGTCCAAAGACCTATCAAAGCTATATCACTGTGATCAACGAGATATCCAAGAAGATTCAAACCCAGCATATGGAGAAGCTCAGGGCATTGGAAGGAAGCAAACCACAAGAGGATGAAGATGATCAAGAGAAATTCAGACACTTGTTATATGGTAAGGAGGAGACCAAGATCGATGCATCCAATAAGCCAACACATCCATCAACATTCAGCACACAACCATTGTCACCATCATCTAATACGATTACCCCAGTACAAAGGCCACAACAGCAACAGCAGCAACAGCAACAGCATAGAGTTGAGCCATTGACACTCAAGCCAAAGAGAATGACATCTCCACCATTGACATTCGGTTCCACAGGAAACACCAATACCATCCAACCAGTCATACGTCAACTCCATACAAATCCAATTCCAGATGATGAATTCGATGACTTTGTATCGGCGCCAACAACAAGGAACACAACACCACAGGTTCTCACTCCAAAGCTTCAGAACAACGCATCATTGAGCACTACGAGTGGTGGTGGTATTGATTGGAGTTCAGAGACCAAGAAGAGTCAACAACCCACATCGTATAATTTCCAAACACCAACCCAGGGATATCAACAGAACTCTACGACAATGGGAGGCAATTTCCAACCGATGCAAACGACGAGGCTTCCTCCTGGATTTGGAGATTCGTTGCTCATGCCTGCAAAGAAGTCATCATCACCAGCACCGCAGGCTTCGAACTATGACTTTAACAACGGTGGGAGTCTGATTTGACAGGAGAGGGTTCGTCGTGTTTGTAGATTTTTTAGGTGACTATTTAATTGAGCAGGAGCTAGAGAATAATGTAAAATGTAGGGCTGGTACACGCTCAATAGATGGAGCTCACAACTACAGAGAATTGGAATGAGGTTTTGAGGGGTGGTAAGCAGGCACCTGGGAACCGAACCTCGTGCCATGAAGCAGTCGGAACAGGCACCCGGTTGTAAATTGTATTGATTTAGACAACGAGGACAGTTGGCAGTTTCCTGGGGGGGGGGGGGTTTCCGGGGTTTTCCCGCGAACCTGCGAAGTATAACCAGCCAGCCTTCCCGATCCGGGGCAACATTGACGGACGCGTACTCGGAACTTTCCCAGCTTCTTCGCCAACTGGATCATCGTCCATTGACAGAAGAGAAATCGTTCGTTTTCCCGGTATTAGGATCAGGATCACCACAAGCACTGATAAGGGGGGGAAACAATGCTACTTCTCGCGAAAAAAATGCGCCAGAGGGGCCAGCTCCCGTCACGGCACCCCAGAGAGACCCCAGAGACGTCGGAATCTGAACAGGAACAGGAGCAGGAGCAGGAGGAGTACACTGAAGACGAGATCAAACAGGTCAGACGGCTGCATCGAAGAGTGAGGTACACGGACTCGGTGGAGTACTCGTCCTCGGACACCGGTGCTGATGATGACAATGACTCTGACTCCAGCGAGAACAGCTGCACTGGCAGCAGCAGCAGCAGCAGCAGTGAAGAGGATGATGAAGAGGAAGACTATGGATACAGATCACGAGACAAAAGAAGCATCATACAGAAACAGATGTCCAAAAAGTACAAAGAAGATCCACACTCTCTCATCAAATCCATCGAGATCCAGAAGGGTACACTTCCCACTGGGGACCTTTCCCTCAAGAAGATCGAAACCAAGAAGAAGTTAGAAGCTGTATGGGAAGGAATCATCAAGAGGTATTCCATGATTGGCGAAGAAGACCAAGGAGACGTGGTGAATCTTAGAGATATGTCCATCGAGGAGGATACGGGTCACATCCAAGGTCTACAGATGAAAGATCGAACGATGGTATGGGAGGACTTCCTAGAGGAGAACAAGGATGAAGTTGTTGATCCAATGAACATCATTGAACCAGTGAAGACACCACAGAGAAAGAGAACATATACACAGCTAATGACACCAATCTCATCAAACAAAAAAAGATTCGGATATGGAGTTCTCTCTGATGACCCTACTCAATCCAGGGCATCAGTGTCACAAGCACCACCAAGATTTGCATTGACACCCAAAATCACTCCTCATCCTCAACAAGTGCATCATCCGAAGCATGTCATCATCATTGATTCAGATGATGAAACTGAAGTCAAATTGGAATATGGACAGTATGAAAACGATGATCCAATCAATCTACTTGCAACAAACAGACGAAAAACCCCCATGACATATGCTAATGCCAATGCATATCCAGTGACGCCTACGAAACCTCATGGTTCAATTGTTGAAAGACAGACTTATGACACTTGAATAAATATATCTACTAACGACCATGTTCTATACACACACCACCATACGTATACCGCGATCATTCAGGAACAGGAGGATAGTAAACAGGCAATTTATCCTCCTCGTTAGACTTCTTCGAGTTCTTCAAACTCAAAAAAGTGTTCCATAGGATAGAAACACCATTAACGATCAACAACTGGTGTTGTAGTGGTACAAACCCTAAGTTGAACAATTGGAATGCAGGCCAAACCATCCAATTGGCCTTTAATGTACTCCACCAATTCTCATCAAGTTTATGCTTCACATCCTGGATCGATGAACCTTCCATCAGTGACATAACGGAAAAGTATAGGGGGATACCCACTGGTGCAAATAACAATTGATCTGCAGACATTCTCAACCCTGCATTCTTCAACTTGTTCATGAATGGAGAAACACCAGGATTGGCTTTGATTTGGATCTTTGATAGGATGGAATACCATTTAGCTCCAACGAATGAAAAAATACAAGATCCATAGATGATACCACGAGCCGTACGTGCATAGTCATATGACGAGTTTGGAGATTCTGGGAAACATAGTTGGGCAATTGCATCTCCAGTACCGAATAAGAACCCTGTCATTACTGCATTTGTTAGCTTCGGATTGGTTTGGAGACGTTGTTGATAGAGTCCTAGAAGTCGGGACATGATGGGGTGGGGCGGGATGGGATAGGGATCTCGGGAAGATTGCTGATAAGGGGTCCGTGGTGGCTGTGTGTGGTGTTTGGCAAGTGGAGTTTGATATTCACAGAGTATGGTAACTTCTTGAAGTATATCACACCTTTTGCACAGTACTTAACCAAGTGATCCAGTCCCTTTGTTGTGTGTTGTTGTGGTTGATGTTGGCGAAAATGCACTCATCGCACGGCGGAAACACCAATCTTTGTTTCGAGCGGGTCAAAAGTGGGGATCAGCTGGCTTTTCTATCGCGTTCTATCCAAAAGTTTGCGGAACTCGGATCTACACTCCGTTTATGGTCATTTCAAGTCATTAAACATAAAAAAGCACTTACAAAAAGGGTATTCATCCAGCGAGTTTACCACCAAAGCTTATAGTGGCGTGTTTCTTTGCCTTCTCGTTTTCCTTCACATTAGGCGATCCTTCAATCGTACCCAGTACACCAACGCTATTGATCTTGGATCCGGTCAATGAACTCAACTTGAACGATGATGGTGATAGTGGGATCCTTCTCTTTGGTTTGGAGGGCGTGGAGATAGAAGCTGGAGTTTGTGTTGTTATCGTGGTGTTTGTGATCTTTGTAGTCGTTGCTGATTTGATTCTGTGGATCTTCAGATTCTGGTTCTTGTTCAGTGAGAGCTTGATGTTGTCGATCTTGGACTCCATATCCTTCGTGTGTTCAATCATCGAGTGCAATTGTCTCAGCGATGTAGATCTGGACATTGAGGATCTTGATTCCGTCGTCGAGGTCAGTTGTGGTGCTTGTTGTTGCTGGTGTTTCTTCATGAGATCGTTAAACTTGGACTGGAGCTCTTCAAGCTCATTCTTGGTGTTCTGATGTGTGAGCTTCTCCTTGAGTAACATATCCTTGGTGTCGCTTACCTCGGACTCTAAGATCACAATCTTCTCCTGTGCAAAGTTGTATTGGTCTTTCAAATCTCTGTATGAGGCATTCAAAGTACGTTCACTCTGCTCAATGCTGTCGTTTAACGTCTCGATATCAACCAACTTGTGGTTCTTACTCTCCAACTCATCTTCCAAGCTCTTGACACGCCGCGTGAGTTCTTCTTTGGTTCTTTGGAACCCTTGTTCCGTCTCAAACCGTGAGCGTTGTAACTCCTTGATCTCCCTGGATAACTGTTCATTCTTCTCTTTCAACCCATCGTTATCCAACTCCAACTCCGTAAGCTCCTTCTCCAACTCCTTCTCAAGCTCATAACTGGACTGCTGGAACTCGCTCAACTCAAGCTCGAGTTGTGCAATGGCCTCGATGGCGCTCTCGTAGTCCTTGTATTTGACCTGGTAGATGGGTGAAGATGGGGACTGCGGCGAATCTGGCGGCGGCGTGTGTGTGAGTCGTTCCCTGAGCGGACTGAGGTTGCTGAGCGGTCGGATCCTTGAGACTTCTGGGGTGTGCAACTGCCCTGTGCTCATCTCTTGATGCTTTGTTTGCGGTGGTTACTGTGTCATATAATTCCTGTGAAAGCTCCATTCCCGCCAGATCTTCATCACTTTGTAGGAGCCCTGTCTTTTGTTTACGTTTCCTCCCAATGGGGCAGTTTTCGCGACACCTCTCATGTGGGAGAAAAAATAAAGTCACGTGACTAAGAATTGACGGTACGCGCCACACACGCACAGCTCATAATTTCGCCGGACGACCGCGGAGTAACTCCAACTTCACGAAAGCTGCAGAGTTAGGCAGTACAAGTTGACCTTGCAAAACCTCCAGCACTCCAACACAACCAGATAGGCAGCGGCAACCACATCCCACTACGCAAAACGCAATGCTTGACCTCTTCAAGTTCCTGGTGTCGCTGGGAGTGGTCCTGTGCAACTACGTCTACAACACACACCTGGGCAGGGCGAAACCGCTGTATGCCCTGCTGGCACGCCGGATCACCAAGAACCCGAGCGCGTTCATCATCTGGCCCGTGACGGTGGGGTTCATCGTCTCCTACCCGGCGCTATATGCCTTCTACACCTCCTCTGAGTCCATTGGGTGTGACTTCGTCTCTGAGTTGCAGACGCTGGGTCCATTGGCACCGCTCGCTGATGAGGCGGCGCTGGAGCTGAAGCAGATTTGGCTCTTGCCGCCACAGGCGCCCAGGGAGAACTACTTCGACGTGGATGCCGGCGCCCTGGACAAGTCGTTCCTGGCAGATGTGTGGATGGTGCAGGACGTGCTACTCGAAGGGATCCCATTGGATAACAGCACCGGGTATGTCCATTCCCCTTTGCAGTTTTGGGGGAACAGTCTGGAGGCTTTGCAGAACGATAAGCATCCGATACGGACCCTTAACAAGCCATTGCACGCCGCTGCTGCCTCTGTTTCTCACACTGGCCTCATCTCAGGTGCAGTGAAGGTCAATGGAGTGGTGAAGTCTGCAGAAGCGGTGAGGATCATGATGACCTATGTCAAAGACAAAGATTCTGTTGACTATGGGAAGTTATGGGATGCCAATCTCGAAGTCTTGAAGAACACCACAACACTCGATCTTACAATATCTTCCGATATGGGACTACCCAGTGTACAAAAATACATCTTGAGGCTAACGAGGATGAATTGGTTTGATCATTTCATACTGGCTGGTTCTTACGCACTGATGTGTGCATACATCTTGATTTCACTGGTGAACCTCAACTCAGTCACATCGAAAGCTGGTCTTCTCTTTGCATTTGTGATTGAAGTTGGTCTCTCTGTGCTTTCAGCTGCAACATTAACAACATATTTCTTCAAAGGTGTTGACTTCTTTGAGATCCCATTACAATTCTTGCCATTTGTCGTTGTTGTCGTTGGGATTGAAAACATGTTTAGAGTTGTCACCAAGATTACAGATGCACCAGGTGAAACCTCTGTATCCTACAGAGTTACACGAACATTGGAAGATTGTGGTCTCACATCAACACTCGTCGTTATTGCCAACCTCACGGTATTGGCACTTATTTATCCACATGTGGTACCCAGTTCTCAACTATTTTGCATATTCGCCTCGTTTGCCCTTGTCATTGACCATGTGTTACATTTGACCTATTTTGTCTCGATATTGAGCATTGATATTCATCGTATGGAGCTTAAGGATCTACTGGATAGCTCTGAACCTTCAAAGAAGAAGACATGGGTGAAGTATGTCTTTGGTGATGATGACACTTCACTGGATGGAATGGATGGAACAAGCATGAGCAAATTTAAGCAGTACCTAAGGAAATTCTTGGTTGGCTTGGATAGTATCACATTACCACTTTCAACGAGTATGACAGGGTCTATTGTGGCTCTTTTATTCCTATTGGGTCTCAATATCAGAATGATGGGTCTAAACTTCATCCTCCCATTCAAGAGTTCCAACATTGGAGAAGTGTTAAGACCATCAGACATTGGAAACGTCTTGGATAAAAGAATCTTCAGAAGTCAAATCTCCTCGGCGCTTAATTCAGAAGTGTTCAAGTCTTCATCGCATGTGCTGGTATCTGTTGATCGTCCAATTGTTGCATTCAAGGGACAAAGTGCTGGTAAGATTCCACAAGGGTTTTTGTTGAACACTGCATACAGATTTGATGTATACTACGTCTTGGAATTCTTAACACTCTTGGTTCTCATCTTATCTCTTACATTCATTGCCCTGAGATACTTCACTGCAAACTTGGTCAATGACGATTCTGATGCCGATGGAGATAGATCACAAACAAAGCAAATCACAGAGAAAGAACACTCATTCCAATCCAAAGTACTGAGTGGTGCACATTTCTTGGACGTTATCAAGATCACTACATCAATGTCACATTTCATCGTCTCAGTGGGTCTTGATCATAAAGTTCTTATTTGGTCTCCATTATCACAACCGATGCCATTACCGATGCAACTACCAGTTGGATCACTTCTATGGCCAATCACACACGTTGTATTGGGTGAGCATGGTAACTTCATTGCATTGTTCTCCAAGACAGGTATCATTCAATGCTGGTCCAGATTGACCATGACATGGAGTTGGAGATTGGAGATCCCGGAGTTGAAAGACACATTACCATTGGAATCATACTTCAGACATAAGACAGTTCCAGCATTCCTCCAGAGAAAGAGAGCAAACGAGTTATTGAAAGTTGCCACACCACAAAGAGCACCAGCACTTTCAAGAAGAAACAGTATGAGATCCATTGCATCACCAAAGCTTGGTGCCTCTGATGCCTTTTCAAATAACAGTGGTGTTGGTAACTCTATCGAGGAGTGTGTGATTGTTACACGTGCTGGACACATTTTCACCATTTCTTGTACAGACGGATCATTGACCAAAGAGACGTTATCTGCAACACCGTTAGTGTCATGTGCCAAGATTTTGACACCAAGAATCAATGATCGTTTGATTTCATGTGATGAGAAAGGTTCAATCTTGGTCTCTACTGCTGTTAACAACAAGTGGAAAACACGCAGTATCGTCGTTGATGCCAACAGATTCAACAATCCAGCAAGGATGATTCAGGCACCAATGGAGGGAAGTGCAGCTATGAATCGTATTCCAGCCGAATTCCAAGCCGCTGCGGTATTGAAGGCTCAACAACAACAAACCACACCATTGACCAAGCCACATGTTTTGGATTTCGATAAATCTGCAATTGCCGTTGTTCCATTTGTTGGATTCATCGTACGTACCACTGATGATGACGTTGCAGAGTTGATTGATGTTCAAACTGGTATTTTGATCAAGAGATTTAATATCCGTCATTTCAAGAAGGGAAGCTTTAGAGTGTTTCATGATCAACCTACACATTGTCGCTTCTGTGGATCTGCCTCGATTGTGTCATTGTCCGTGGTGTATACACTTGCTGAGATGAATACCGTTGTGATGCACACATTCACTGTGGATCATAGGGCCAAGACAAGTATCTGTCTTCGTGTTGAGAGAGATCCAAGAGAGATCAGATGTGTTGGTTTCAACCAAGTCAGTGAGCATCAGTATGAGTTGTCCAATGTTGATGGATGGTGTGTCACTGATAAGAACCAAATCATGGGTATCAAGAGGAAATCAGATGAATTGATTCAAGAGTCCATTGCCAGTGCCAAGAGTTCAACGTTGAGAAGAAGAAGAAATCAACAATCATCACACAGACACTTCACCGATGATAGTGCACCAAAGTTGTTCAACATTTGGGAAGGATGGACCATGAATGCACATGGTAAAGTTGAATGCTATGACATTCCAGACGCTGGAAATTCCGATGGATTGCTTGTGAACTCTGTTGGACAGATTGCCAGGTATGGACACAAGTCCATTGTCGTTGCATTTGGAAACATCATGAAGGTGTTGTACTTGGGTAATGACGACTTGGTGTATCACGACGATGACAAGCCAGCGAATGAGGAGATCAGTGGATTGACTTTTGTGAATAAGAGAAGAAGAAACAACTTACAGAAGAAGTACGGTGCCAGCTCGATGAACTTTGGAGAGGTTGATGGTATCCCCGGTATCCCTGAACTGGAGTTGTAAGTTGGCATGGGTCCGATCCGTGGCGTGCAAGGTTATATATAATTTAATGATGGGTTGCATATGCACCTGTGACTAATGAAGACATGCCAAGGGTGTAGCCAGAGAGTTAGGTCGCGGGGTCCAGCGGCGGTGCTGCTCGGTCCGCGGTAGGGGGTTGTGCTATGCCGCTAGAAGCCGCTAAAAGCCGCTAAAAGCCGCACTGGCTGTTGGGTGCTGCACCGGTGCTCTGGGCGGTGGCATTGTTCAAACGTTGAGGGGCGAGGGGGGTCTAGAGCTGGCAGCTGGGCGGCAATTTGGCAACGGTTACAGCAGCGTGGATCCCCCTTGTAGGCGTGTGCTGTGTATAGGAGTATAGGTATAGGAGTAGCTCTGTGTGTGTTGTGTTGGAGGACTGCCGGGGTGGTGTTCTGGTGGTGCTTGCAGTTTAAATGGCAGACAAGTCGCGCCACCGACAGGGCCTGCTGGAGGGGGGAACTTGACGTTTGCAGTGGGAACTTGGAAGTTGGCTTCTGGAAGTGTGAAAGTGTGAAGGATCGTACACCACCACGCGTTCCCCCCCGGAACACCAACCACCAACCGCCGCTAACAAGCAAAACACCAACACAGAAACACACTAGCACATTGACGCCACAACAAGGGCTCCCTCACACACACGTTCCCTCGCCAGCCAGACTTCCCCCCGCCGTCGCTCCCCCCACAGCCAAGGAACTGCCCCCTGGCTGCCCACACGCGCTACAAGGTCACCATGAACAGCTCCTCCTTCCCCACGGACTTCGATGCTGAACAAGCTGGTGATCTGGACCAGCAACAGCAGCAGCAGCAGCAGCAGCAACAACATCTTCACCAGGACCAGTATGCCCAGAACCTGCAGCACCAAAACCAGCAGGTTGTGTGGACAGACCCGTTCCCGCAGCAGCCTCAGCAACGGCCCCAGCAGCAGCAGACACAGCAGCACTACCAACAACAACAACAACTCCAGAGCAGCTTCTCCCTGGCGGCTCCTCAGCACTCCAGCACCTCGCAGGGTATGGCCAACTCCTACCTACAGCCCTCACAGGTGTTTGTTCCTGGCCATTCGATCCACCAACAGGTGCCGCCCGCCAACATGGCCCAACACCAGCACCACATATCCTTACATCCAACCAAGAAGCGCAGACCAGCACCTACCGCTCCACCGAGAAAACGTACCATGGTGGCATGTGAGTCATGTCGTTTGAAGAAGGTGAAATGTGACTTGGCAAAGCCCGTTTGCGGAAGTTGTTTGAAGAACGGTGCCAACTGTCTCTATAGACACGCTAGTGGTACGAGCAGCTCTGCCGGATCTGATGTTTTGGCAACCATGTCTGGGATGAACGAAAAAACAGCGCCACCAGTATGGTCGAGTTGTAATTGGTACAGTAAGGGAGATGGTGTCTTAAAATGGCCAATTTTTGAAGAGAAGTACAAGACCAAAGCCATCAACACACAATTGGCTGCCACGAGTCGTACAGGCTTACCAAGCGTTGGGATCTTCACACAGGATGACTTGGACTTCCTTTCAAAAGACCTGTTGATGAACATGTCCAAGTATGCCAAATCATTTATGCAACACATCACCATGAAGGATCCATACATCAACACAAAGACATTGTTACTATCAGTGGAGTACTTGAAGCATCGCAGGGATGAGAATCCTGGTCTTTACCTCTTTGACGTCCAAATTCCCGATGAACTACTCCCATTGCCTGTGCTAATTGAGATTGCAGCACTGGGAGTGATCTCCAAGCCTTTGACATTGAGTAACGTTATGGATTACGCATCATCTATGAATGAGAAGTCTGATTGTGTCGACTTGGCATACAAGTTCCATGTCCTTGTCAATGTCATCAACTCATTCCCAGACTACAAGATCCCAGACTTCCACTTGGGTACTGTGCAACTATCCATCTCACAGGCAATGTTTTGGGGGTATAACATGAAACCACTCAACGCTTGGGATTGTATTTTCAAGGCTTCCACTTCGGTGATGACAATCTTGGAATCTTACAAATCTTCAGGAAGAAAATTCACAGAAGCGGAACATCGAGTATTGGAAAGAGTGTTCCATTCATGTGTGAAGTATGAATCTGAACTTCGTGTTGAGTTGTCGCCAAGTATCCCATCAAGTGGTATTGTGAACTATCCATTCCCAAGCATCTATCCAACACCTCCATTCGATGGAACTTTGACCACTAGTGATGAAGTTGGTTGGTTCTTCTATTTGACTGAGATTGTGCTACGAAAGCTGGAGAACAGATTCTTGGATGAGTTTTACGTACCATTGGCAACTACGAATGATGAAGGCCATACCACTGGTGAATTTGTTGAGGATGATTACACTTTGGATTGGGGCAAATATGACGTTGCCACAATAATTCAAAAGACAACGGTATACTTGGATGATCTGGCCAAGATTGAGAAGAGTATAACAACACACTTGATGCCCATCGTTCAGGATGAGTCCATCGCCAATGAACTTCAACCACAGGGGTTCATCTTGAAACCGGTAACGACAACCTCACAATCTTCTTCAAGTCAAGCATCGTCAACCCCACAAGAACAACGTTCACAGTTGTCACAAGTGGAAACCCCTGAGAAACCGCCATTGACTCCACTCTCGGATACATCATCTTCAAACATTTCACAGCGGGCAGAGATGGCTGCTCCTAAAGTCCCTGAAGTTATCAATTTCATCAAGACGAGGATGATCACATTCAAGATGTTACTGTTCAGGCCATTAACGTATTTGATCATTCATGACACCGCTACAGACTATGATAACCCATTTGTGGATCAAGTGCTAAGTCAAGCCGCAGAGACATTGGAGATGGTTAGTGTTGCACTAGCCACACATAGACATTTCGGTTCATGGTTCTATTTGAGAAACATGTTTGTCGGTTCTGTGATGTGTCATGCCTTTTACTTGAGATTTAGGGAGAAGTTTTGTGCAAGGAGTAAGATGGAGGAGTTGTTGAGGAATGCTATTACGATTTTGGACTATTGGATTGATGAATGTCCTGATGCTGAAGACTCGAGAAGGATCATTGCCTCAGTGCTCGAGGAGTTGAAAAGCTTATAGACTACATATGATGATTGATGACGATTTTTTTATGACACTATGATTAAAGCAGACTTTTGTAGTCGGTGTCTACGTGGGAGTAGTAGCTGTGGTTGAACCACCACCGCCGCAGTGCGTAACAAAAAAAAAATTAACTGTTCACATTATCATACAAAAGCATATCAAGCTTTACTTCCCATTTTACAAAGAAGACAAAGCATTCACTTGAAACCCAAAGAGGTAATCTGAAGCTGACTCATCTCTGTTAAGAGTTGGGAGATTCTGTCATCCAACAAACCTTGAGAGTAAGCATCTCTATCCTCCTGGTTCAAGTAATTCTGAATCTGTGCCAATCTGGTGTAACCTTCAGTACAGAATCTCATCTGAATCTTAACCAAAGCCTCAAACGAAGGATCATAGTATGGAACTCTCAGCGAAATCAATTGTGGCAATTCCTCTTTCATCTGTTGGTTAAGTTGATCAAACACCTCCTTGGCCAACTGTAGCTCCCTCTCAGCTCTTGGAAGCTTTGATGCATCCTTAGCTGGCTTGTCCACAAGTCTACGGACCTTAGCCTTTGTACCTTCATAGTCAAGCTTCTTGTGTGCTCTCTTCTTAATAGCCTCATCAATCTCGCTGAAGTATTGACAGAATGTGGAGATTGGAGTGAGCACTGTCTCTCTGAATGGACCATCCAATTGCTTCACTGTTTCTTGATCAAACTCTTGGACACACTGCAAGTAGTAGTTACCCACAGTGGCACTGCCTCCCATACTCTTTGAGTCGTCATAGAGTGAGGAAATCACTTCTGCAATACGGACTTGTGATTGTGTCATGGCTCTAAGGGAGTCCAAGTATCCCTTAGCCTCTTTCTCAAGGTCTATACCTGCTTTCGATAATCTGTGAGTGGGGGTTAGTACATCCAGATTTGGGCTTCTGTTTTGCTGTTCACAAATACACCCAGGCCTCCTCGGTTGCCCGGCTGTTTCTCGGTTTTGAGTGTTTTGGAGGTAAGGTGGCTAGGAGGAGGCAAGAGAGTATACAACATGAAGACCTTCTACTCACGTTTTGTAACGACGTTCCTCAATGTCGTAGTCCTTGTCGGACATACGGTCTGTGTTCTTGACCAGAGCCTTTTACACTCATTGTTAGTTTTCCTTGTTTGTATGATGAATGCGGTTGTTTGTCGATTGTTGTTGGTGTGTACGGAATACCCGGGGTGGCACAGTTCAAGAAACACGACCCAACACGCGGCGAACAGCAAGCTCAAGGGGGTGAAAGTTCACATAGTTCACATACCTGTGTACCAGCTCTGGACACTGCCTTCTTGAATCCAGTCCAGGACATTACGCTTGTTTTGCTTGCTTGCTGAGAGGAATTGTGGTGTTTGTATGTGTTGGGGAAGTGGGAAATCATGTTGTGCAACTTGGCTGTGCTGGCGAGCCCGCGCGGGAGCTTAATTTTCGCGAATAATTATTGGTCCGGGGACACACGCCATGTTTCACAGCTGTGTCATGTGTTCGTTTTGGGAACTTCTTTGTATTCGCCTATTCACCTGTTTAAGCATATAACACTGCTGTGGATTACTGATCGCTCTGTGTCTCCCCGTGCTCTATACGGATGTCCTTGGTGGGGATGGCGTTATGCAAAGGCCCCCAGCTTTCGAAAGAACACCGCCTATCAACCAACAGCGGAGCGGAACAAGGGGTTAACAATGACCACCATTGGGAATGAATGACAAAGCTATTCACTGGTCATCTTTTCATCCATCCTTGTTTTCTGAATCTTCAATTCTGGGAGTGCACTCCCTACGAGGGTCAATGCAACACTTTGCTGCCAGTGAGGGTGCTTTGATGTATCAGGTATCAATGCATTCGTGTGCCAAGCTTCAAGCTATAAACCAATGCAACATTCCCCATACTTCTCATTGAGCTGTTCAAAAGTCTTCAAGCTCTCACTTGCTTCTTCTCACTCTCTTCCAAGACACTTGTGGAAGTGGTAGAAGTTGTGGTTGTGGTCTCTGTGGTCGTGGATGTCGTTCTGGAGGAGCTGACTGTGTCACTCTCAAGAACCTCTGAGATACCACGCAGATGCTTTGTCGTTCTCAACTCCACACTCTCTGGGTCCAGGATGCTCTCCCATTGTTCCCTTGTGAGTGCAGATGTCTCTCCATTGAAAACAAAGAACTTCTTAGAACGACGGAGTGTTCGGTCTTTGGAAGTGCGCTTTGTGCTCTTTGGTGTCGCCGTTGTTGTTGGTTGTTCTGATGATCCATCTCTCCATGAGAAAAGCTTTGATAACCACATCTTGTTCGAGTTTGATGAGTGTTGTCCTTTTGACTGCTCACAAAGATAAAGGAAGTGCTACAGGAAGAAGAAGAGAGAGGAATTACAATTTTTGACTTGTATTGTCATTGTGTTGAGAGGTTAGAGCAGGTGCTGATCAGCAGGCTCGTGTTGAGTGGTTATACCCCAGAGCGCTGGGTTGTATCCACTGCGCACAAGACGATGAAACACTAAGATACAGAGTGTGGTATCGTGATAACGAGTCTTGTTGGTGTATGAAGCAGTGTAACATACATACGTGAATGGCCTAGCTTGGAGTTGTCCGCCCTTGGCGGCTATTCACATCCCTACTCTCCACAACGTCTCTACAACAGAACATAGCAATAAGAAGAGATTAATCGTTGCATAAATAAGTCGTATCATATCGAATAAATTAGAATTAGTGAAGGCACCACATGTGTGTGGGTATCCAACTTGGCCTCCTTGTTCAGACAGTAGCTTAAGCCCTTCCTGCACCAGGCAATGGGATGGCTCTTGCCGTAAGGTAGGAGTTCTCTCTTGTAGCAACACCAGCAAATGCATTGTACCAGGCAATGAATGCAGTGATGACACCAAAGACACCACCCGCTCTTGTCGTTCCGACACTTCCGGCAAACTCACCAATACAGAGCAAGAGGAAGGTGATATCCAAGAAGAAGAACAAACTGAAGAAGGCCACAGTGGACTTCATCGTACACACACAAAGGCCAAACGTGAAGATGACCCATCCAAGAAGGAAGAATCCAACCGCGTTACTCAACTCAGTGGAGGACTCGTAAGCACCTGCAATGTTGAACCATGGGATGTGGATAGCGGCAAAGGACATCCAGAACCCACCAAAGGAGGACAAGGCGGTACCACCAAAAGTGTTATCCAGGGCAATCTCCCACATACCAGCAAGCAACTGGACAAGTCCTCCATAGAAGGCTGCGAGTCCCACAACAACGTTTGGTGTAGTCACACCCATGGCTCTGGCATTGTACATCGAGAGAACAAACGTGGTCAATGCAAAGGCAGACAATCCCAAAGGTGCTGGGTTGGCGAATCGACGTGGTGGCTCTCTATGCAAACCAGGCTGCAAATCACCACCAAAGGCGCTGAGGAGCTCTGAGCGGAGCACTTTTGTGCGTCCAATCATCACGTACTCTCCATTGTCTCCAGAGGTGTACACTTTGGAAACGACGTGGTCCTCGTGGTCGTCAAAGCTGTGGTGCTCGAGGTCTGAGCCGCCAGTCTGCTTCTCGATGTCTGGGGAGGTCTCTGGCACTGCTGTGGAGATGGACATTGCACGTGGAAGTTGTTGATGTTGTCGTTGGGTGGCAATTGGGCTTCTGTGTGAGCATGGGAAGCAGGAGAAGTAAGAGGGAGAAGGGGGGCCTCTTTATACGAGCGCCGTGGTGGGGCACACAGATGATGGTGGTGATCTGGAGAGTGGGGAACGAGGATAGACTGTTGGCAGATTGGGGCACTGGAGGGCTAGGGGACCACTCCGGGCGGCGCTTTTTGAGGCGCTTTTTGCTGAATTGCAGGGTCTAGGTGGAGGAGTCTAGATTCTATGGAGGTTAAATCTGCTCCACTGGCCGATGGTTGCTATGTTGTTGTGTTGTCCGTGTTTCTGTGCGCTTTGTTCTTTTGTTCCTGTTCCAGGGGCTCCCTGTGTCGTCTTCCCTCTCTACACCCTGTGCAACTCCATACTCGCCTGTGACCAGCACCTTTTGCCCGCTATCTTGGGAAGTTGACTCTAGTGTCTTCCCAGTGTGAGGTCAGCTGATTGTACGGCTGCCTTTTACGCTTGATTGACAGTTAGCTATTAACTTCTGGTAGCACCAGCACGCTGGTTCAGATCTCGGCCTACAGATTGCAATATAAGCTCTGGTGCAAACAAACTGCTCAAGCTTCCAACTCAGGACCATTACCCAACAAAGGGAGTGACCAGTAATCCCGCATCGGTATCCCTTTCATCATCTTAGTCCCAATTGGTCCAGAAAGCGTTTCAAGCGGCCTACTTCTCTCCATAGAGTGGCCCTCGGCTCAAGACGGCCCCGGTTATTATGAGCTGCAGCTTGTTCTGTGGTATTACCCCACAAACACAACGACAAAGCCATTAGCAATCAGCCGCACTAAAGGGAGTCGGGGCTTGGTGGGTTCTACTGGGTGTTGGACTGTTTATATGTTAATCACTAGTGGAAACCGAGGTGTAGACGTTGACGTGGAGTGTGTATTGATTCGTACATTTGACGTTGACGTTGACAGGCCCGGGCACCGACAAGTTTGCGCTGATTGACGGTTGACGATGCCCTTCTCGGCACTCAGCTGCTCTCGAGAGTGTGGGTGAGCGATGATCTGGATGAGATTGGAAGAGATCTGTCACTTGTTTTTCTACTTGCTGTAGCATTAGTTTGTTTGTTGTCCCCGGACTACAGTTAATGCGCTCTGGACCCTGGTGCCTATGATCAACTCGTTGGTGCTTATGAAGTTGCTCTGGATGAAAGGGTTCACGTTTGACACAAACAGCCCACACCATGCACGTTCCTGCCTCTAAAATAGTGGGATGACTGGATTACTTGGCTTATACCAAGAGAAAAAAAGAGAAAATTAAGAGATGATCACTCGAGGGATCCAAAAAAAAAGCCTCCGAAAGGTGAAATCCCCCGCGTCTTGCCCCACAAAGACTAACGTCATCCCAGTGCAGAATGGTTTGCAGCCCTGGCCATCCGCCCCGCGAATTTCTTCCGCGAACTCGTTTGATGCGCTCCAATGAACGAGTCTCCGGCACATGCTTCTGGATCGTCGTTTCCCCAGTTCAACGGCTCTCTGGTTTTATTGAGTGCAATAGTGGCGCAGTTTCTTACATACTCTATCAAGTAGGATTCCACCATGCTCCTAAGGAGAGTGAATCCCCTGAGAACCTCCCGTGTGGCTCAGAGCCGGCTCTTTGCTACAGCAACAACACCCCATCCATCATCATCAACGTCATCATCATATTCTTTCAGATCACACCCAAAGAAGTACATTTCAGGAGCACTTGTAACCACCGGTGTCCTTGCATACTTCACGAATGACAACTTCCATGATACAACACGTCACACGTACCTCACCTTGGGTAGAGTCTCCGTGGTTGCATCTGCCACTATCAAGTGTATCTACCACTACTCTCGGGTGCTCAACACTGAGTATCCATCAAAGCATGAACGTTATTTGGCATTATCCGATTGTCACTTGAAATGTGCAAAGCTTACATTGAGAGCACTGGAATCAAACGGTGGTATCTTTATCAAGCTGGGTCAACATGTAAGTGCAATGACATATCTGCTTCCAAAGGAATGGACAGAGACGATGAGACCATTGGAGGATCAGTGTCCCGAATCGAGTCTTGAAGACATTGATCAAATGTTCAGACATGATTGGGGGAAGGGCATCAATGAGATATTTGAAGAGTTTGATCCAACCCCAATTGGTGTTGCATCTTTGGCACAGGTCCACATTGCTAAACTGAAAGAGAGTGGAGAGAAAGTTGCAGTCAAATGTCAACATCCATCACTTAAGGAGTTTGTTCCATTGGATGTGTATTTGACACAACTTGTCTTTGCCGTCATGGACAAGGTCTTCCCAGAATATCCAATGGTGTGGCTTGGTGAGGAACTTCAAGATTCTATATTTGTGGAATTGGACTTTAACAATGAGGCTGAAAACTCACGAAAGACAGATAGATACTTTGCCGACTATCAGAACTGTACCGCATTACGTATCCCAAAAGTCTTGAAATCATCACACAGAATCTTGTTAATGGAGTTCATTGGGGGTTCAAGATTGGACAACATCAAATTCATGGATGATCATCATTTCAACAGATCAGAGGTCTCGTCATGTCTCTCGCATACTTTCAACAACATGGTGTTCACCCCAGGTGTTTCTGTTCATTGTGATCCACATGGTGGTAACTTGGCAGTGAGACCTAAACCAACAGATGGCACAGCAAATCCAAATAACCCTTTCAACTTTGAGATCATCCTCTATGACCATGGTCTATACAGAGACGTTCCGACAACGCTACGTACTGACTATGCAAGATTCTGGCTTGCCCTACTGGACAGGGACCAAGAAAAGATGAAGAAATATGCTAAGAAGTTTGCCAACATTGAAGACCAACAGTTCCCGGTACTAGCTGCTGCAATTACTGGCCGTGATGTCCAAACTGCTTTGAACTATGACATCTCTAAGATCCGTGATGAGAAGGAGATTGCTAATATGAAGTACGCATTGACTGAAGGTGAATTATTGACTGACCTTATGATCATCCTCTCCACTATTCCAAAAGTTGTGTTGCTGATCATCAAGACTAATGACTTAACGAGACATTTGGATGAACTTCTACAAAACCCCTTGGGACCAGAAAGAACTTTCCTTATCTTGGGGAAATACGCAGCAAGGGCAGCTTATGAAGATGATAAGTTTAAAGCATCTAAATTTGGATTCATCTTCAGATGGGTTGATATCTTTAAAGCTTGGTGCTCCTATAAGGAAAGAGTGGGTCAGTTGTTTGTGTATGATTTGTTTATGTTGTTCAAGAATTGGTTTAACATGGTTTGAGATGGGAGCTGGTTTGTATATATACCTTTGCCAGTGACTTCTCACCATAGATACATTTTCTACATATATGAGTCAAACGATTCAGTTGGTAGTTCTCAAGTTCTTTAGTTTCCATTTTCGTACATACATTAGACCTTCACCTTGCCAGCAAAGAGAGATTTCGATATCATTTTGGTTGGAATGCATCAACGAGACCTTTGAAATGTTTAGTCTCGTCTTCTGCAGGATTTCCTTCACATTCTGTAAGCAGGCCCAGGACGTACGAGTAATTGGTGTATAGGAACATCTCTGCCTGTTTAGAGTTCTTCGAGAGTTTGGTCATGACAGATTCAAACTCATCTCTCAATCTTTGCACCGAATGATATAACGGCTCTTGGTGCAGCTCTGAATGTTCATCATATTTCGTCAACGTGAAGAGCCCATAGAGTAGATTTGTGAATTGGACAGTCAATGGATGTGGCGCATTGGACTTCACCTCAGCGATGTGTGAAGATTTCGTTGCTGCACGTTTCATGCTTTCACAATTGGCATCAATCAACTGTTGGAACCTTGGCCAAAGCCAAATCAACTGCAAGTTGAAGTGGTCTTCAATCACTGGAATGCGTCTTTTCTGAAGCTCAAAGATCAAAGATTGGGATAATCTGATCATGATGAGACAGCCGAGAATATCGTATGTCAATTTGATCAAGCTGTTTGTATAATCGCTTCCCATTGTGAACACTGGAGCAAAGATTTGTTCAAACAATGCATTGGCCTCACCACCCATTTGGAAGAATTCAGTTAGGAACAAGTACTCCACTGAGCCATTATCCAGTAGGGCCAAATTGAAGCTTCTGAAACCAACCTCCATGTGGAATTTCACTTGATTATGTTCAGCAATCTGTGCCAACATTACTGTTGGGTCCTCTGCTTTGACAATCTGTGCTCTTTTACCGATGGCATAATCATTTTGTGCACTCGTTCCGACTGTTTTGGTACCGAAGAATCCCTGCGATACCGTTCCACCGATAAGTATACTCTTTTCTGTGTATGTGAAGAGTTTCAATTTTTCCAAAGAATGCATGTATCTGTGGAAGTGTGCCTGATAGTACCATCTCATGGTATAGACGTATGCCTGACGAAGTTCAAGAGCCAATGATGGCTCACGTTTGGACAAGAATGTGTAGATCTCCTTCACTTTGACCAAGTCCTGTTGTACAACCTGGGAAGGCGTCCCAATAACTCTTAGCTTTTTGATGCTCAATACAATGAAATCCTTGATCTTTTCCAGTGCCTTCTTGTGTAATCCCTCTAGCAATGAATCAAGTTTCTTCAACGATGTCAATTCAGCATTTGCCTCATCTTGTTTATACTTTGCATAAATCTGAGACTTATCCTCAAGGAAGTGCAAGTTTTCACACCATTTGGCGTTGATGGCACCGCTGTATATCGACTTGATAACCTCTGGTGGAATGATGAGATCTGCCACGATTGGGGTGTACTTCGCCTCTAGCTCGGTTCTTTTGCCCAAGTTCTGCTGAAGTGTCAATGATCGAGATTTGAGACTCTCCAATTCCTTGGATAGTTCCACGAGGTGTTTGTTGAATCCAGTGAGGAACTCACTCAATGGTTGTAACGTTCTGTCAAATAACTCCACAGTGAGCTTGAAGTTTGTGAGCTCTTCAAGATCTCGTTCATAGTTCGATTGTGTTGTCTTTTGTGTGTTTAAGAAGCGGATCTCCTCTAGAGACTTCCCCTGTGACAACGATTCTGCGAGATCTGGGACCACTGGTTGTTCTGGTGTGTAGACGAAGGCCTCGTCGGGCTCGAGCACTGATCGTAGTCTCTCCAATGGGTCAACGTGTGCGATACTTCCGGCGGGCGGCTGCTTGGAAATGGAGCGCCTTGATAGCCGGTTCTTTGACGGTGGTGTGGGAGGTGTCGCTGAAATTGTCGATGCCATTGCCGCCTGTTGGAAGATGTGCGTTGAGTGTTATTAGTTGCTGCTCAGATGCTGGGGCGCCGTGTGGGTTCTGATGATCCCGTTTGTTTTGGCGAGCGTTTGGCGAGCGTGGCCCTTACCAGGTTTTCGCGACACGTGACTCTCGGCCGTAAGCACTTCGGTAGAGATTGATTCCCCATCCGGAAGCCGCGCTATAGCCCTGTCACGTGATCCGGTAAGCGCACTCTAGGGAACTCCTGGTCCCAGACTGACAGGTTCGCCGCTTGGCCGCGTGCCCCGTCGGCTGGAGCTGGGAGGCTCAGAAAAATTTGAAGGAAAGGCACTGCCCAGGGACAAGCCCAGCGCCACCACACAGACACACTCACTAACACAGACACTCGCAAGCACTAGAACAACCACACACAAACACCCACCGCACTCACTCAGCGGTGCCTGCCCCCCACACTCCCGCCCGCAAAGACAGACACAGCTCCACGGTTCCCCTGGTCGGGTTCCTTCTCGTCCGCGACAACAAACCACGCGAGCCACGGGTCAGCCCCTTACGTGGTGTCCTTGAGCACATAACCGCCCACACACACGATCCAATCCTTGCCCTCCACACATTATCTGGCGGACAGCACACGGATCACACTACCAGGCCACTCTCCCGACTTTTCTGGCCCGTCTACGTCTTCTGACGCCCTTGCCACCGCTGACCAATCCCAGCACACATATTCATCCACCACATCTCACGCAAAAGACAATGGGATCCACACTCGAAAACAGACCAAGAAAGTCTACTTTTTCCAAGCTCGGTAAGATGCTTGGTGTCTCCCACACCAGCATCCCAGAGGAGACCGGAATTACCGACAAGGTGTATCCTCATCACCTAGATTCATCCACCAACTCGCGCTCCAACTCAAACCCCTCATCCCTCAACAGCTCAACCTCATCGCTCAATCAACTCGTAGACTTTGACAAACAGAAAGCCACAACGCCTACAAAGTCATCTTCTGCCTCCTCCAAGCCTTCCTCGAGACCTCCATCAAGACCACCTTCAAGAACACCTAGTGTCAAGCTCAAATCCCCAAACCAGCCTTCTCCACAGCTCATCAGTGATGGAGTTTCTGCTCTGAAACTAGGAAGCAAGAAGTCACCAAATTTGAAATCATCCACCGATAACCTTCAAACTGTATCAAGCAGTGTCAACTTGAGTCGATCATCATCAAGTGCATCAACATACCACAACTCACAACCAATGACAAGCGCATCATCTACATCTTTGAAGAACCTTCCGAGGTTCCAAGTGTTTGAGGATGGCGGACATGAACATCACCTCAAGAATGCTAAGCGTCAAGAGAAGCTATCCAATATGCTCAAGAACCTCCTAGTTTCCCAAAGGCTTCGTGATGAAGCAGTCTCCGCTGTGCCTGAGATTCTCTCAAACAACCCACCAACGCTATTTTCAGGTCTTGTCAACCAATTCAACACATCAAGAGAGGAGAACGTTCCATTCTCTGGTGCCACGAGGATCGCTGGTGTCCAGTATCCTGCTAACAACTTCAACACAAGTGGGTTCTCGAATCCATCGTTGGCTGATAAGAACTTGACTTTTGCACAGAGATATGGACGTTGTCAAGAGGTTGTTGGTAAAGGTACATTTGGAGTGGTAAGGATTTCACATAAGAAGGAGAATGACAAAGAGACATTCTTTGCAGTGAAGGAGTTCAAGAGGAAGCCAGAGGAGAATGAACAAAAATACTCTAGAAGATTGACTTCGGAGTTTTGTATCTCGAGTTCTCTGAAACATGTCAACATCATTGAGACTTTGGATTTGCTCCAAGACGCCAGAGGTGATTTCGTTGAAGTTATGGAGTACTGCCCAGGTGGTGACTTGTACACATTGATCATTGCCGCCGGTAAGCTAGAGTACTCTGAGGCTGATTGTTTCTTCAAGCAGCTCATCAGAGGTGTTGGCTACATGCACGAGATGGGTGTTGCCCACAGAGATCTCAAGCCAGAGAACTTGCTGCTCACGGGCAACGGTGTCCTCAAGATCACCGACTTTGGTAACGGAGAGTGCTTCAAGATGGCCTGGGAAGACGAGGTGCATCTCAGTGGAGGAATCTGTGGAAGCTCCCCATACATTGCCCCAGAGGAGTACAACACCAAGAGATTCGACCCACGAAGCGTGGACATCTGGGCCTGTGGTGTAATATACATGGCGATGAGAACCGGCCGCCACCTCTGGAGAACAGCCACGCAGGACGACGAGTTCTACGTGAAGTACCTGGAGGGGAGAAAGTCCACACAAGGATACGAGCCGATCGAGCTGCTGAAGAGGGCCAGATGCCGCAACGTGATCTACTCGATCTTGGACCCGATGCCGTCCAGAAGAATCAACGCTAAGCAGATCGTCAACAGTGAATGGGGAAGAGAGATCAACTGCTGCATCGAGTCCTGAGCAGCGACACGAAACTACGAATACGTTACGAAACGATACACTTTTTTTTTACCTTTTGGGTATGCTTGCACTTAGAAACACGCTTTTAATGAAACATTTGTGTTGCGATGCTGTTTAACTTGGCTCTGGAATTTGCTGTAGATGCTCGATCAGTAGTAGTTGAGGGTTTGTCTGGTGGACGCGTCTTGTGTTGAGAGGAGAGTACGCGTCTCTGGTGTCCTTCAGCGGCTAATGAATAACACACGAGACACGAATTCTGGACAGTTTTATTAACTGCTGGAGTAACCTAACTATAACTCTCTTTGGTTTAAATCTTTAGTTTGAGCTCTACCTTTCCCGTTGGTGTTGAAGAAGTTGATGAAGAGACAGCGCTAACACATGACACCCTTGTCCCACATCCTCACACCTTCACAACAATTAAACTCATATATATCCACAACCACGCAATTTGAGGATTAGAAAACCAGAATCACTGCTAAATAAAACATTCTCTATTAGCAGAATGTGCTCTTATTCTATAAAAATGGCTTTGAACTGTTGAAAACTTTGCTTAACATTAACCTGTTTTTGGTTGAACTCTTCAATTTGTTAGTGGTAACACCATTTTCTGGGGAAGTCTATGAATTTGAAACATTGATACCTCTTCACTCAGCGGCGTTAAGAAGCTTCCAAGCACAGGGTTGGAATGCTGAGTTCCACTTCCATCTACTTGCCAAAATTTTGAAGCTCCTCGAGAAGCGCTCAACTCTCAGGAAACAATTACATACTTCACGACATAGCACACTATGCCGTGCCGAGTACTTCCCCGGCGCTGTTCTTTTCGAAGTCAATCATAGGCGCTATTGACAAAGTCATACAGTACAATTGGGGCATACAGATATCTTGTACATAGTGATTAATTTCGTGCAGAGTCACCTCCATCACACACTTATTTACTTTTGTGCTTCTTCAACCATTTCTCATTAACAACCTCATACGGATCCTGTCTCTCTCTTTTGGACAATGGAACGTAGTTATGCACAACCTTCCCTGTTCTTCCACCAACATTGATGGTCAACTTGTCAGGTTTACTTGAAAGATCAGGACGTGGGAACAACTCCAACATGAAACTGGCAACTTGTGCCTTCACTTTGTTCTCCAACCAATTGGCGTATACCGTGGAGAAGGCCTTCTCCGCTTTTGTGTTATTGAATGGTGTCTTCCATTCAATCCCATCGAATTTGCAGTCATATAACACAAGTGGGAAGTCTGCACCCATCTCGAATCTTGGTTTTGTAGTGTAAGTGTTTGTGACATCCAAGAGCTCCTTCACAACCTCTGGTTTTTCGAGACCTTGTCCAACGAGGAAGAGAATAGCCACCATGTTACGGACCTGGTGCCATAGGAAGGCAGAACCTTCCAAATCGAAACAACAGATCTCATCATCAAGATCCAAAATTTGTGAAGTATGCATTGTTCTCATGAAGTTTGTGATCTGTTTGGATCCATCAAGCTTACAGAAATTGCGGAAGTCATGTTCACCCACGTAGTAGGATGCTGCAATTTTCATTGCTTCAACGTCAAAGTTCTTGCGATGGAACATATACTTGTAGTGTCTTGATCGGCAACTGAATCTTGCGTCGAATCCCGCTGGTGGTCTCAGGCAGACTCCGTGGATCTTCACATCATCTGGAAGAAGTGCATTGAGGATGTTGATGTAATCAATCTCCTTCTCATCATTAGCTGAATCTTGCTGTTCCTCTGGTGTCAAATTACTTCTCACTTCCAACGATAC
Organism: Petasospora maesae; assembly: GCA_030563305.1. NCBI lineage: Eukaryota > Fungi > Ascomycota > Saccharomycetes > Phaffomycetales > Wickerhamomycetaceae > Petasospora > Petasospora maesae. The sequence continues at coordinate 94,115 of JAKUBT010000025.1, forward strand.
AACTTGATTCATGGCACTGACTCCTCTATCTGTTCTTCCACACCTGCTGAATTTGAACTCGTTTGGAACAGTTGATGGGATCAAACGACACTTGTTCATGGCATCGATCAGTGTTCCCTCCACTGTTGGCAATGGTGTAGGGTCCTTCTGGATGGCCAACCCGTTATAGTCCCATCCCAAGTATGCAAACCTCAGAGAAATAAATCTCTTATTGTGTTTGCTGAAATCAATTGGCCGTTGTTTCTTTGGTTTGCTGGCTCTTGGGACCTTGATGGCGTTGGATCTCATCTCTTGTTCGAGCTCCAGGACCCTCGTGAGAAGCGCCTCTTTGGACCAGAGGGCATACTTAGCACCAGCCACGGAGGGAGCAGGTTCAGACATCACACAAGACCGGGAAAATGAGCGCACAAGGCGAGGGAACATATGCTTTCTTCCAGAGAAACCTGCAATTTGTGTAGAGAAACAGGTGGACGAGCTAATTCTATGCCGACTCTCTTCACTCTGGCTGTACTTTTTTTTTTTTTTTTTTTTTTACGGGGAATGGCACGTGACTTTGATAAAATTGTATGGGGATCCTGAAAATTTCTAGATGGCGATGAGGCACTCATTACCATGAGTGTTTGAAAGGTAAACATAACACCATACAAGAGAAGACCATGTCAAAGTCTCTTAGCTGGTCCGAGCTCCAGAAGAGTCTCACAGACTGGGTCTACACCGCAGTTGATGCACAGGGCTTCGAGAAGATGACACCCGTCCAGGCGTCTGTCATCCCACACTTTTCAAAGAACAAGGACGTTGTGGTCGAAGCGGTCACAGGTTCTGGTAAGACCCTCTCGTTTGCCATCCCAGTTATAGACAGAATCACGAAACTGGACAACCAAAAGACGAAGAAGAACATCAACGCAGTGATCATTGCACCAACGAGAGAACTGGCCATGCAGATATCCAAAGTCTTTGAAAAGCTTCTCAAGTTCCAACCTGAGGAGGACGAGATCAAGTTACAAGAAGTCGTGGGTGGTGTTCAACCATTAGAGGATGATATCAGAGACTACAAGAAGATGCTACCACAGATCATCGTTGGAACACCGGGGCGTCTTGCAGAGTTCTTCAACAGGATCACACCAAGAAACGTTGAGGTACTGGTAATGGATGAGGCTGATAGACTCCTGGATTCCAATTTTCAAAAGGAGATGGACATCATCTTCACATCACTCCCGAAGCAGAAACGTGTTGGTCTGTTCTCAGCGACCATGCTCTCTGAAGTTGCAACTGAGAACCTGTACCGTACCGGTCTTCGAAACCCAGTGCGTATTGTGGTCAACTCCAAGGGGCATAAACCACAGACACTTCATCTTTCATACACAATAGTGAAACCAGAGGAGAAGATTGAGAAGCTGATATCACTTTTGAGTACATTCCACTACCGCAAATGCATTGTCTATTTCCCAACGTGTGTTTCTGTGGAACACTTCTATTCCTTATTCAGATACATCTCATCACAGTACGATTTGGGACTTTCGTTCTATTCATTACACGGGAAATTGAAAACACCAGCAAGAATCAAGACATTACAAAAATTTGAGTCCAACAATGACTCTAAGTCCGTTTTGATGACCACTGATGTTGCCGCTCGTGGTATTGACGTTGCAAACGTTGATCTTGTCTTGCAATTGGATCCACCACAGGATGCTGATGTGTTTGTGCATCGTTCAGGTCGTGCAGGAAGAGCTAATAACACTGGTCACGCCATTGCCCTACTGAATGAAGGTCGTGAAGAGGATTACATCGATTTCTTATCTGTGAGAGGTATTGAACTTGTGGAGTTTGATCGTGATATCGAGAAGCTCCAGAACTTTTCTACAATGGTGAAGAAGTGGATCATCCAGGACAGATCACGTCATGATAAGGCTGTTCTCAGTTTTGTCAGTTTCGTGAGATACTATTCCAAACACACAGCTTCCTCGATCTTCCGTTTGCAAACACTGGACTATGTGGGGTTGGCCAAGACTTATGGATTGTTGAGACTGCCCAAGATGCCGGAGGTCTCATCTTACGTGAAGGACATTAAGGATGGATTCATCGATACAGACGTTGACTTCAAGACGTACAAATACGCTGATGAGGCCAAGGAGAAGAAGCGTTTTGAAGAGATGGCCGCTGAGGAGAAGAAGGCTCAGAACAAGGAGAAACGAATTCAAAAGAAGAAGAAAGAGGAGAACACCGCTTGGTCCAAATCGAGCTCTTCTAAACAGGAGCGCTCTGACAGATTCCAACAATCGGACTCTGCTAAGCGTAAAAGAGAATTGGAACTTGTGGAATCTGATCATGAAGACGAACAAAAGGATTGGAAGGATCTTGTGAGCGAGAGCAAGAAGGAGAAGAAGATGAAGAAGCAACAGGACGTGATGGGTGACTTTGATGACTTGTAACGAACAACCAAAAAAAAAAAAAAACTTGAGCAATGAATGATCTTTAGAATTAGAACAGTCACTTGTAAATATCTACGTATGGAGAGACATTTAAGCGTTATCGTTCGATGCATTATCGTACCGCCATGCTTCAGCCTTCAGCGGCAAAACCCACCCAGAGATCTCTCCATTCGATCACCTGTGTTCCAATGAGGGAAGACCAAAAGGTGCAAATATATGAGAGAGTATCATGATTGTACCAGTGCAAATGCCAGTGTCCACGCTGTCAAGAACGCTGTCAAAGATCTGGTGAATCCATCAACGAAGATGTTTTTTGCTGGGGAGATGAAGTACGTCGATGGCGAGCTCTTGCAATAACTCAGGACGAACAGTGTGTTGACGATGATATTTGTGGCGAAGAAGAAGGCAAATCCGTGTGTGGATTCGAGTTGTAAGATACCCGCTGATGCTCCTAATATGAGTGATGCGACATCCTGGATGTATTGAAGTGTCTGATGAGATTGAATGTTAGTCCGTGTTCCGGTGGGATCATGAAGTGGACAGGTTTCTGTACTTACCTTCTTATTTGTCTCGATACTGAGTCCGTACTTGACTGGTTCTTCCATTGTGTATGTGTGAATGTGTCGATTAAAGCTTGAGAGGATCCGAAGTGCTCTAAACCCGCAGGACCACTACACCTCCACCAAGGTCTATTGGAGTGGAAAGTGTTGATCGAGCACCGTACTGGCAGAGTAGTCGCGAAACCCCCAGAGGTGTGGAGGTGTGCGGGTGCTGCTTAGTCATTGTTTACGCCGGGCTCGACCAAAAAAGCGGCGCGGGCCAGGGCAACCGTCGTCAAGTTCACCACCGGCACACAGGACGTCCCCCAAGCAGCCTCAGAGGGCCAGGCCATGGAATTGCCCAGAAGAATGAGGAAACCAGTCGTTTGCAACGTGTGCCGCCGCCGTAAGATCCGCGTAAGTCCTCTCTGCGGTTGTCCCCGGCGCGTCTCGGACCTACCACTACACTAGACAACAGCTATCAGCCGCCAGCACAGAAACACGTACTAACAACACCCGCCCGCAGTGTGACAAGATCAAGCCAGCATGTACCGCGTGCAAGAGGGCCAACATGAGCCACCTGTGTGTCTACGAGGACGGGCCTGGCCTGAGCGCCATGGCTGAGCAGCCCCGTGCCCACCATCTGGCGCACCACCTCCCGCATCAACAACAACAACAGCAGCAGCATCACCAGCAGCCACCGCAGCACCAGTTCCAGCACCATCAGCTGGGCGCGTACTCAATGCACTCGCAGCCCGTCCCCGGCGTGCCCAGCGAGCAGCAGCAGCACGTGCTCCAACAACAGCAAGCGCAGTTCCAGCAGCAGCTCCACAACAGACAGCAGGCCCAGCAGACGCGTCAATCGCAGATGGCGGCTAAGTACGGAGCACAGGCTGGACAGGCTCTGACGGGCGCTTCAGTTAGCTCACAGGTGCCACCTTCCTCACTACCGTACGGTGCTGCGATCATGCCATACGTCCCCTTCGGATACGTGCAGGTCACCGATGCTCAGTTGCAGCCACCGCAGTTGCAGTCCCAGCCATGGGCCACAGCACCACACCCACAGCTGCCCCCACCACAGGTGCCACAGACGCCCTATTACACCCCGCAGAGCTACAACGTCCAGCAGAACCTCCAGGCAGAGCTCGACATGCTCAAGCAGCGGGCACTACAAGTTGAAGGAGAGATGCGTGGACAGGCAGTCCCTATCAATGAGGGGTACAACTCGGCCCCGTACACCACACCAAAAGTGAATGTTAATTCTAATGGTTCCAACCAACCACAAACCCAACCCATGACCTCGATTGTGGACACGAAGACTGACGTTGCAACCAACGCCAACATTGACCCATCATTCTTCGACCCTGGTGAGATCATCCGCTCTAATAGAACCATTGTCCCACAGGCCAAGTACCTCAATCTCCAATCAGATGGTCTCTTTGAAAACAACTCAATGGTGAAAAAGGATGTCTTTCAAACTATTTTCTACTTCCATCTACTCAGATATGAAGAATCACTTCCAGATAACAAGAAGATTGTTATCAAGAAGCACACAGATCATTTCCAAAAGCTCATCCACAATCCTCGTTATGACACTGAAGAGTATGCAAAGTTCAACAGTTCCAACTTGGCAGACATATTGAAGGAGATTGAGAGGAAGCTACCAGCAAAGCGGGTCTTCTGGATGCTTATCGACAGATTCTTCTCCACCATCGCCTACCCATATGTCCCAATCTTCAACCAAGCGGACTTTGTGAAGAAACTCACCATCATTGTCGGTGAACGTGATAGCAACCCAGACGCCAAAGTGAAGTTACAAGTACACATTGAAGATAACACAGAGGTGCTGACACTCCTATGCTTGCTCATGGTCCTTCGTGTGCTCCAATTCTCACTCCTCTCTTCCATCAACCCGGATAGACAGCAGCTCTTCCTCTTAAACAACTGTAATGCATCAGGAGACTATGACCACTACATCCACATCCTCTATAACATTGTCACCAACTGCTCTGATATTGACAGCTTATCACTCTTGAGAATTTCATTGTTCCAAAGCTTTTACGCATTCTGTTCATTCAACGGTCGTTCACCTGGTGTTGACACAGGCCCAGCTACTCTTGCATCTCTGGCAATATCACTAAGCATCAACAACGAGAATGAATACGGTATGGATGAAAGCACAGTGGAGATGTGGTACCACCTATACTTCCATCATTACTTCTTGTCTTGTACATTGGGTCTTCCAATCTTCCTTTCACAGGAGTACTTTGACTTGCAATTGAAGGAGAACTCACAGTATGGAAAGACGTTCCAAAAAGAGGTTCATGAGACCTACTACACACAAGTGAAAATCTACACCGAAGTGAAGAACCTTTTGAACAGTCTACATGTCTTCTCTTCAGTCTTGACACTACCACACTTGAATGAACTCTTGAAGGCATACGATGAATCACTAAGAACAACACAGGGGTCCTTCAACGATTTCAAGAGATCAACTTCGAATCTATTTGATAAGATCGTGTATTGTGCCAATGATCATCTGCACAAACTTTGCAAGTCAAACATTCTATCATTGATCTTGTTGCACTTTGAGATGTTGGGTCCAGAGAACGACAACAGAGCAAGAAGATTACAGTATATCCAAGAGTTCATCGATATCCATGTCCAAACTTTCAACGAAGGATTTGATCTTCTTTTGAACTTCTCATCATATTTCGCAAGTGGCTGTGAATTCATTGTGTTTGGATCACTCTTGCCTGTGTTGGAGAAGCTGTTGAAAGAACTCTCTTCATTCGTCCTACGTTCGATATACTTTAAGAAGCCATCTTGTGCATTGGTTAAGTTTTATTTGAACGTTATTGAAGAGCTGGACTCTATCCCAGTGTTGAAGAGCTACTTCACGGTCTGGAAGATGAAGAACCGTACAAAGCTTCTTCTACACATTCTTCGCAAGCATCACAAGGGCGAGGTCAACATGTTTGAGTTGAAGTTTGAACATGAAGGCGAACAGTTGGATTTCACTGACATTACGACGACTTTTATCAATACCCCAGATGAGGAATGGACACAGTTGGATCAATCCTTTGATCGTTTGAATGAGAGATTCCAAACCTCGAAGTACAACCCAATGAAGAATATTGATGAGGTGTTCAACAACATGGACATTGACGAACCACTGTTTGATATAAAGTTCTTCCACTAATAATGATGTTGATATATACAAGGTGGTGAATGGTAATTTAGAAAAGTAATGAGTATGCCACTTGATAATAGAAGGTTGTGATGTAAGTATGCTAATGTACCACGTAGTGCAACGTCATGCTGAGTTATATATAGTTTAGCACTAGCAGACAGGTGCATTAATAGCTACCAAACAGACACACATGGTCAGACGTTATGGAAGTATATGATGGATGTGTATATAAATTTCAGATCAAAAACAGGTCGAAATTGTAACCACTCATAACTCCAAAAACAATACTCAAGCACCTCAAAGAGTCAATCAAAAAATATTCTCACATCATCAGAGCCAGCAAACTAAGTAAACAATATACAGGAGGCGGTGCTGGATGGCAGTGATGTTCATGCTCTTCTCCACTCTTCTTCTTATTCTCTTCTGCCCTGTGTCTCTTTTTTTTTCAATCTCTTTCATTATCCTTGACAGTGTTCTCCAAATGCTGTAACTGATCCAAGATCTCCTTACAAACAGTTTGGTAATCCTGTCCATCAAATGCCTCCAACTCAACCTTGAGCTCACAGACGAGGAAGTGCATGTTTCTCCACTGCACAAGTTCAAAGTCGTAACCAACTCTCTTGGCCATTCCTGGACCGTAAAGTCTCAATCTATCACCTGTCTTCTCAAACACTTTACCTTCAGACTTCAGCGTTACCGGATTCAACTTCGGGAAATTGGCATGCACAAAGAGGATACGTGGTTCTTTACCAACGACTTGTAGATCCTGGTTGAGCTCTGCGGCAATCTTCTTCTGTCTCTGCTTTGTCTTCTCCAAGTTATAATCCTCAACTGGATCGTATTGACCCATACCTGTACCAATAAACTCATGATCCATGTTGAAGTGACCAAAGGCATTCAGGAACTTCTTCACTTGGTAGTATGATGATCCCATTGCAACAGTAGCAGCAAGGAAAGTTTCCTTATCACCTTCACCATCAGAACCTTGTGAGAAAAGTGGGTAGTAGTAATCTGGTCCGTACAAGTTGTAGTACAGTGCCAAGAACAACTCCTTTGTATGTGATGATTTGGAAATCATAAGTTGACCAGACTCAGAAGTTGGGTCTGGAATAGCACCCTTTCTGTCATGGAACGGAACCTCGGCAGAGCCCTTCTCACGATCGTCATAACCGAATCTAACACGTTCTTCAGTAACGTCAATTCCGGCAATGGTGTAGTAGTGTGGTGATGTAGCTCTTCTCCAGAAATCAGGCCATGTGATGAGTCCAGCGGAGACGAATGGTTCATTGTCAAACAAGTAGTCAAGGGCATGGATTGGGATGTTGTCAGAATCAAGTAAGAGGACATTCTCGAAAGATGAGACAATCAGTGCAAGGGCCTTGTATTGGTATCCCTTGAAGCTGAACTTTGACATTGCCTTATCACCAAGAGCGTGTGGAAGAAGGATACATTTGGCGTTGAGTGCTGGGAAGATTCTGGAACATAGCTCAATTTCATACTCATCCTCTGTAGGGATGAGAACTTCCACTGGGAGTGTGGAACCCAAACTTCTCAACGACTTGATGGACAAGAGTGCCAGCCAGTTGAATTTACCACCACCGACGTAAACAATACCATTTCCGTTATAGAGTTGTGGTGGGACTTCATCTGGGATGTTCTTGACAACGTATTCATGTGATTTTCTCATACTTTCAACTTCTTCCTCTGTCAAATCAAGGAATCCATCAAGGTATTCCTCAGTGAACACCACACTTGAATCACCATCGTAACCAGCGTGGTAGATTCGATCTTGTGTCTTGTATCTATCAAGAAGTGGCACTGATGGTTCACCTTTTTTCAAAATTTCGAACACTTCGTCAAAGAGTTGATGACCCATCACGAGTCTTGATCCAGAGTGATCGTCCTCCATGGCGAGTTGAATCTGTTTGAGCTTCTCCAAGTGTGTGATCTTATCAGTATCGGTCTTCTTCTTCGAGGCCGCTGGAGACTTGTAGAACGGCACTGTCTTGTCATCAGGATCCCTGCTCTGTGGGTCCTCTTCGACAACTGTCTCAGGTGCTTTGAAAGAACTGTGGATGGCCGTTATCTGGTCTTGTGTGATGGCTGACAGGGGTGTGAACTGGACGATAAACACCGTTAATATCACCATTGCCAGTATGAGAGGCCCTCTTTTGCGTACTAGACGTCTGAGCTTATAGACAAACGAGTTCATGCTGATAAATAGCGGGGGTTCTGTTGTTTGTTGATGTTGTGCGAGGATGTATGTGATGTGTTGATGCAGTCACAGAAGACACTGGAATGTAGCGCTCTGCTGAAAAAGACAAATATGCAAATGGGTAGCCGTAAAATAGCACAGATATACCACTAAAGTGCAGTTGACAGCACTATACGTGGGTGGTGATGCTTGTTGTTGTTGATGCTGTGGTTGCCTTGAGAGACAGGTTGATGAAGCTCAGCGGGCGGGACAAGCTCTGGGGAAGCGGGGAAAAAGCACAGCTGCGTAGGGCGGTATAAGCCAGCGTGTCCGTGGATGCTAGAGGGCTGTATCTGGTGCACTCTGAGCTGTGTTTGGACGGCGTATCAGGGTGTTGACGGTGGTGACAGCTACCAGGAGGGTTGTAGAAGGAAGAAATTTGGCCGGGATTTGGCCAGCGCGCCGGCGCGATCAAAATCGAAGTTCACCCGGTACGGGACACACCCTGTGGTTCACATGCTGCCGGTTAGCACCGTCTGTGTCTGTGTGGGGGCGTGCCTGGTTCCTGGTTCTGTGATGTTTGATCTTCTGAAGAGACACAGATCAATCAAAAGTTCCACCGATCTTCATTTGCTTCACGGTTTAGGGGATGTATGGATGTGCGCTTTTCATAACGGTCCTGCCTGGCATGAGACTTGCGGAGATCTAGCCCACTAGGACCCCGTATTAGCGAGGCTTGTATAGAACCTGGGAGGATACCCTGGGCTACAACTTACAACTATGCTACGCACTGACAACCCTTCTCTCTATCTTTGTATTTTGTATCTATTTTGTATCATTGTTACAATGGAATGCAGTCGTATCGTTATTTGCCCTTGCGGTTGTGCCAGCTCAGGCATTCAGTCCCATAACCTCCAGGTATCGCCTCGTGCAGCTGTAGTCGTTCATCGTGAAGTCCTTTGTCGGATCACAAGAGCACCTGTTCTTGGAGTACACCTCTTGGTCTTGTGGGCACTGGAGGTAGGGAGGGTGCATGTACCCCAGGGTCTCCAACCATGCTATCTCGTCCCGATGGAGGAACAGACTTATGAATATGCTTCGAATTGGACCGTCTCCCCAGCGTTCGTAGAAGATGCCTCCCTCTTGATCCAGGTGGTTGAAGTACCGTTGAAAAGCTTCAGAGCGGAAGATGTCCAAGTCTGCCACTTCAAAGTTAGTCCAGAAGTGGCACAAGTTATAATCTCCCTCTGGTGTCAAGATGAAGTCTCGAAGGTTGTCCTGTGGCATTTGACTCGCGACGTCCTGATTCGAGTGGGAGTTCAAGAACTCCACAACGGATTGGAACAGCGTTGGGATCGTCACTTTGTACTCAAAGATCGATAATGTGAATGCATACCTCTTCTTGTTTTCCCTCATATACTTGAACACGTCAAAGTCAAAATCGCAGTAGAACTTGACATCGGGTTCCACTCTCCAGTAGTACTTGTACTGCATAAGCAGCTCATGCCACTGGAAGAATCCAGAGTACCACCGACACATGTGCCTATAACTCTCGGATCCTCCATATATCACACGGTCTTTCATCCTGTCCATCTCGTAGTGCATGTGGTCCCGGTCGATCCAGTCGGGAAGGGACCACTGGGTCTCATCGATCAGCCCGAACTTGACCTCTCCGCTGGCGAGCCCTGTGATCCTGTCCTTGAACTCTGCTGTGAAGGGCTCGTCGTTCAGGAAGACCCAGTCGTAGTGGAAGCGGTGGTTGAACCTGTCCTCCACATTCTGCACCGTCTCCAGCATCGAGTAGAGGTCGCTATTTCGGCACAGAGTCAGCAGCGTGGCGTTCTCCCTGGTGGTCCTGGCCGCTCCCCAGTACTGCTGCTGTGCCCAGGATGGTGCTGTGAGCAGGGCCGAGAAGAGCGACACAACGAGCGTAAGCACAGGCCACGTCATTCGGTGAGCGAACGAGATGTTGCCACTGGTGACTTGTGCTCGTCTGGTTGGATGGTCTTGAGGGTCCAGGGAGGGCTTAGAGGATCAAATGTGGCCATATCTTCGGAGCGTTTCAAATTTGTCACGGTGCAGGGCCCAGCGTGATAACCGGGACAGCAGACGGGGCGGCCTCCAAGCTAGAGAACGAGAACATGGCGTCGCAGAAGGGCCCACGAACCCGGAGTTTTGTGTCTGAAATCAGCGTTCCAAAGACATCCAAGTGGGAAGCTCTTCGAGTCCCGGCGCTGCTACTGCTGAATGGTAGGACTAGTCATAAAGTGTGAAGAAAGCTCCACCAATTTCACAGCAGAGAGTGGTGTCCGCGCCGATGACGTAGCTCATCTCTCAGCCAGTCCCTCCTACACACACGGGACCTCAGTACACCCATCACAACGCCACAAACGTGTGTAAAATTGCTCACGGAGGCAGGCTTAGGTGTCATTCAACCATCCTACAAGGAGTACAAGACCAAGCCTGACGCCATACATTAAACTCATTTCAAAGCGACCGGATCAACAATAGTATCCTTGATCAGCATGTCCAAGTACTCTTCCTCGCTCACATTGGATAGCAGCACTTGCTTATCCAGCACTCTCATCATCTCCTCCCTCTTCAGCACACTCTCTTCCAGCGAAACATCAACCCAAGGAAGAATCTTGTAGTCCTGCTCATCCACTTTCTTCTGAGCCATCAGTGCACCACCAAGTCTTGGTGCTGTGTCATTGGTACCCTTCACGGACATTTGAATCACTTGAGTGGCATGCTGTGGCTGTTCAGAGTTCTTCATCTCGTCTGATTTCTTCTGCGCCTGTTTGAGATCAATGTACGCTAGCGTTGGTCTCATCTGTGCAACGTTATCCACTGGGACTAGCACAAGCTCTCCATCTTGCACACGTGCGGCATAGAACCCATCCACGGAGTTCAAAACACCATTGAGGGTTTGCTTCTGTACTCCATTCCAACTTGCACTCTTCTCAATGTCAAAGAACTTTGTGGTGTCCATTGGAACATCAACTTCAATAAGATCTGTGGTTGGTTTGATGCGTGATTCTAAGACACGTGAACCACCAACATACTGTCGGTGTGGGAGTCTTCCTGGGTATTGCAGCACCGTTAAGTCACTTGAAGATTTCCTGGACTTCATTATAAGCGGGATTTCCGTGATCACTGGATCATCGAGTTCTTTGGATGATGAAAAGTCAGGTTCAGATTCTACCACTGACTCCATCACAGAGTCTGTTATCTCTTCGGCCTCGTCGTCACTCACAAACAATTTACTCATGTTTTGTGGATAGTTATGTGAAGTGGTATGGAATGTGCTTTTTTCTCGCGTGACAAATGCTGTGTATCTGGAATGGATAGGAATGCTTCAGCTTTGGAGTTGATGGAAGTGATGAACCTTCAGCCGAGACACAGCCAAATTTTCTTGAGTACCGCACAGATCCCCTGTTGCCGTGGTTACGCGGAACTTTAGCGGTTAGGGACACATGTGGGCCTTGGTGCTCATCCCTCCCCGGAGAGCGAATTTAGGGAAACATTGCTAGAGATTGTCATCTACAAAGGTCTTGATAGGTTCTTTGGGGGAACTTCAAATATGTGTATCAGTTTTCATAACAGTACTGTAACATTTGCTTTCGTTATAACACACCCGAAAGATCAAGAGTTATCAGGACAGCACAGCATCTAGTTGATCCATTCTCTCAAACTCATCCTGTTGTGCAACTCTTTTCAAAACCTCCTTTTTCGAACTTTCCAACATTTCACCCGCTATCAGCATTTCATCCAAGATATGGTATGCCTTCTGGAAGTTGAAGATGATGTCCAACTCACACACATTTCCATACGCTTTATCCATCTGTTCCACGTATCTGTGAATAATCTCTAGCGTCAACAACTCATTCTCGTCGTTCTCAATGCCGGCAATGAAAAATAGTGAGGCATATCTTCTGTATACGATCTTGGAGTCCTTATACTCTGATACATTGCACATCTTTGCCCTGCGTGCCAGCACGAGAGCTGTGAGTTCTCTTGTGATCTTTGCCTTATCCTTTTGTGATAGTGGGATGTACCATTTGGAGAGCCTGACTTTTCCCTGTCTTGAGAGAAGTATAAGATATTTGATTGACATTGCTCTACTGTGTTTTGCTATGCTGCAGCAAGTGTGTGGTTGTAAGTAATCGAGCTAATTTGAACCGTTGCCGTTGTTGGAGCTGAGTGTTTCGTGTTTTCGATTTTCGGAATCCTTGCCCCGCGCCCGCGCCTTCCCAAGAGCTCCGGCCTGCTACAAACCACCACAAATTCACAAATATCTCAGGAACGGTTGAAGGAACTAACTAGCCAATCACACGACTGGTATGCTTGATGGTGGATGAACATTTTCATGCTTCAAAAATATACAAAAAGAAACGAAACGGAGCACTCACGCTGGGGGTCGAACCCAGAATCTTCTGATTAGAAGTCAGACGCGTTGCCATTACGCCACGCGAGCTCGGTTTGTTGTTTGATAAACCGTCCTGTTTGCCATATTCCGTCATTTGAAAATACTCAAAAATTTTCTATCCCAAATTTTCTACCTTTAAAGACCCTAGTACTGTATTAATACGACCTAATATATCATTGGTGTACTCCGTCTACACATATACTTGCTCAGGAACTGCTAACAGGTTGAAATCATACTGAAAACTGATCAAAACAGCACAAGACGATTGCCGAACCTATCAACATGTCCGTCACTACCACGTCCTTATGGGACTTAAAAACGGAGATTTTCCTTCATATCATCTCTAGAGCAAGCCCTGATACTGTAATGAAACTGATCATGGCATTTCCAGAGCTTCAAAAGTATGCCGTATGCTATTATCAAGATAGAGCTGACGTCTTCTTCGATCAGCACAACCTCATCCGCCGTGAGAAGATCTCAACTTACATCAAGGAATTCGAGGTTGACCCGGCAAGGCCTATAAGATTCTTTGAGCTTCAGGGTTTACTGGGTTCCTGATAATATTGGTGATCTGGTGAAGTGGGGGCCATGCATTTTCAACAGTACCTCGTTCGTTCACATCTATCAAAGAGCTGATCAGCCAGATAGACAATGCTGTAGGCTAACGGCGAACGAACCTGTCAAGATGACGTATGCACCCTGGACGGGGTATCGGGGTAAACCTCAAGAAGCGGAATCCTCTGACCAAGCCCTAGATCAGCGTCGGTTTTAATCAACAACAACTAGTAGACCGTGCCTTCTGAACCTGTCAGATCTAATGGAGTCGGACATCGCCGTGCTCCGTGTGCCTCAACGGTCGTGTTTGTGCTGCGTCAACTGGTCTTATCGGTGCCTCGGAAATCTGGGGTTCCTTCAATATTTCGCCGTCGGGGACTCTGTAGCTGGGCCTGCAGAACCCGTTTCACCTTGCACTTAAGCTGGAATATGGACCATTTGGTATACTACCTACGTACCGGGCTACTATACAGAAATTTCTCCTGATTCGTAGTTCATATACAAGAGTGGTAATGTAGAAGGCTAGTTAGTTTCAAGGAGCTGGTCACCAAGGCTCATGCATCTGGTTCCACACTTCCCCACGTGTAGCTACTACTACTACTACTACTACTACTACTACTACTACTACTACTACTACTACTACTAGCTTGCAGTTGGCCCAGTTTATACCTCGTGCTCCTTAAGAGCCGCTGATCTTTGGCACACGTTTGCTAATGGATGCCCCTGTGAGTAGAAGCATGAATTGAAAACGTGATAATATTATGTACTAGGGTATCAGGGCCGAGAATCTCCCAACCTCCTAACCCACGATCTGACACGGCACAAAGGCCCAAGGGGCGATCTTCTCTTCAGGGATATGCACTAGGGGTAATAAAATCGGCTCGAGATGAGCCTTTCTCGGTGCATCCATATAAATATGTAGAGCAATTCTCATTCTAGCAGAGTGCAAGCAGATTGACCACTTGGATAGTAGTGTGATATATCAAGAATCCTTCCTCGAGATGTCACTAACTTGTTCTGCTGACCTCCCATACTCTTGTACCAACACCACAACGATTGCAGACCTTTGTTGCTTCGAATCTCCAGGTGGTGTTGTTGTCTCCACTCAGTTCTGGGATTACAATCCAGCCACTGGTCCAGCTGATGCATTCACTCTTCATGGGCTCTGGCCTGATCTCTGTGATGGAACATACAAGCAAAACTGTGACTCTTCAATGGATGTCTCTGATGCCGCCGGTCTGATCAATTATTATGGTGATTCAGCACTCATGTCTGACATGAACACATACTGGAAGAACCTCGGTGGAAATGACGAAGAGCTTTGGGAGCATGAGTTCAACAAGCATGGAACTTGTTACTCCACCATCAAGCCGGCCTGTTATGGAGATAGCATGGATAAGCAGGAGTATGCATATGACTTTTACAAGCAAGCCATGGCTGTGTACAAGACCTTGCCAACTTATGAATGGCTCACAGATGCTGGTATTGTCCCATCCACTTCTGCCACGTATACCAAAGCTCATATCGTTGATGTCTTGAAGGAGAAGTTTGGGGCTGAACCATACATTGACTGTGATTCTGACAATGCTATTCAACAAGTCTGGTACTTCCATCACCTGAAGGGATCTCTTGTCCACGGACAATTCCAGCCAATCGACACTCTTTCAACATCTGGCTGTTCTGCATCTGGTATCAAGTTCATGCCAAAATCAGGTGCAAGCCCAGCCGGCACCACCACGGCAAAGACCACTGCTGCAGGCACCACAACTCTCCACCCGACAACCACTGGGACAACCACTGCGGCCTCAAAGGGATACATCAATATCTCTGTCCAGTCTGGCTGTTTGATCAGTAATGGAAAGTGGTACACCTCTGGAACCTGTGCCACATACACGTTGGCCCCTGTTAGTCGAGGATACACACTCAAGTCGTCTGCCGGATACTGCACCATCTCTTCAAATGACTTCTCTTGTGCATCTGGTAACTCCGCATACACATTCACTGTTGCCAACAACGTGATATCTGCAGCAGGAAATGACGAGTTCTCAGCTGCTGCTGTTCCGGCTGGAACCACTCAGGAAGTGGTCAAGGTTGGCTCTGGTGCTGTCTCTTTCAACCTGGAGTTTGCAGCATTGTAGACGTCCGGTGAGCGTGAATAGCAATATAAAAAGGCATTCATCATTCCACCATAATAAGCTGGTCTGATAACACTTGTAGTCAGAGCATTGTGTGCGCTTGGCGCCGTTGTTGATGTTTGCCCCAACTGCAGGTGGTTGTTGGTGGGGGTTGTTGTTGGTGCAAGAGGAGAATTCAGAATTCACCAAGAAGAAGACGGCAGCCGCGATCAACTTCCAGCTGGAACCCTTCTCCATCGACCTCATCGCCACCTGGATCAATCGCTCGACGAAGCACATTTTCCACCGCAAACGAACGCATTGCACAATGATCGACAAAGACGACTGCATCTCTATCAACGACCGCAAGTTTGACCTCTCGCTTGACGATCCAGGCTCAGATGCCTCTCCCACCGCCGTTGACTCGCTCACAGATCTCCACCAGGCCGCCACAACCGTCGGCGGCTCACCAATCAAGCTGACTAGGATGCACAGTATTCTTCCAGACAAGCTCTCCGAACTGGGGCCACCGCAATTCAGTGATGCTCAGCCACGATGGAAACCACACACACATCTGAACCGCCCAATGGTCCAAGTCAACAAGACGATGAACGGAGTTTCGCTGACTACTTCAAGACTCCCGTCTGCAGCACAAGATTTACACAATGGAACCGACAGTGCCATTCTTTCCAAGTTGAGAAGATCAATTGATATACTCATTGAACTAAGCGGTAACAAAAAGGGCTCAGACACGCACAACTTGGGTCTAGACGTTCTTGTGGAGATGGTGGAGACTCTTTCCGATGCTGGCGCACACAAGATGAACTTTCTCACAAAGAACTACAGCTTTGTCGAGTCCATGCTTGAAACAACACGCCATGATCTTGATTCTGCGAAATTGGACATCATCAGATCCAAGGAAACAATACAGATGTTACAAGAGGAGATGCACCAACGTGATCAGAAAGAAGTGGCGCTTAGACAGCACTTACAAACGATAGAGAAAGGACGCTCTAGGCCCGCGTTGGCGCCTCGTGAATCTTACAACGGTGATATGAAGCAAGCCTATGAGGTCATTGAGAGACAGCAACGTGAGATCAAGGAGTACAAGCTGTTCATTAAGCAGATGATGGACCGCGAGTGAGAGACGCGTCTGTTTTGATTTTGCCCGATCAGTGTCTTTCCGCTTTTGGACATTAACGCATATATTTCCGATCACGTGATTCTGATGATACGGACATGATGAGGAGCCGCCCTCTCACCACAGCAGGGGCCTGTCCAGACTTCAACACTGTTACCAATGACTCAAACACTATTTCAGAAGAACAGTCTGGGCTTGTCTAGACTCGGAAAAGGTTGCCAATGGTCCTCTCGATGGCGCGGGAATTTGTGGGCAACGCCAACGTTTCTTTTACCGGGCGGAAAAACTTCCGAGGCTCGATGGCCACCACGTTATCATCTGTCATCCGTGCCTTGATCTGCTGATTTTGCCTTCCCGCTGGTGTGGTCTTTCAAGTTCTTCCAAGACTCGGAAAAACTTTCACTCTGTTCTTATAAAACCATTCGTCCAGACACAACTACTATTGCCACTGTTATTTAAACAGACACGGACAAGGGCCTTTGATTACCTTTGTCAGATCACATTGATCAGCGGTACACCATCCGATTGCTGGCCACGCGTTTTGACACATTCGCCACCATCAGAAAATTTGAAAACCACACAGCAAACCATCTTCACGCTCACAACAGTGGATCAAGCACCACCAAATACAATGGAACAAAGCTCTACAACACCAACGAGCTACTCGTCACAGCTTGAGCATCGGCTTCAACGGCTCAACACGAATGACTCGTTTCCAGAGTCCCTCTTCTCAAGGCAGGATTCATCAACCTCTGTTTCCACCCAAAACGCCTTCTCACCAAGAGTACTACCCAAGTCTTTAAGTTTCACCAAGATTCAAGAAGATGAACATCCTTCAAGTCCTACGCCATTCTCATTAGATGCACTGTCACTTGCTCTTTCAAAAGTCACGTCGAATAATGGGCAACCAAAGTCTGCAAACAACTTGACCACAACACCGGCTAATGAGCCCCAAGTAAACACCAAGTGGTGCGTGATTCTTGTTGGACTACCAGCATGTGGCAAATCCTCTATTTGCAAGAACTTGATGAATGATATGACGTCTTACTTCCAAGAGCATGATGGGCTTGCTGATTTCAAGATTGACGCCTTTAATGCTGGAAACTATCGGAGAAAGATGTCAGATTTCAAGAGTCAAGAACACGACTTCTTCAACTTCAAGAACAAGGCATCGACTTCACAAAGGGAGTTATTTGCACACATTGCATTGGATCACTTGCTCAACTCGCTTATCAACTCACAGATCAATGTTGGTATATTTGATGCCACGAATTCGACGAGGGAGCGCCGTGGGTATATCTTCCACACTTTGAAAGAAAAAGAACAAAAGACAGGAGTCAAAATCAACACATTGATTCTTCACGTGAAATGTACAGATCCAAAGCTCTGGAGATATAATGTTGAAGGCAAGACCACTGGTCCAGACTACATCAACAAGGACCATGACCAATCTATTGCTGACTTCATTCACAGGGCAGACTTGTACAGAGAGGCATTCGAAGACATCACTGAGGATGAGCTGAAATCATATAAGGGTTGCGTCTACGTTGAAATTGAGAACGCAGGTCAAAGAGTAAGGGTTGACGAGAATGGATTTATTGATGACGATGACATGTTAATGAGGGAGATTGAAAAGTTTGTCGAGCAGTATGCTGACAAGCATGGAAAGGACTACTTCAAAAAGGTTGAAGAGTACTGGAAGGTAAAATGATACAAATATGGGTTTATAAAAGTACAGAGCTTGGTTTTTCATGTTACGTGTGCACTTTAGTTATAGTGTAATGCGATGCTAATGACATTATGTCGAAGTTTGGCTGAACAAGAGGTTCTCATAGCTTTGTCGTAGATCAAGCGGCAGCCATGCAGGGTCTAAATCTGGCGCTTCATGATTTGCGATGAAGTTGTCCGAACTAGCACCGTTTACTTATGGACCAGTAGCTTTGTTCAGATTCTTTGGTCATAAGAAGTCTGGTGGCCGACCAGTACAAAGTTGTGATACTAGGCTATTGATCTGGTCAGTTGCTTATAAATCTCCAGACATGGGTCCAGCTCATGCACCACTCTTGTAAGCGAAAACCTTCCGGAGTTGCTAGCGGTCTGAATGTGACCGCGCAGGCTCAACACTGCTCCCATATGAAGGGATGTGACATATGTGATCGAATATCTCTCCTATTTATTCTTTGGAGCTCACAAGCTGAGCTTTGAAGCTTGGTGTACTTGCGAAAAGATCAAAAGAGGAATAAATTGAACGCGTTACAGAGCGCGTTAATTGAAGTTTGAAAGGAGGCAGACGCGTCAGTTCGCGTCGAGTTGACACTGCGGGGTTGCAGGCTTGAATTCAGTGTGGGCGCTCATTTAGGTGCCCTATCCTATGATTGTCTAGTTAAAGGAGTGTTCAAATGTTAGTTTGAGCACGTTATTCTGAGCAAGTTATTCTTCAAACCGCCTTGATTCCAACTCCGTGCAAGCCAATCTATGTCATGTGACCGGGCCCCCTGTGGATCGCGTGGCCGTACCAGCAAAAAACGCGGTTGGGCCACGCCGAGCGCTCCTTCGCACAGATGCCAGCTGCTGGGAAGTTGGGAAGGTGGGCGGCAACAACTTTGGATGTTGAACCCTTTCTTCTCTTCCTCTGCTGATGCTGCTCGTTGTACCAGTCTTCTCAGGCTTCCACAAACACCACCAGCACCCGCCACTGGCCAACTGCAGAGCTCCACCACACCTCGACTGCACCTGAAGGAGAAACTCCACTTTTGAGGTTTGCCGCGCTGCTCACGACGTTTCAGAATCCAACTCTGCTACACATCCCACTTTTTGAACTACCTCCCGCCACTTGTCAGATTCTACCAGCTGCTCCATACACCTCCCACTAGCTCGTTCCCACTTGCTGCACAGACACACCGGCTGCTCCCACTTACCGCCCTGCTCACGGTCCCAACGCTCCCCTGCGATCCCACATTCCCACATTCCGCACGAGCTCAGCACCATCGACGCCTCCGGCACGTTGACGAACCATATAAACAAGAAGGGGTATCTCGCATTCCACCTTCTCCCAGATCACACACCACAACAGCTAGCTAGTGCTACTACACAAGGATGTCCCTTTCTGCCTCTGCCGCCATCTACAGAGATGACGATTTCTCCAACTTGGGCCCAGCTCCAAAGCCGCCAACGACACCTAGTTTCATTTCAAACCCCACTTCACTCTCATTGACTGCTCCAAAGATCATTAGACGTCAAGGGTGGGTCCAAGTCAAAGATGAAGGTCTGATGTCCTTCAGATGGCCAAAGAGATACTTGGTTCTCAACGATTCCAACTTGATCTTCTACAAGACAGAAGCCAAAGACCAGATATGGCTCAAAATCGGTCTCACATCCATCGTCAATCTATCACGGGTCCAACTAAGACCATACTGCTTTGAACTCATCAGAAGTTCCGGTGGAAAGAAGTCACTTTTCATTTCTCTCAAGACACTGAATGACCTCTATGGATGGTTGGATGCCATCTTTGCCAAGTGCCCACTCACAGGGACAGTCTCCAGCCCGACAAACTTCACACACAAGGTCCATGTTGGCTTTGATCCTACAAGTGGAAACTTCACAGGTCTTCCTGAGTATTGGAAGAGACTTTTACAACATTCCAAGATTACAAATGAGGATTGGACCAAGGACCCAGTTGCTGTCATTGAAGTGTTGGAGTTTTATCAGGATCAACAAGTCATGGGTGATGGAGATGAAGCATTGCCTGTCAATCAAAGCAGTGGTCAGATCCAAGGTTTCCATCAGTCTAAGAGATCAGACGATTCAACATCGTCAAGCAACTCCAGTGATAGGGAGACAGGCTCCACAAGGCTTCTTACAGATCTCTCCAAGCCATACACACCACAAAGACGTGATTCTCCACCAAAGGTGTCTCCATACTATGTCTCTCAGAGTGCCAATGTCAGTGCTGGTAACTCTAGTGGAAATCTGAGTGACCTTGTCAAGACATCTCCACAGAAGCTGAACACACCAGTACAGCCAAACTCTGACTTGATCCCAATGAGAAAGGCCCCACCACCACCTAAGTTTGGTCAAAGCGGCACACCTGTCACTAATGGTGCACCAACCCTGATACACTCAAACTCAAATCTCCGTCTGCATGAGCAAGCCCAACAACAGCCACAGTCTGCACCTTCGAAGTTCAATTCAAACTTGAAGATCCAGACCACATATACCCCAACACCTGCTCCACTATCATCTTCTGCCATTCCAAACCCATATGCGAATGGACCAGAACTTTCACCACTTGATCCATCACCAACACATGGCAAGCAAAGATCAGATCTTCAGCCTATCCGCCAAGCACCACGCCCACCACCACAAGGTGCAAAGCAGAGACCACCACAGCAACTCAATCAGGCACCTCCTCCACATGTTCAACAGCCAAGACCAACACCACCACAGCACTATCAGCCTACGAAGCCACTACAACCTCAGCACCATCCAAATTACAAGGCACCTCCACCAAAGCAACCACAACAACAGAAGACACCTGCACAGATTGCAGCACAGGCTGCAGCACAAGCTGCTCTTGACACATCTCCATCCAAGGCCAATGCCACACCACAGAAGAGCATCAGACAGAGAAACGAGGAGCGTCGTCTTGCAGAGATGAATGAGCAACAGAGCATGAAGAACCTTCGTGCAGTGACTCGTAACACTGACCCATCTCCATATTTCCAAATGATTGAGAAGGCTGGTCAAGGTGCTTCTGGTACCGTGTACATGGCCAAATCACTCAAGAGAGGTGGTCTCAAAGTTGCCATCAAGCAGATGGATCTTAATGTTCAACCAAAGAAGGAGCTCATTGTTAATGAGATTTTGGTGATGAAGGACTCTCAGCATAAGAACATTGTGAACTTCTTGGAGGCATTCTTGAATGGTATGGATCTTTGGGTTGTCATGGAGTTCATGGAAGGTGGATCTTTGACTGATGTTATTGATAACAATGACAGTTGTCTCCAAGAGGATCAAATTGCCGCCATTTGCCAAGAAACCACGAAGGGATTGAAGTTCTTGCATAACAAGCACATCATCCATAGAGATATCAAGTCAGATAACGTGTTGTTGGATCTCAAGGGTAACGTCAAGATTACAGATTTCGGTTTCTGTGCCAAGTTGAGTTCTCAGAAGAACAAGAGAGTGACGATGGTTGGTACTCCATACTGGATGGCACCAGAAGTTGTCAAGACAAAGGCGTATGATGAGAAGGTTGACGTTTGGTCACTTGGTATCATGACCATTGAGATGATTGAAGGTGAGCCACCATACTTGAACGAAGAACCATTGAAGGCATTGTTCTTGATCGCTACGAATGGTACTCCAAAGTTGAAGAGTCCAGAGAAGCTATCACTCTCCATCAAAAAGTTCCTGAGTATTTGTCTCTGTGTTGATGTTAAGTACAGAGCTTCTACAGATGAGTTGCTTCAACATGAGTTCTTACAGATGGCATGTGGACCAGAGAGATTGGCAGAGTTGTTGGAGTGGAAGACCAATCCAAGTCATGCAGACTAAGCAATGGGTTTGGAATCAGTTATGTTCAGGATCGTTTTATGATATTTTAGATGACATTAATATTAATTTTTCATTCGTTATTGGCAAAGCTCCTTCATGAACCAGTAGAGCTGTATCAGGCACCTAGATCGCCCAGCATTCCATTCAGGTCAGGAGTCAAGACGGTTGCCTGTTTTGCGATCAATGATCTTCTCAAAGAACTCTTTCGGTAGATACCCCTGCTCGTTTCCAGGCGTCAAGTACACGTCATTCAATGACTTGTAAAGCTTGTACTCCGGATTCTGTCTCATCTTGTTCACATCGATATAGATCAACACATTCGTGAAGTTTCTCAACCCAGACACTGCCTCTCCATCGTTTTTCAAAAAACTTGTGAAGTGAACGTGATTCCTGTTCATCTTGGAAAGGCCTTCTGATGTCAATATGAGTTCCAGGTTCTTTGGCGTGGTACCGTGTATCAGTTGGTTTGGGTACTCCTCGGGTTTGAGTAGTTGAAGCGCATCATCACCGACAGTCTTCAACGAATGGCCCTGTGTGGCGCATATATATGTTCCATCAGCGCGTGACTCGAGATTGAACCTTTTCTTGTTGTTTGTCTCGACCACTCTCTTGAGGTCTTCAATGGTGGCACGGTGTGACTTGAGCCTGTTATTTCCCAAGATCTCTGACACTTTGACGTATCCGGAAGAGTCGATGTTGAGACGCTCTTTCACGGCCCCGTGACGTAAAAGGTAGCTCAGTGCCTTGGAAATCTTAACATCCCGATCAGAGCTGCTTGACATTATGAAGAATGGAAAGATTCTTCTGGTGGTAAATGGCTATAGATCATGTCAAAGGGTGTGATGGGAGAGGTGGAGATATCTTTTGAACGTTTCGCGCGTTGTTGGTAACTGATCCATCCCACTGATGGGGTACATTCATGAGTCACCTACATAGGCTATGGCTATCCGAGTGTAAGTGCTGCATGTTAGTGTTTCTTTATTCTTGCAGTATATATACATCAAAGTTTGAGCTCGCTTTACTCCTTGGTAAAGCAGCTGAGAGTGGTCGTCAAAAGGTCGTTAATCGGGGGATATGTGAGGCAGCCCAGTCCATGATTTTACTTAGGCAGTTGGTCTCTCCTTCAAGACACGCTGTCCTTCACCACAGCATGCACCTGGACCAGCAGTCATGGTTCGCTTTCTTGGAGACTTGATAGTTTTGTTGTCACCGAGTTCTGTGTGCTTGTGGATGTTGAGGTGGAACTTGCCATTGTCTCTCTTCTGGCCCTGGACGATGTTGGCCAAGAGGAACTTGGAGACGTCCTCGAGGTGCTGGATTCTCTCCTCTACACTCTTTGTCTCATCTGGCTGGTAGTAACCCTTTCTGATCTCGGCTCTGGCAGCGTTCAAGACAGCAGTGTCACCTGAAGGGCATGTTAGTAATCAGTCAACTTAGACTCGGGAAGCGAAGGAGAACGTACCGTTGAAAGCAGTTTGGGTAGCTCTGAGAGCATTTCTGAAGGCTGTCAAGGATCTCTGTCTGGTGGCCATAGTGGAATGTGCTTGATCGCTAATGCGTTGCTTGTAGTGTGTTTGAATGTTTGCGTAGAGCTGTTCCGTTGGTTCTTTTTTTCCGGAAGCTTCGACTGGCTCGGTTGCGACTCTGGGGAAGATGCAACACAACAGCGACAGAAACAGCAGAAAGTTGAACTCAGGGAAGTCCAAATGCTTAAATTACCGGATATAGCACATCCGCAAGCTATTAAGCGTTATTAACGACTTGCGAGGCGTAAATAAAAAATAAATGCGTCGCCTAGGGTTCGAATGGAGGTACTGCCTGTGCGAAAAAAGAAATCTTCCCCGCCAGGACTCGAACCTGGAATCTTCTGGTTGCAGAAGTAACTACTTAAATCGTAGCCAGACGCCGTGACCATTGGGCCACGAGGAACAGATTTCGAGCGAAAAGGCGCCACATTTATCATACCACTTCGTCAAAACTTTTGATCTTCAATTTTTGGGGCTAATTTTGACTCCCAGAGAGCTTTCAGGATGATATATGCTCATATATGGGTCTTTAGTATGTGTTAATGAGTTAAAAGTGCCAGTTTATTGCACTTTGCTAATGTTATAGCGAATTTCGACTCCTTGTATCTGCACCGTCAAGACAGGGCACGTGACCTGCCAGTTACAAGGAAAAACGCGACCACAGAACACGCGCAGTCGGCAGCGTCTCTAGCTATTTTACGCCTTAATATCAGTCTTTCGTTATCCTCATAACTGGCAGAAACTTCTCAATTGCCTGCTGTCAGTACTCCATACACACCCACGATGCCATCACGGAAGCCGCAGGCTGCAAAGGACCCGTCAATGCTGTTCTATGGCTCGGCGATCTATGACTTCCTCTCGCCTTTCAAACGAGCTCAGAACCAATGGGCAGCCCGATACATGGTCATCACGTTCGCCATCATCGTGAAGGCAGCGATTGGGTTTGGCTCGTACTCAGGCCAGAACACGCCTCCGATGTACGGCGACTTCGAGGCACAGAGGCACTGGATGGAGATCACACAGCACCTGCCCATGAGGGAGTGGTACTGGTACGACCTACAGTACTGGGGGCTGGACTATCCTCCTCTCACGGCATACCACTCCTGGGCGTTGGGCAAACTGGGGAACCTCGTGAGCCCCGAGTGGTTTGCTTTGGACTCCAGTAGGGGAAATGAGGACTCCACACTGAAGTCATACATGAGATTCACAGTCCTGCTGAGTGAGTTGCTGATATACGTGCCAGCTGTCTTCAGATTTGCCAAATGGAACGGTAAGATGATCAAGCATTCCCCAATTGACCAAACCATTGTTGCCTCATCCATCTTGTTTCAGCCAGCCCTTATGATAATTGACAATGGGCACTTCCAGTACAACTCCGTCATGTTGGGTTTCACGCTTCTTGCCATTGTCCAACTTTTGTACGATAACTACATGTTGGCATGTGTGTGCTTTGTGTTCTCTTTGGGATTCAAGCAGATGGCATTGTACTACTCACCAATCTTTTTCTTTTATCTCCTGGGCCGTTGTGTGGACTTCTCTACACCAAACATCTCTATTCACAACAGAGTGAACCTCTTCAGACTCATCCTAATCGCCATCAGCACAGTGCTCAGTTTCCTCATTCTTTTCGGACCATTGGTGCTCACTGGTGGGCTGGAGAACCTTACACAATCGATCCACAGAATCTTCCCATTCACTCGTGGTATCTTTGAAGACAAGGTTGCAAACTTCTGGTGCTTCTCCAACATCTTTGTCAAATACCGTGCAAGATTCACACAAGAACAACTTCAACTCTATTCACTCATCCTCACAGCTTTGGGATTCTTGCCAGCCTGCATCTACTCATTATTCAAGCCTCGAAAGTACCTTTTACCATGGACTCTCGCAGCTTGCTCGATGTCATTCTTCCTCTTCTCATTCCAGGTCCATGAGAAGACAATCCTCGTCCCACTTCTCCCAATTTCTCTGTTGTACTCCACAAACAACACCAATGAGATGGCAATGGTATCATGGATCATAAACATTGCACACTTCTCAATGTGGCCACTGCTGAAAAGAGATGGTCTTCTCCTGCAGTACTTTGCAAGTCTGCTCTTGTCAAACTGGCTGATGGGAAATCTCAGTTTCATCACACCGACATTCTTGCCAAAAGTGCTTACACCAGGTCCATCCATCTCCATTGTCGAATCCCAAAGACAAAAAAGACACGGTCTTCCATCAAACTGGTTCTGGATTGCCGTGATCTTGTCATCATACACAGCAGTCGCTATCATCCACTGTTTGGACTTCCTCGTGCCCCCACCTCAGAGATATCCAGACATCTGGGTTCTTGCCAATGTGTCACTGTCATTTGGATCTTTTGGCCTCTTCTGGTTATGGATCTACTACAAGATCTTCACACTTCCTGATATGGGCTACTAAAGAGAATACAAAGCATTGCTAATAGTAGAAATACTGAAATGATAAATCAATTAATATGTAGTCATCGGTCATGATTGTTGATGTTCTTGCAATCAGGTAACACGATCCCCTCCTTGAGCTTCCTATCCTCCGTGAACAACCCCCAGTGAGTCTCCCACTCCGCATCCGGTCTGTGATAAACCTCCTTCCATGGTTCATCAAAAGCTTCAAAGAAGTACCATGGGTAGTTCTTCTTGTTGGCCTCACAAACCCACGCGTTCAAAAACTCCTGGACCGACTCAGTCTCAGCAACAGCATTCTTGTAGAAACCTCCTTGTGATGGCCAGCCTACCTCAGAAATCATAATCTTAGGCAAATTGCTGTCGCTGAGCACAAGATGCTTGAAAGGCTCAATTTGATACTGCATGTAGTCAAACACCCATTGTGTGGCGCTATGAACATCCTCACCCTGGAAAAATGGATGTGTGTTCGACCCATAGAAGTCACAGGTGTTCAAGACTGCAGGATCTGTTCTGTGACCGACATCTGATGTGCCAACGGGCAAGTCCCAGTTCAACTCAATCTGAACAAATGACTTGACGTCCTTGATGTATTTGATAAGAGCATCGTTCGTCTGGTCATTCCTGAAAAGTACCTCATTACCAACAAAAATAGAGTCAAAGTATTCCCTGGGATAGTCACGAAGAACCTCCTTCAACTCGCTGATTTGTCTCTGATTGTGTTCATGATCTGCACCTATCCAAATACCCGGTGAAAGAGTCATGTTCAAGTTCAAATAGTGAATCGTGTTCAAAATGTACTTGTTCTGATTACACTGTGTCCCATAAGTTCTTATTCTGGATGTCACTTGGGACAAAAGAGCAACATCAAGCATTACTTCACGCAAAGTTGCTCCACAGGTTGGATATATGACATTCTTAGGAGCATAATCGATACCATAGAATACATTGTGTAACTTCGGATTTTCCATGAGCTCCTTGAGTTGTCCTGATTTCTGAAAGGTTACCGGAATGTTTGTAAATGAACTGATGCCAGTTCTGGTTTTGGTTTTGAACTTCGGGCT
Source organism: Petasospora maesae (assembly GCA_030563305.1). Lineage (NCBI taxonomy): Eukaryota > Fungi > Ascomycota > Saccharomycetes > Phaffomycetales > Wickerhamomycetaceae > Petasospora > Petasospora maesae. The sequence goes on from JAKUBT010000025.1 coordinate 121,275, forward strand.
TCTGAGACCTCCACGGACACGAGCTGCCTGGTCTCCTTTGATTTCAGACGAGGATGATCCCAACTTTGAGACTTTCACATCCAAATCACCCTGATATCCCGTAGAGTTCGTGTACTTTGGCGGCGTAGACGTTGTGTTCAGAGCCGATGTGAAAAAGGGAGATAACAACCTTGCTCTGTGCAGTTCATTGATGTTACCCAAGTATTTGCTCACGATTTCGTCATTCCCCCTACTTGCAGTTACCAACCATGGGATAAAGACACACAAAAGAATAATAACCACTCCGGCTAATCCCCAAATGGAAAGCGTCTTTTTCAACTCATGCGGAATCTTTTTCTTGGGAGGTGACTCTGGAAGTTCTGGTGCTCTAGGAGCTTGTTGGCCTGGATTTTCCTGCAGAATAGCCCTTTCATTCGGTCTCTCAATGAGTTTGTCAGAAGACGTACCTGGATGATATCCATATCGGTGGATAAGGCCTGGGATATAGTCTTGCGATCTCTTCAGATTGAGATTGTCATTCTCCGCTGTATAAAAGCTCTTAAACAGTGGTAATGACTGATCCGGAAAGCATGTAAGAGCCTCTTTGGATTCTGCTGCATTCAACAGCTCCGGTCGACCATTTGCGATGATACCAGCCGTCACCTTCTCCGTTCCCTTGTTCTTGAGTGATCTCAATTCGGACTCATCAGTCAGAACATAATAAGGACCCGTGGTAACTCGAGAAAGACCGGGACTGGTCATGAAATAGTCACCGCTGAAAACGGGATCTGTAGAATCGTTCAACTCTCTCCTCTCCGCGGCCATCAGATCTTGGCCGATCCCAGCACCATACTGGGCAGATGATCTGATGCTGTCATTTGTGGATTCAGCACTCTCTTCCTTAATACTTGGAACCGGAGGGATGTTCCCTGTTTTCAACGGGTTTAGTCTGTAAAGTGAGCCATTCCTGGTGAGCAATCGCTCCTTGCTGATGGATGCGCCTCTGGAAAGTGCAGCGGCTGAAGGTTGTGAGACAGAAGTTCCTCCCGGTGTTGAAGGCGATGGAACGGAAGCATCCTTATATCCGGTTGTTGAATGGACATCCCGGCTTTCTCCACCCTTCAAAGACATACTACCCGAGGTACTCTTGTGTCCCACACTCAATGACCGTGACATGGAGTTTTGAGCGAACATCAAGGGAGGCTTCGTTGAGTCATTCGAACCGTTGCGGAATACTTTCACGCTTCTTGCCCTTGAAAGACGTTTCTGCAATTCTTCGACATCGTGCTGTGGCCATCTCCTTCCAATAAATGCGTTGCTTCTCCAAAGACCTCCAAGGAGTTGTTCTTCGGGCTCTTCGTCCTCGGTGCTCAATATTTGGCGATCCAATTGATCGTTACTCAATGCAAGCTTGGGGTTCATAGGTGGCGCAGTAGGTCTGGAACTTGAGGTAGTGTCTCCCAGTGTGGATTTCAGTGACGTTTTGGATCTTTTCAAGCTCACAGACAGCGTAATTGAACCTGGTGAGGCAGTTGCCTGGCCATCGTTGGGCGTGGCGAACTCTGCTGACTTGGCTCCGGAACTCTCAACACCAACGTCTGACATATCATGTTGAGGTATACCAGGTGACCGTTCCAGGGGACGTCCTGAGACTGGGTCGGGTGAGGAAGTTGAATCCATGTCTGTTGGGACTATCAGAGAGTCCGGCAAAGGTATTGCTTCTGCCTGAGCCGTGTCATTCTTCACAACTTCACCAGCTGTAGGGGTAGGTCCTTGCTCCTGTATCGGTTTCGTTGTTCCAGAACTGGTAGTAGTGTTGAGTCCATCAAAGTTCTCTCGTTGCTTCGATGTCTTCAGACTGGAGATACCGGACGGTGGGAAGGGAAGGTCGTCAAGGAAGTTGACTGGAGATCCTTTGCTGGTTGCGACACCTGAGATGATGTCCAATGGGTTTGGGCCCGGTGACCATGGTGGCGGTTCCGCTGAGAGTATCTCAACCTCGTTCTCCTCGTTCTCAGCTATCTCTTCATAGTGTTCAGTGACTTCTGGGGAAGCAGCGGACTCAGTGTCCTCTTGGATGGGTGTGGGGGCTGCCACTGGCTGGCTCTTGCGGAAGGGGTTCATCTTTTGTGTGGACTGGTGTGTGGCAACGGACTGGGCGGCTCGCTCGGGACGTGGACCCAGAACTGATAAGAAGGTACCAGTTCCAGCAGAAGAGTTGCTTGAGCTTCCCAGAGAGCAAAGAGCCCTGGAAAGCGGTTTGTGATGCTCCAGAGTGGACTCCTGCCACAAAAAGAGCACGACGCGTGTATCCGCCGGCGGCTAAACAGCAGCGCCAGGCACCGGGGCATGTGATGAGTCTGTCTCTGAGTGACATCCATGAGCTGTCATTGTGCTTGTCGAATGGGCAAAAACTAGCGGGTTTGTTGTTGTGTTCTGTAGCCGCCGTCGTTGGTGCTGGTGGTTTCCTGTGTTGACGAACTTGTTTCCCTGCCAGATTCTTATTTGCAACCACTGATGAATTTCCTCCCGCCGGCGAGCGAGCTCAGGAAAAAACCAACAGCGGCGGATCTCTATCACCGTAGAAGCTCGTAGTACCACACATCAATCATCGTCACCCATAGCCACGCCACATAATGAGCAGGAACGGAGACAGGTACAACAACCACAACAACAACAACAACAACAACAACAATGGGCTTTTCCAGAACTCTATTGAGACGCAGCTCGCATCCCAGGCGAAGAAGGGTGCGTCCTACCGTCGTGTCATCGACCCTGGCGCCAACATGGGTCGAATGGTTCTGAAGAGGAAACTGGGGCGTAAGAGAACATCACAGATTGGCTCCATCCGTCCAGAGGCTTCATACACAATTGATCTTTTACCGCCAGCGGCGTATAAGGGAACCCAGCCGATCATCGATACGCCGACGAAGTTTGTCCATTTGAGTGCCAACAAGTCCAAACACGCCATCAATGCCATCAAATTCACACCGGAGGGAAGAAGATTGCTCGTTGCCATGTATTCCGGTGAGTTCACACTGTGGAATGGATCCACTTTCAATTTTGAGAATCTCACACAGGCTCATGACAGTGCAGTGCTGTCGTTGCAGTACTCACACAACGATGAATGGTTACTCAGCGCCGATCAAGAAGGTACAGTCAAGTTTTGGCAAACAAACTTCAACAACGTTAACATCTTACCTGCACATGAACAAGCTGTCAGAGATATCTCCTTTGCCCCAGGAGATGCAAAGTTTGTGACGGCAAGTGATGATAGCTCTTTAAAGATTTGGAACTTCAGTAATGCCAGAGAGGAACGTGTTTTGAAAGGGCACAATTGGGATGTGAAGACTACTGATTGGCATCCAAGTTTAGGACTCATTGTCAGTGGATCAAAAGATAACTTGATCAAGCTTTGGGATCCAAGAGTTGGCACAGCGGTATCTACACTACACGGATTCAAACACACAATCACCAAGAGTAGGTTCCAACCAGGCACAGGATCAAATTTGCTTGCCACGATCTCCAGAGATAAGTCTATGAGGATCTTTGATCTGAGAACCATGAAAGACATCTTCATTTATCGTTCAGAAGTTGATCTCACCTCTCTCTGCTGGAACCCAGTCCACACATCAACGTTAACGACAGGATGTTACGATGGATCTCTACACCACTTCATGCTTAACGAAACCGTCCCCGAGACACTGGAAAATGTCTCTCCTCATCATACTATCCCATATGCCCATGAAAAAGTCATCCATGCAATGGACTATCATCCATCTGGACACATCCTGTCAACAGCGGGAGCTGATAGAACAACAAGATTCTGGTCAAGAGGAAGACCAAACGATCCAAACGCATTCAACGATCCACCATACACAAATGATAAGAACAGTGCATGGTACTTTGCCATCAATAACTCTGTCAATGCCGTTGTTCCAAAGAATGAGAATGTTGGAGTGCAGCAACATTATGACGATGGTGGTTCTAGAGGAAATTTCCCCGGATTGGGAAGTGCAAACATTCCTGGATTGCACTACTGATTTTTGGTATAGTTCGGAAAAATTGTTATGCATGTGTTATGTCAATTCATTACGTAGTACAAATACGGTTCTAATTCAATTACTCCTCTTCCTCTTCCTCATCATCGTCCTCTTCTTCTTTCTCATTATCTTCTTGGCCCTCAGTACTGTTCAAGATTTCTGGGATGTCATCTCTATCCATGATCAACTTTCTTGGAGGTAGTACTGTGTTGAATGCCTGCTTCCAATCCTTAAACTCAACCCACTTGAGCATCAACTCCACAACGTGGGTCGTGGTCAATACTCTTCTTCCACTCAGTTTGATGTACTCATCAATGGGCAGTCTCTTGGTCTTCAATCCCATCTTTTCGGCTTTGTCCTTACAGAGGTCCTTGTAACGACCCTTATCCACAATACCACCAATCACATAGGTCATTCCTGGCTCTAGTGTCTCCAGTACTTCAGAGGAGTCAGATGAGAGATAAATTGTCTTCTCGGCATCTTCCACTTCAAATGGCTCCTCTTGGAAGGTGACATGGTCCCAACTACTGCAGTTGGCATCTTTCAAATCATCTTCGAATCTCTTCTTCAATAACTTGTTGAAACTCGTCACTTTGATCTCGGCGGTATGTTTTGCGAATCTGTTCGAGGAGTATGATCTTGTGATCTGTGTACTGAGTGAGATTCTCTCGTTTGGCTTCATTAAATCATCGAAATCACAATCGATGATGAACTTCAATCCACTATCAGTTTGATCTTCAGGAAGCCTCTGCTTTCTTCTCTGTAGTAGTTCTTGAGGGATCTCCTCACCCTTGTCCTTATACGACTGGATCTTGGCCTTACGTCTCTCATTGGCAAGCTTCTTCTTCTCCTTACGCACCTGCTGGTACTCTGCCTTGTGCTCTTCAAATTTCTGCATCCTCTGGAGCTTCTTCCATTGTGACTTGGACATGCCCTCCGGGATCACCGGCTTCACGCGCTCATAGACGACCGGTTTTGGCTCTGTTGCTGGTGCTGACTGTTCCTGTGATTCTGACATCTTCTTGTACTAGTATGAAGCCAGAATATTGTGTGGAAAGGCTTATAAAATTCAAGAACTCCATGTATTGCAAAAGGTATTAAAAAACTCGGAGAAAGCTCATCGCCAGAGAGTGCGCACAATCGCGAAAATTTTAAAACTTGGACATCCAGACACCACTTTAAATAGAAGAATACGTCGTCAAATGTTGTATTCAAACACCGACATTCGTGGCTTGTTGGTACGAAGGAAGCTGCTCCGTGTCCCTGGCCACTGTGGGGATCTGCCACGATAGCAGTCTCTCTGAGTGGGTCATTCTGCTCGTCTTGAACGGGTCCACTGGGGGTAGCACGGTGACATCTTCTTTGATCTCCAACTGACGAGCTGTCCCGTCCTCTCCCTTCACCGTGGCTCTGATGATCAGGGAATACACCGACTGCCAATGACAGAATCTGTACGAGGGTACCAGTCTCTCTGAAGGTATGATTGCTTCTTCGAGAAGGTCTGTCATGTCTGCAAAGTATCCCGTCAATGGAGACCCACCCATGTGTGGCACAGGCTCCACATATGACAGGTCCACGGACTTCTCCCTCTTGTCCTTCACGATCTGATACAGCCTTCTGTAATCACTTCTGAACTCCTTCGTACGTGTCCTCACTGTTTGCTCAAGGAGGATTTCAAAATCACGTACTGTCACGATCTTGGATCCCTCGGTCAATGGATCTCGATGGGTGATCAAACAGACACTGAAGGGCATAGAGCCCTGTACCAATGATCTTGGAGAGAAGAAGCCTAATGACAAGTCTGTTCCACCGATATCTTCCTTAGCAGAGACCATCATGGTCTGTCTTGAGCTCAACTCTGCTGCCTCCTCAGTGGAGAGCACAACAGGATGGTATTGCAACTCTTTCTTTGTCGTCACATCACTTTTCAAGAATCCATTCTTCTCCACAGCTGCCCGCAGCTCATAATAACAAATCAATCCTCTGGTCCTTGTATCGTCCATTCTCCAACAAGTCGGTGGTGTCTGTGCCAGCGGGCCCAGGTGTGTTCCCCCCTCAGAGAGTGAGGAGATCGGATGATCTGGATCAACACAGATCGGGGTCTCTGGGAATCTAAACTTGAAGGGGAACTCATGACGACCTTTGGAGATCTTGAACGTTGGCTTCTTGCGATTGTCCACCTCTTCAGTATCTGCTGTTGGTGGGAATAGCACACGCACGTCCTGGTGAAGAACGTGTCTCTCCACACGGCGAATGTTCTCAGGCAACAAACGACGCCCTATTTCATCCACTGCGGCGCCATAGTCGGAGGAAACGCTCACACCGTGGAAGTTGATGTAGATCTGCTTGATCTTGATGTCTCTCTTGGCATAGAACACAACTGTTCCCTCCACGAGATCGTTGCCGGAATAGAGTGCGCCTTCGGAGTTGAGTGTTAACTCGAGCTCCAGAGGCTTGTTGATAGCGCTGATTTTGGGAGGCTGGTCCAGTACCGGTGTGGTTTGCACGTGCTGGATGAGTGATGCTGGTGGCATCCTCTGGTTGTGTCTCTGGTGGCTCTGTTGCTGTCTTGTTGCAGAGTGTGTTTCTGGTGGGGAAACAGCCTCCTGAGTTTCTCCAATCTTGCCTATCTGCTGTTCCTTTCCCCATGGCTGCAGCACGGATTCTGAGCCGGGAGTGGGATCTTTCCCCGGAGATAGCGTGGGAATTCGGAGGGCACGTGACTGCCATTCTGCTCGGGCAAATCCGTGGGCTATTGTTCGGTGATCTCGTTCTACCACTGCGAAGAAGTAGAGATCCTGATGTAAAACAGGACGGTTACTGTCCAGAATAGTATTTTTCTTCATTCATTGCTTTTATTATGCTGCATGTAACCCTCACATCATTGGATTTCGGCCATTCTAGCTATCAGAGCATTGAGTTGCAAGTATGAACCAACACCTTCCAGCACCCTCATATGTGTAATACCAATCTCCCTCATGATCTCCAATCTCTTAGTCTCATTCACTTCGGTCAAATTCTTTGTGACTCTGAAACTTGTAGATGCGATGTCAATAGCAGAGTAACCCTTATCCCAAAGCGTCTTCAAGAAACCTAGACTCTCATCAATGTTTCCATCGTTAACACAACTCAAGATCATCTTTTTAATGACCAATGGATGTGGTGAATCCACAATCTTGAACACATTCTCTCCATTGACGTATCCAAATCCAGCAACGGTACTTTGCAAGTTGTTGATTGCCTGTCTCATATCACCTTCAGCGGTGAAGATCAATGCTTCAAGTCCATCATTGGCAAACTTCACATCCTCCTCCTTGATAACCTCCAGCAATCTTTTCAACACCTCTTCATCTGCAAGTTTACCATATCTCAGAATGGCACAACGAGATTGTAATGGTTCAATGATCTTATTACTCTGGTTGCATGCGAAGGCAAATCTTGTGGTGTTTGAATAGATCTCCATCGTACGTCTCAATGCCTGTTGTGCACCTGGAGTCATAGAGTCTGCCTCATCCAAGATGATAATTTTATGACGACCAGTGGGTAATTGTACTTTCTTCTGGGCAAACTGTTTGATCTTATTACGAACAACATCAATACCACGATCGTCAGATGCGTTCAACTCCAAGACTGCATCGTTATAAGACTTACCCAATAGTTCATGGGCAAGACAGTGCACAGAGGTGGTCTTGCCGATACCTGGAAGTCCAGAAATGATGAGATGTGGCATGTTTCCATCACGGGCAATCAATTTGAGTCGTTCGATGGTCTCTGAGTTTCCCACAACGTCCTTGAGAACCATTGGACGGTACTTCTCCACCCATGGCAGTTCGAGCTTTGTAGCAAATGTGGTCATTGTCGATGAGTTTTCTTGAGAGAGGTGCACTCTTTAGATTGAGTGTAGGTCTCGAAGGTGTGTTTTTGTCTTCTCTTGTAGAGTGATTGTTGAAGAGGATCAAAGAGGTGACGCGTCGATTTTTCAGCTGGAGACGCGTTCGTGGTCGCGTACAGCGTGAACGGGCTGCCTTTCTGGGTGCTTGATAGAGGGACTTAGTCAAGAAAACTTTGGAAATTGGGGACAAACACCTGTTGGAACAATCGAATACACTCTTTTTTATGACTTGAGCTATCTAAATAGCCATCAAACCCCATTTTGGCTACAAAATCTCAGCATAAAAGACCAACGGGCCCTCAAACCAGGGACCTAGATCTTTCGCGAAAATGATGACATAATCAAAATCACGTGACACTCGGGCAGCATGACGTCGGTTTTGGCCAAAACATGAAAAGGCTTTGAACGTGAATTTTGGGCGGTGTTCCCTGTCTTTTCGGTGGTTTAGAAGGTACTGGACTACGCTAGCAGCTGTGAACTAAACTTCCCCGTTGATCTTCACACCCACCAGTGACCCCTCGCTTGTCCATTCCGTCTGCAACCTGATCCTGTGCCCGCCGTTGCTCCACCCTTGACAGCTTATCGATGAGAACAAGCGGATCAACAAATTCCAGTTAAATCGACAACCACCAACAAATACCAACCACCGCAGGCACCACGCCTATCCATAGAACCTCAAAGAGAAGAGAGGTCTACCCCGCAAAAGAAGTCAAGATATGTCACAAGTGCCCCTCATGGAACAACAACCAGAGTATACGCGTCTCTCACACGCTGGAGAATCACGTCGTGCATCACTGGTCGCTGACGAAGTTCAACGTCCAAGGCGTTTAAAAGTACGTGAACAACCAGGACACTTGGAGAAATCATCTTCGAAGCTTATCGCTGTGGTGGCTTTATTCATCATCTCTTTGTTCGCCTTCGTTTCACAAACAGAGCTCACATCATACCTATACAACGGGTTGGATTTTGACCAGCCGTATCTCCTTTTGATCCTTACACATTCCTCATGGCTCTTCATCTGGCCGATCCAAGTCATCGCTATTGTCATTTACAAGCATGTAAGAAGAAGCCATAAGCATGGATACGCTGTATGGGACAAAACACACATCAAGCGTAACTTTTATGAAAGTGTGAAGAACCAACACAGAAACATCTACAAGACTTCAGGAACGATCATCAACGAGCACTATACTCAAGATTTTGAACTTCCACATAACATCAAGGAGTTCTTCTTGGGTGCTTCTATGATCCATATTGTGAAATGCGTCGCGTTACTTGCACTCATTTTGAACATTGCCGGAGTTACTTGGTACATTGCAATGGCCATGGCTCCAGCATCTGACATCACTGCAATTTACAACTGTTCTGCATTCACAGCACTCTTGTTCGCAGTTCCAATCTTGCATGAGAGATTTACGTATGTGAAGTTGAGTGCAGTGGTTCTTGCTATCGCTGGTGTCTTCTTCGTTGCATATGGAGGTGATGACGCTGAGAGTGGAAAGGATGATTTCCCACAGCGAGTCTCTGGAGATTTGATCATTGCCATTGGTGCCATCATGTATGGTCTGTATGAGGTGCTTTATAAGAAGTTGGCTTGTCCTCCTGTGAACAGTGTCTCTTCAAGAAGACTCGTGGCGTTCTCCAACTACTGTGCCTCTTTGCTTGGTGTGTGTACCATTTGCTTCGGATGGGTGTTGATCTTGTTGGCACATGTCCTTGGATGGTCCAGATTCCACATTATTACAAGTCTCTACACATGGCTCATCATTGTTTTGTCCGTGGTTTCGAACTTGGTGTTCTCCTTGTCATTCCTTTCATTGATGTCTTTGACATCTCCAGTGTTGTCATCTGTGTCCTCACTGATCACGATCCTCTTCGTGGGACTCTTTGAGTGGATTCTCTTTGGTGTCAAGATCTCGTTTGGACAGTTCATCGGAGACATGTTTGTCGTTGTTGGATTTGTCGTGCTCAGTTACTCTTATTGGGCAGAGATCACCGAGGAGGATGTGGATGATGAGTCCGACATTGACCCAACGGATACCGACGTTTGATAACCTACCGCTTTCAATACCCCCAATCTTGTTGTATAACATAGAAAACACGGAACCCATTTCCAACCAAAAGTTGGCTGTTTTAGTAGCTGCTAGATTGCTCTATCAAAGTGTGGTGTTCGTTGACAAGTAGCCAGGAGATAATGCGGCACACATGCAGGAAATGATCTGGAACACCGATCTCACCCCACATTTCTCGCCCGCGGACAAGATGTTGGGCATTTCAAATATTGGATCATGCGTCGACAAGAAAGCAACTGTCCTAGCATACAAGTGTTCAACGCCACCCTCCGCTGGATCGGGACCAAACGATAGGAGCCGTGGTCCCCGGTCTTGTGCCTGTGTGTCTTGCGATGTGGGTGCGAGATGTGGACAGGTCTTCTTCGGGGTTTGATGCTCGAATTTCGCCACTTTTTGGTAGCTTCGCAATAAAACAATTGAATATTCCAGCATGGAACAATAATATATCACTATTCACCAATTTACAAAGCCATCAGACCACTAAATCACCCTCAAACAGCACCCACCAATCCAGCCCCTCTGCGGCCCCTACCGTTTCGTGGGGTTTTTTCGCGAAAGGGCCCATTTAATCCGCCAAAAGGCTTCAAACGAGCAGCGGTTCTGGGCTTTTTCCGTTTCGTGAATTGTTTGTTGATCGGCTTCCCACAGATTCCCACGCCCCCACAGCAACCGCTTGGACACACAGCGGCTACCCAGCGATGCCTGTCTACACCGTCTCTCATGTACGTGTTTGGGCCCAGTGCTGTTCTCTGCTTTGCGGCGAGTCTCTCGGTGCTTCCGCCGTGGCGATTGGCCCGCTGGGGCAGATTCCAGCTTCCATCAACTCCCCCAGAGGCACATCCGTACTAACAGCACACGACCACAGGTCCAGAACATCCGCATCTGCGTGATCATGGTGGGGCTCCCTGCCCGCGGGAAGTCCTTCATCTCGCAGAAGATCGTCCGGTACCTCTCGTGGCTCTCCATCAAGGCCCGCTCCTTCAACGTGGGCAACTACCGCCGCCAGACAGAGGAACACCCGTCCGCAGAGTTCTTCGACGTGCACAACACGGACGGGCTCAAGAAGCGCCAGGAGGCCGCTGCCAGGGCGGTCGAGGACATGATGAACTGGTTCGCCGACGAAAACGGTGTGGTGGCCATCCTCGACGCCACAAACACCACCCAGGAGAGAAGAGACTGGTTGCTCAGACTGTGCCGTGAGAACTCCATCGAGCCAATGTTCTTGGAGAGTTGGTGCAACGACGAGAAGATCATCATGAAGAACATCGTTGACGTCAAGACCACATCCCCGGACTACGTGGGCCAGGATCCAGAAGCCGCTGCAAATGACTTCATGAAGCGAATTGAAAAGTACCAGGAAGTCTATGAATCGCTAACTGTGGAGAAGAATGCAGATCTCACCTTTGTCAAACTCATCAACGTCTCAGAACAAGTCATCATCAACAGAATTGAGACATACTTGGAATCACGTATCGTGTATTACGTGATGAATCTCCACATCAGACCAAGATGCATCTATCTATCCCGTCATGGAGAATCAGCTTATAACCTGGAGGGTAAGATTGGTGGTGATGCAGATCTCAGTGAACGTGGTTTCAAATATGCACAAAAGCTTCCGCAATTGGTCAGAGAGGCAGTTGGAGATGAAGATTTACCCTTGACAGTATGGACCTCCACACTTAAGAGAACACAACAAACAGCACAGTACTTGCCATACCACAAGCTTCAATGGAAGGCATTGGATGAACTTGACGCTGGTGCGTGCGATGGACTTACATACGAGGAGATTGAGAAACAGTTCCCACAGGATTTCAAAGAACGTGATGAGAACAAGTACGAGTATCGTTATAGGGGAGGTGAATCATATCGTGATGTTGTTATTCGTTTGGAACCAATCATCATGGAGTTGGAGAGACAGGAGAACATCTTGATCATCACACATCAGGCGGTGCTTAGATGCATATATGCCTATTTCATGAATGTCCCACAAGAAGAGTCTCCATGGATGTCTATCCCGCTACATACTTTGATCAAATTGGAACCAAGGGCATACAGCACGATAGTGCAGAGAATCAAAGCCGATATTCCAGCGGTGAGTACGTATAAGGAGAAAGGTACGTCACAACTGGGTGAGAGTTTGGATGGTGGTAACGTTTCAAAGAATATGATCACTGGTGCTCCATTACAAACTAAATGAACATGAAATTTGTGTTGGTTACTTTGCATGCTTTTTTCTTCTTCGTCTACTCTTTTCTTTTTTATCTGACATTTTTGGTTATGTGCTCTTCCTCTTACGTTGGTCTCTTCTTAGGTTGATTTGTTTGGTACATTGCACCGGTTTGATTTTTTTTGGACTGCTCAAAGAATGCCTGTATAGGTGTTTTGTATACTGATAGTTCCTTGTTAGTTGTAACGTCTCATTGCATTTGAAATACTAGCTCTTGTAGAGACCTAACCGATTACTTGAGCGCAATCTGTGATCACTAATTCAATATATAACATGGATAAATCAAGTACTTAGTTTTCTCTTTGTTTAAATCTTCATTAGCTCATTCAACCAACTCATCTTCCCCATTGTCTCCAAAAAACGGAATTCAATTCACAATCCACAAGAATCAAGCAGTTCTGCTCATCTGAGATTGAAGAACAGCAATCTCAGAACGTAACAGTTCACAACCAGACTCAGTTCTAGCAATAGCCAGTCTAAACTCAGCCAACAGTTTCTGTCTTTTCACAGCTCTCTCCTCTCTCAACTTGAGTCTAGTTTGGAGATCAGCTATACGCAGCTCTTCAATCTCAGTGTTGGACTTGTCAACTTCTTTTTGCAGCTTCTCAAGCTTGGTGGTAAGTTTCTCATTCTTTGCCAGGAGAGTTTCCAATTCATCATTCAATTCGGAAAGTACGTTTCTCTTGACTTCGATTCTTCCGGTGTATGCACTCTTGACTTGATTGTAAGATCTTGTCAGCTGATCAAATCTGCGTTTCTCCATCATATAAACTTCTGAAACTTCACTCTCTTGAGCACCGACAGTAGCAATCTCTTTCTCAACTTTAGCTGCATCTTCCTCTGCTTGTTTCACATTCTTTCTGAGTGACAAGACTTTAGTCCAAGTCTTACCATCATGGCTGTTCAAATTATCCATTCTGGTCTTGAGTTGACTGATCTCTGTCTTGTAATTAGTCAACTTCTTCTGGATCTCCCTCTTCTGCTTCTTAAGGGTTTGTTTCTCCTTGGCAAGATTATCATTTGTGGTGATCAAACTCTCTTGAAGTGTAACCAATGGACTCAGAACTTTGTTGCTTGCAGAAGCATTATGTGAAGCTGCAACACTCATTCCTCGTTCATCAACGGTACTCACAATCAGATCCTCCAAGAGATGTTTGCGTTTCTTTCCCTTATGGTCCTCTTCTTCGATGAAGAACTGGATGTCATACTGTGACAATGGTGTAAGTCCACCAACGATGAAGTACGTCTCACCGCAGTGATAACCCCTTGAAACTTGATACCAAATGACACCATTGACACGGACGATAACAATACCATTGTCATAATTCTGCAGTTGGAAACTGATCAATGTTCCACCAATGTAATCGATAAAGATCCGGATACGCTCCTTGCGGACTCCAGATTCATCAAAGTTGGCAAACAAGTAGTCGTCGTAGTGATTCACATAGTCCGAAAGAATCAGGGCATTGTTGGTGTCAGCATCACCAGCGGTCTCGCCAGAATAGATGTCCTTGCGTGTGACCATGGCTCTAACTGCTCCAAAGAGGGACCAAACGGGTTGACGATGCTTTGATTTGATTGCATTGGTAGCACAGAATATCTCGAAATTTTGAGCAACGATGTTCTCTGTAGATGCTGGATCTGGTGTTGTGATTGAGTCTTGGATGTATGCAGCGGGTGCTTGATCACCTTGTGGTTGTTCGATGAATTCTGGATCCAATACGAGTTTGGTATCGGCATGTTCTTGAGTCAAGTCTATCTGAACGACTCTGGGTTCTGATTGTGTGTGATCTCTGACTCGAAGATGGTTGAAAGTTGGGGGTAGCTCATTGTTAGCTGAAAGTTGGTTTAAAGATTTGGACAAAAAATTGGTACGGAAAACAGATGCAAATGCGACGAGAACAACATGGACTGCCAATATGAGGTTGATCATATTCACCAATATGGAGAAATAGTGAACTCCCTGGTTGTGATAGTATCCATGATTGTGGTTGTAGCTGTAATGTAAAACAGAGTGTGGGAATAACTGGAACCCGTTGCTTATACGCACACCGAGCCGTGTTTCCAGATATCCAACAGATGTGGTGAACACAAGCTCAGCACACCCCACAACGCCCACGGACATGAACACTCTCAGCATACGATCTCCACTGAGTGAAGCCGCCACGAGTGATTTGGCAAGCACAAACACGCCTCTCGTGAGCCATGGCCCGGTGAAGTGGAGCACTGCGCATACAAAGAGGTCAAACAGCCCGATTAAGATGATCGATGAGCTCTGTGACTGAGCCTTCTCATCCTTGTCCTTGTCCTTTTCCTTTTCCTTTTCCTTCTCCTTGTCTAGGTTCCTTTCTCTTGAGCCGGATATCGAGGGTGTGAGCTGGTCGTCACAGTCAAGTGGAGCTCCTCTGAATATCCTGGCAAGCGCCGTGGTCAACGTCTGGGATCCCTTCGAAACGACGAAGAAGACGTACAACCCAAGCGCCAGGGCACTCAAGTAAGGCGGCAACGAGAGAAGAAGCGCAAGAACCGCGAGCGTGTCCCTGAATGTGGCTCTGGGGAGCACGGTCTGCGACGGCTGCCGTTCCATCGTTCTTTTTTTTTGTCTCTGGTTCGAGTGTGGATGCTGTGTTTTTGTAGGATGTGAGTGGTGAGTCTCTGCTTATTTTGCTTGCATTTGTTGGTGTTGAACTTCTTGGAAGCTGCAGCGCCACTTCGCGATCCAGCCGGCAGCTGACAGCGGAGTTCGACTCCCGCCCATCTGCTCGTTGGGTGATTTCCCCAAAACTTTTCCCGTTGCACTACATACTTTGTTTGTTTTTTAAGATCATAATTCGTTAATTCATCATTCACAGTATGTGACAAGCCTCATCATTAGTTCCACAAATCTGTGTTGTGACCCAGGAACAACAACTTTCCCCCCTGTACTCAAGCTCATCAGTTTCCCTTCTAGCTCTTTGAACAATGGATGTTCAAAAGCTATGTTCCCAAGATACACCTCTGTGATCCCACCTTGCACATTGACAGTTTTATCACCTTTCTCCAAGCAAATAACAAGGTAATCACCTTCAACGGCACACCCTTTCTCCAATTTTCCAACCTCTTGAATCAACTCCTCAAGGTATAACCCTTCCAACACCCACCAATTCTTATCATTCCATGAGACATCCTTAATATCAGTGACATTGAAAGTATCACTCAAGATATCCATACTTGCCACTTGTGCAAATCTCTTCCTCTGTATCTTCTTGATCAACTTCCTCTTGTTTGGTCCATATCCTGATCCTGTACCGGTGACAGAATCATCAACGTTGGGTACATACCATAACTTCTCCGTCACCGGTTGTCGTATCAATGAGAATCTTGACAGAAATGCACGTGGTATGGCAAGTGGTCTGGTTAATCTATCGATACGTAATGGTGATGCAAGGAGACGAGCATGAACGTTGTCTTCAAGTGGTAGTGAAGGTAACTCAGCTGGTGGAGACAGACGATACTTCAGACCATCCCATCTTTTGGAACTGAGGATTGGTGATTCAAATGAAGGTGCTGTAGGTGTATAGTTTGTTCGTACACGCATTATCCTGAGTGTGCTTGGTGTGTTCGATGATTGTTCTTTGGGGCATCAAAGTCTCCAAGATCCCAATTTTTTGGCGATGAAGACGCCTGGGGGTATTTCTGGTCACGTGACACGTCTTTCAAAGTTATCATATAAACGTGTTTAACTTTGACTCTGGACTACAAGAACGAAGTAGTGACAATAAATAAAGTTAGTTTATTAATATATGACAATGGAGATCATATTGTTATGATCTATTATGCAATGGCTTGAACTGGGGCTCAGAACAACATGAATTTGGCTGTTCAGATTCCCTGTTCATCCAAGGTGCCAAACTTCCAAACCGGGTTCTTCTTAGGGAAGTTAATACCAAGCTCGAGCAATTTTTGGAAGTCCTTAGCAAAGTCCTTGAAGAAGAGATCCTGGTCTTTAGCGTACATCTCCACAATCTTCTTGTACTTTGGATCCTCAATCAAAGCCATATCAGCTGGAAGCATCATCAAATCATCCTTGTTAACGTACTGCTTTGGACCATCCCATTGCTTCCACTCCCACTTCTCCTCGAGAAGCAATCTGTAGAACTCATTGGTGAAGAAGTTTGGAGAAGCAGTCCATCTACCGGTGTATCCAGAGCCTGGGATAGCTGGAGTGGTTTGACCTGGCAAGAGTGGGGTCTTAACGTGACAAGAACCAAGGGCATGGGCACCAATGAGAGAGACAACTTCACGGTCGTTGAAACCCATTCTTCCAAACAAGTGTCTGACGTAGTCTGCATCCTTGGAGGCATCTGGAAGGACACCAGTCATGGCGAACTCTGGACCTTGGTCCTGTCTTCCAACTCTCCATCCAATCTTTGGACCACCCATCTCCTGGATTGCAACGACACCACCCAGTGTGGTCAAGTCACCCCATGAGATGTATGGGAACTCCTTTTGGATCTTCTTCATGAACCACTCCGCATTCTGGAGTCCATTGTTTCCACCATCAGCGAGTTCCTTTGGATGTCTGATTGTACCACCAAAGGAGCCTCCACTGTACGGACATCCTGGGGATGGAGCTGTGTATGTTCCTGAACAATGCCATGCGTAACGCACAAGGACTGGTCCCCATCCAATGTAGTCGTCGTACTCGTCATCGTCACGGATGCGCTCGGCAATGGCGTTGTACACTTTCTGGTAGTCAGCCTTGGACTTGTTTGGCTCCGAAGCGAGGTTGAGTGCCACTGCAGATGCGATGAGAGTGGATCTTGCTCGGCTACTGGATGCGTGGTTGTCATTGTTGTTGTTGTTGTTACTGTTGTTGTTGAAGCCGGAGAAGCTGCTCTTGTTGTTGGAGTAGGTGTAGGTTCCAGCAGCGATGGCAGAGGCACCTGTCAGTGCGTAGAGCATACGCTTGGAGACGTGCGGGATCCTGAGGGAGGCCATTGTGTGTGTGTGCAATTGGGTCTTCTTGTTGTTCAATGTTGATGTAAAACAATGGCCAATTGGGAGAAACCGGCAGCAGGGGGGGATCCCAGGCAGCTTATATAGTCCCACAGAGCCCCACAAGTTTTAGTGTCTGCGGAGGCCCAGACCGCGCTGCTGACAGCTGACAGCTGACCAACCGCTTCCGGCGCGCGCTGATTGGCCGGGCACATGACACATCCGCACTGACAAAGCACCGCACTTCCAGGTCTCTCTGTGGGACCAATGGACCTAAATGTGACGATATTGGGGCTGCCTGTGGGCCCAATTGGCGCTTCTCTACTTGTCTTCTTCTTCTTCATCTTCTTCTTTCTAGTCCCTGTTCCTGCCATCAAAGTAAGTGTAAGTGTCGCTTATCGTCTACTTTGTCGAGTCAACCAACTATCACGAGGTTATTAAACTCTGCCATGGCTCCACATTTTAGGGCGATGATGTCACATGCGAGAGAGGCCCCGTCGTCGTCCCATCCACCAGCATGGGGGAGGAACTTCCCTGTTCCGGTAATGTGGGCGGGCAGGTCGTCTATCAGCGTTATCCCCGAGCCTGGACTGGACCCCATATATATACCCAGGAAGTGTACTTGGTGCTAACCCATCTATAGTCTCAGTCACGTAGTACAGTCTCTGTATTATCATCTCAAATTATTATGTATATCCCAAGATCCGAGCAAAAACGACTCACTGCAACAGGATGCTCAGCTCAGCTTCTCCTCCAAGCCCAGTCAAGAACTCCTCAACATTGGTAAGGGCCTCTTCAGAGAACAACCCACCTTTGGTCAATCTCATCCCATCTGCAGAGGCATCGACACTGGCTCCTCTTTTCTTCATACTTCCACGTCTCTTCATCTTCTGCTTAGCAATGGCACGGACTGGTGTCAATGAACCAACGTCGAGTAGTCTCCCCTGTTTCCTCTTTGAAGACTTGTGCTTGGACCCGGAACCATGAGATGAACTAAATCTGCGTGTAGCATTCATATGAATAGCATCATTGGAGATAACACCCTTGTTTCTGAAAGCTGAGAGTGGGACCTTTCTCGAAGAGTTCGTAACTTCAAGCCAAGCAGCATGATCCATTGCATTCTCAGTCTCAGAATCCTCCAATTCAGACATGTTGAGCAATTCATCCAGTGTAAACTCCTCCACTGCGGCTCCTCCAACTCCTGATGATGCTCCTGTTCCAGAGACAGGTGTGCTTGGGCCCTTTGAGCCATGTGGTGGAGTCAATGCACCTGATCTCGTTGGAGTATGCATCAATGAACGTGTTGATAATCCATCAATGATCCCGAATGGTTTGGAATCAGTGGACCAAGTACCCAACTGTGGAGGTCTTGCAATAATAGACGAAGAAGACAGAAGTTCTTGTGCCTTAGCACCAACTTTACGTCTCGTAGAAGGTGGTGGCAAAGTGGTATCCTCATCAGTGGCTTCATCATCCGAATAGTTGTACTGCTGTCCATCTCCATCATTATCATTATCATCATCATCATCATCATCGTCATCATCTCCTTCTCCATCACTGAAGAAGTAATCCCATAGGTATGAATCATCTTCACTGTCCATGTCTCTCTTCTTGGCCTTCTGTTGAGCATTGATGGCACCTTCAGAAGTGTACAACAACCGATCCCTAAACTCAGAGTCATCAAAGAATGGAATGGTGTAATCATCACCACCATATCCATCTTCATCATAGAAATCATCCTCATCGTCATCATCATCATCATCATAGTCGTCATCGTCTGAGGCATATTGGAGCTTATCCTCACTTGGAAGGTCTTTCTTATGCTTCCGAATCATCTCCTCCACAACGGAATTTCTTGGGGTGGTATTTGAACTGAGCTCCAATGTACCAGTGGTATAATCTTGCACAATTTGATCAGTCTCATGTTGGAGCAAGTTGAATTCATCATCACCTGTATCAATTCCATATTCCAATCCATCACTCTCTTGTTCCAATGTCCTTAGGAATTCATCCTTATCGATATCTCCATCGGATTCAGAGTCCTCGATGGCAACAAGACCCATAGGATCAGCATGGATGGGGATCTCTCTTCTCAAAGGTGAAATCATCTCACTGAGCTCTTCACCCATGTCCTCCTCGTCATCCATCCTTAGCAGGTTATCATCGTTATTGTTCCAATCGAAGGAGAAGTTCATCTCATCAGCGGCATCATTCTTGAGCTTAGAAACCTGCTTCTTCTGCTTCTTCGTATTCTGAGTTGTAGAAGTAGTCGTAGATGTTGGTGGTGGCGTTTGGAACGGTGATTGACTTCTGAATCTTTCACGAGACTTGGCCTTCTGCTCAGCTGTGAGCTTGATGAAATCAACATCTTCATCATCAGAAGAACTGGAGTCGTCATTCTCATCATCGTTGTCCTCTTCTTCACTTGAGGTATTCACCACTCTCTTGCCATGGTTCTTCCAAAGTGCATCATTAGAATCAGAAGAAGAGTCGTCATCATCATCATCACCATCACCATCGTCGTCGTCGTCATCATCGTCGTCTTCATCTTCACTCTCGCTTTGAAGTGCCTGGAACTTGCCCCCATACTCCGCCTCATCCTCCACACTTTCCACTTCGCTTAACGACGATGAATCTGAATCGATGAGACTAAATCGCCGTTGTTTCGGTTTGGTGAATTTCAGTCTGGGCAGTATTGTCTTCCCAGGGGCCTTGGAGGCCTTGCCGTTCTTCGGCTGTGCGTTCTTTTTTGGGCTCTTAGCCATCTCTGTGTGTTGTATGTGTGTTTCCCTTGGGTATGTCGTTAGCATTCCTGGATGGTATAAGAAGTAAAAAGAACGTAAATAGTCACCCTCAGTGGGTGATTCCCGCTCATGGCAAAATACTCACTTGTGGTTGTGGTTCTCTTAAGATGTATTCAAAGTCCTGTGCTTTGTATAATTGTTCAAAAACTCGTGACGTGCCTTAAAGCAAGTCAGCATACATCTCTCTTCTGATATGGCACGACAGCCTCGTTTGTGATGGTAAAATGTGACTTCCGAAGTGGCACCTGTTGATTCTCCGTCGTTGAGAGTGGCAATCGCCCTTTCAACTATCCTTGTAGTGTTGTGTTGTGGTGTGTTTCGTGTGGCGATGAGCTGCACTGTGCAACAAGCGTGGTGGGATGCCCTTCTGTAGATCAAAAAGCAGCCGTTTCTCCGCAAACTTTCGTAGCGGTGCTGCTGAAATTAGAAGATATGTGAATTCAGCGATGTGAAGTTTGGTTAAAGGCTCTCCAATGACAGTGAGCAGGTTGCGAGTGTGTTGTTTGCAGAACGTGCAAATAGAGAAAGTGGAGGTTCCTGTGTGTTTTGATAATTTTAAAGTGCTAGAAAATTTTTGGATCTCGCCCAAAAGGGTAAATTCCGAGGGCAGATCCCATCGTATTTCGATAAGCGATCGCCGCCGAAATGGTCACGTGACCTTTCTGAGTGATATGTGTTGATCTCCATTAAAAAGATGTGCGGTGAGCTCTAATAGACGGGATTTTACCTTCTCTGCTTGGATGTGTTTTGGGTAGCTGTGATATCTTCTTCTAGAAGATGTAGACATCTCATGGATACCTTCGGAAGCATCACTCACAGTGACACTCTAGTTCTTTGTGTCAAGGCTCTTCATCTCCCACTACTACAATACTTCGTTGAGCACAATGACTTATGCAACATGGGTGAACCCTCTTATAAGTGCACCCAGTGGGTACACACACTACAGTCCTGAGACGCCCTTTGACACAGAGGCCGGCGAGATTGAGATACTAGAAGAACAGATAGACACACCAGTACCACACCAACACGCAGAGGAGGCATCACCACCAGCATATCAATACCCAGTGACTCTCCCAGCGTGGGTTAATCCTCTGTTTGACTCAAGTCCACCCACACAAGCTCAACATTCTGTACCCAAAATCCCAAAACTCTTCAAGATGCCTGCGCCAAAGGATCCGATATATACACCTTGGCTACTCCTTCACCCATCGGGGGAAGAGCTTCCAACAAAAGTACCAGAGAGAGATGAGTGCTTCGTATGTGGTGGGAAAATTGATCGTGAAACCGATGAAGCAGCTAGAGAGGCTTTGAAACCTGAAAGATCTGAGTATGGTATACATAATTCGAATGGGCCCAAATCACACAAGGGATGGCACTAGTGGAAGCTCTTGAGCTCTTAATTACACACCTCGAACCAACTCCAACTACATACAGTTCAGGTCATTCAAAGCTAGCGATTATCTATACACAAAACACATTCAAGTCATCAAAAAAGTACATATATCATCTCACGAATGCACAATAATCCTTAAATGTTTCCACAAAGAGCCTTTGTACCTCATCGTTATCATTATCATCGCGTGGTAAACCCCCACTGATTCCATGTCTCTCAAGCTCTCTTGCAAGTCTTATACTATCATCCATGATTGAACATGTCGCGTTCCCACTCTCAACGTGGATGATTGAGTTCAATCTCATCTTTGCAGATTCTGAACTTCGTCTTCTTCTCAATGTCCCCTGGTTCGTGGTTCTCATATTGGCAAGATACTGTAGACTTTGGATCCCATATGAAGCTACCGGTAATGGTGAGAAGCACCCCATGGCCACCAGGTCTGTTTGTAACGTTTGTATATCCATATCAACACCTTGGGCCTCTGATGGATCCAACTTGGTATAATGAATCATGAACATTGAAGATTGCAATGCACAACGAACTAGTAGTGGTGAGAGAACGATGAACAATGGATCCTGTGATACGATGTACATCTGTTTCAACTGCTTATAAGCGTCAAATGTGGTAAGTGCCAAATGTGTACACACAGAAGTTGCAATGGGGATATCATGGTCCAAGAATGATTGATATAGTCTGTTTCTGTGTATGTTAATCTCAGTCATCAATACCATATGTTCAAATCTCGATAGCTTCCCAGTTGGTGTTGGTAGCTGTGATGCTATGGATGCCAATTGAGAATCAATCTGTGATACAACTTGGAGTTTCACCGATAGTGGGATGATGGCAAAATCATGGGTGTACAGTGAGTTGAGGATCTTTGTGATGTTTGCCTTTGTAGCTTGGAACTTGGATTTTTGTGGTAGACTC
The DNA here is from genome assembly GCA_030563305.1 of Petasospora maesae. Taxonomy (NCBI): domain Eukaryota; kingdom Fungi; phylum Ascomycota; class Saccharomycetes; order Phaffomycetales; family Wickerhamomycetaceae; genus Petasospora; species Petasospora maesae. The sequence goes on from JAKUBT010000025.1 coordinate 143,589, forward strand.
ACTCTTGATTGGCATGACATAATGTATGGTGTTCCATGTGATTCCAGTGCCCTTTGTGTGTCAATGGCACATATTGACCACCAAACTGTTCTCTGTGTCTCTGATGTACATGTCGTTGGATCATTGAGCTTGTTTCTCTTTGCATCACCTATGGCCTTTGGGATCAAGGAATCCAACGTCTCCATGTCATTAGACAATGAGCAAAACATGGCTTGTAGGATGAATGTTTGACTCCTATTTATGCTCAATGTATCATCAAATGCCAAGATCTGCCGTGATGCTCTAAACCAAGTCGTACACATAGACTCCAATGCTTCAGGTGTGCTCCATGGTCTGAACATGGTCTCATTACTCAATATGAGTTCCTTTGGAGCAGCTCGAAGACTGAGGGAGAACACCATGAGTGTCAATGCAAGGAATGTGGCATCAATGTTTATGACTCTGTCATTTGAGATATTACTCCACATTTTTTCATACTCTTTATCAAACTCATTGGAATTGACAACGTCATTGATGAATGAGATGCAGACGAAGAAGTGTTTCTTCAAAACAGAGCCAACGTTTCGAGGTGGTAGCAGCGACGTCATGAGTTTCTTCAAGCTCATGATCTTGTCAGATTCCATATGTGATGCCCCATAGTCCATGATATTGGGTTGTAATGACAATTGGTAGTAGAAGCCAACTTGTCTCACCAATTCCTCGTTGTGTGCGGTGAGGTATGCGTTACGTTGTAGAAGCTCATCCATTCTCGCGGAGTGCTCGTTCATCATGGCGTCCATGTGTAGGGAGTTCTGTCTGGTGTGTGTTGTGGTGGATGTGGAGGAGACGCTGTTCCCCGGGGAGTTGAAGATCGGGGCCTCTGATGAGGAGATGGAGGATATGGAGCTGCCGAGTGTGTTGTTGTCGATGTGTCTCCCGGTCACGACGATTGCGTGTCGTCTGACGGGACTCTGTGTGGGTTTGGAGATGCGTCCGAAGGATTCGTTGGGCCTTGTGAGCTCCTGTAGCTGTGAAAGGGTCTTTGGCGGGTCCTGGAGGCACTCGTGCTCTGTGGAGTTGCGGACACAGGAGGAGCAGGGGACTTCGTGGTTGCAGCGTGTCTTCAGTCGCTTGCAGCGGGCACAGGCGTAGCTTGTCTTGGGCTTGCGGCTGGCCATCCGGTGGTCTTCAGGTCTGGTGATAGATCAGTAGGTAAGCACTGCCAGGAGCAGTGGAGGGGCAGCAGGCAGAGCCGAGGGTATATATACACACAGCAGCGCAGCCATCACCCACGCAGCACCAGGCACCACAAGGCACCGCAAAGCACCACCAGGCACCGGGCCCTGGCCCCACGACGCAGCTAAGATGAAATGGGCCGGGAAGCTGACAAGCAGGCAGCGAACACGCCGAAACAGCCGCAGATCTTGCCCGATCCGTGTTTAGAGCACGCGCACTTTACGAGAACCAGAGATGAGGTTTCAGGCCGAAATGTCAACAATGGCCGCGGGGATGTCTCAGGCACGTGATACAAATCTTCTGAGCGCGGGGTGTGGGGCCATAGGAGGATGTGTTTCCAGCGCATTTTTGTATGGTGGTATGCTAATTAAACTGGATATATCTTCTTAAACAGAGCAATTGAGCAACACTAATAATTTCTTCCACTAAATAAGCCACCAAATCGTGCCCAATTCCACGCCCACACAACCCACCCCCCACTGCCCAGGCCTAGACCCGCGCGAACTCTCGAGCTCTGGCACAACTGCGCATTGCCACTTCAAACGTCCAAGGCCCAAACATCAACAACGGTGCTTTGCGGCCCACAAACAGGCGAACCCCACCAGGCCATCCCACATGCAGGACTGCAGCATCTAGCTCCCATTTCCCGAGTACTCCCCCCAGAAACACCCGCGAGCCATGCCCCTTTTTGGCTCCACGCACAGCTCTGGTGGTGGTCCAGGGATCAGCTTCCCCAAACATGATACGACACAAATCCGCTACGATAACGTCTGGCAACAAGAAGCAGCACTCCCTGTGTCACGAGCATTTAGGTCCTCCACAGAGAGCAGGCATACCTTTGCCCAATCCAGCAAGGAGGACTTCCAAGATGAGTTTGACAGGAGAGCCACCGAGTTTGGAACCAGAATCACAAGCGCCTTCAAAGGTGCATGCTCCTCCTTTGACATCATCTTCCAGATGAACTCATGGGAATCACATGTCGTCGCTCAGGCACATGACTCGCTATTGCAGAAGGCCCAGCCGGTAGCAGAGCCCAGGACCAAAAGAAAGAAGCGCAGGCTGCACTTGTTTGAAGATGAGGGCATTGATGATGGTCAACATACCGGCGACGACGTTGCGCCACGCCAATTGAACCTCAAACTGAAAAGTGTCGACTCCAAAGTACGGTACCAGAGAGACCTTCTACAGAAATCCGTTGATAAGATCCACACAGACCCAATCTTTGGTCGCTTCATAAAGACCGTTCTCAAAGGCATCAACGTCCCCACGCCTCACACGGCCAGAACCACAGACATGCACAACCACAGCCCGATCTACAAGCTTCTCCCATCAGCAGACATGCCCTTATCTAAACAGGCAGCATCCACACTTTTGAGCTCGCGCTTTACGTCATCATCAGCAATGCAGCCAAACGGCCGTGCACAGGAATCTATACAGCGGGCTGGGCCTTCGAATGTGATCCCCATAGTGGAAAGAGCTGCTGCCGGACCCTCAAGTGGGGGAATTACGAGGACAACGACAAAAATCAAAATTAATCCATTACTCATTAAAAGGTTGGGAATCTAGTACATGCACACACCTCTTTCAAATTTGCCCAAAAGCTGCCCCTGTCGTAGATGTTTACCAATTCCTTGATGCTACCAACTTTATGCAATCGATCCCTTGGAACATCAACAACTTTTGAATTCCTTTGGTCAACACTTAAGAACACATTCTGATGCTGAAAAAACTCAAAATAATACCCATCAACTTCGAACAAGAGTCCATCCTTGACCAAATCATGTATAACCCCCCATTTTTGACACTCCGTTGTTGTCATTCCATCTCTCACCGTGGCCCAATTCATGTATGTGAACCAGAGAAGCATTATGGCACAAAGACCACATAGGAGACCTAATCCGAATTCAGCTTCACAATCAACCTCCAATTGGAAGTTTTGCCAAGCTAAGGGGAGTGTGATCAAGGTTGCCCAAACTAGCACGATGCAGTTCATCACCAAGAAGGAATAGAACCATGCAACGTTCCCCAATCCAACACAGTTGTTCAACCAAATACAATGATGATCGTATGCCAGAACGCACCCTCCACAGTACTTGCAATGCCTTGAACGTGCTGGCTTCTCTGTCTTACAAGTATGACACTCTGTCCGGAAGAAGATGAGTCCATCATGCTTCCAAGTTGGTATGTCTGATGATGTTCCCTTGACATCCAATGCTCTTATTGGCGGCGTATACACCGATAGCACAAACGTTGCAAACAAGAGTGTCAAGAGTGTGTTGTATAAGAACAATGGTGGGTTTGTGAGTTTATGATACACCTGGGTATAGAAGAACCATGTCAACCCCACAAATAATGAGAGGTATAACGTGGGTACAGACCATCGTAGTATGAATGTGAGTGTGCGGATCAAGTATCCCCCAAATATCCGGTTTTCCAATTCGTACAGCTTATAAACAAACTTGTTCCATTGGATTTCTGCCCATGTCTGGTTTCGACTGATACAAGAGTTAGTACGAGGTCCTGTTCTCCGAGCAAGGCCTTCGAAGACAACCTGTCTTAAGTGGCGAATCAATGTATACCCACTAGACGTAGTAACCGACACCCAGGAAGGGCAGCGGGGCGATCAAGACAAGAAACAGTATTCCCACCATTGCTCACCAGCTGCAATTGACTCCACAGACAACGAACGGCTGGACAAAGAGACAGAACAAGTCCCGAGAGAGTGTTTACGTATCCGCAGCAAAGACGGGCAACAAACGAGTTCGCGGAGTTATCAGTCACGTGACTTCAGCATCCGAACACCAGGCCGGGAGCTGGAAAAAAAAAGCTGTGCAGAGGGATCTCATCTCCTCTAGAACAAATAGTAGTTTGAACCGTCCCAGCTTCTGTTCTTTCAGTTATAAAAGCACTTCGTCCGAGTGTATGAACAGGTTAGGTTCACTCATAAGACGCCTTTTCACCAAGAAGATGACACAGCCAATCCCAGAGGATTTTACCCCAGTGACGGAGGGTTCAGCTACCATCCTATTCCCCAAGGCTGAGGATGTTTTCTACAACCCAGTGCAACAGTTCAACAGAGACCTCTCGACGTTGTCCATCAGAGCATGGAGTGAGATATATGGTGAAAAGCTCGCGAAGAAGCGTAAGCATGACGCCGAGGAACCAGAGACTAAGCCATACATCTCCATCTTGGAAGCATTGAGTGCTACTGGTCTTCGTGCTGTGCGATATGCAAAGGAGATTCCTCGTGTTCAAAGAGTCGTTGCCAATGATTTCCTCGAGGAGGCTGTCAAATCTATTGAGAGAAACGCTAAGCATAATGGCGTTGAGAACATTGTGGTGCCAAATAGAGGTGATGCCAATGCATACATGCATCAATCCAAGGCAGAGGGGAAGACTTTCAACATCATCGATCTCGATCCATATGGAACAGCTTCTCCATTCATCGATGCCGCCGTGCAATCTGTGAGTAATGACGGTATGCTCTTGGTTACATGTACAGATCTTGCAGTGCTTGCAGGTGGTGGATACCCTGAGAAGTGCTTTGCATTGTATGGAGGTTCCCCATTGATCACACATGATGCAGCACATGAAGCTGCCCTTAGACTTGTCCTTGGAATGATTGGGAACAGTGCTGCTAAATACAAAAAGACAATTGAACCATTGATGTGCCTGTCTATTGACTTCTACGTGAGACTGTTCATCAGAGTGAAGACATCACCTGCAGAAGTGAAGGACACTGGATCTAAGATGAGTGTACAGTATATGTGTTCTGGATGTGGAGCTATCCAGCAACAACCATTGGGTAAAGTCTCTGTGAGAGATAACAGCACTAAGAAGTATGGATTGGCACAAGGTGAATCACACGTTGGACCACATTGTACATATTGTGGATTTGTCAACCACGTTGCAGGACCAATGTACAGCGGTAAGCTTCACAACAAAGAGTTCATCAACAAAGTCTTGGAATTGAACAAAGGTGCAAGCGATGAGATCTACAAGACCAGAAAGAGAATCGAAGGAATGCTCACACTCGCAGCTAATGAATTGGATGATGCCTTCTACTTCAAACCTGAACGTGTTTCATCCATCATCAAATGTCCAGTTCCACCACTCAAGACGTTGATCTCTGGACTTGGAAACATGGGATACGAGGCATCATTGACACACGCTACACCAGCGGCAATCAAGACCAATGCACCATGGGGTATCATCTGGGGTGTTTTGAAAGAGTACGTTAAGCAAAAAGTTCCAACTCATGATATCTCGAAGATGTCCCAAACCACTGCTGGATATCGCATCATGACCAATGATAACATCAAATGTGACAAGGAGGTTTCATTCGAGCTCAATGAGATGAGCCATAAAGTGGAGAAGTTGAGAAAGTTGAAGATTACGAGATATCAGGAGAACCCAACAAAGAACTGGGGACCAAAGGCCAAGCCACAGTGATCAGCTTTGATTGGGGTTCATGTGTATAACAGTTTTTTGGCATAGAATAAAATAACCAGGAGGGATACATACGTTGCAAAATTTCACTGGCGTAGCTTCGTATCAATATAAGCTACAGTTGTTACAAAGGAGTTTTGGTTGGTATCATTATCATTCAATTGGAATACACTTTGATCCTCTTGACAACCTCAAGATCATCATCATGAGCTCTGACTCTCTTCTTTGAAGCAATCTCAGCAGCATGAGCATCGATGTCAACAGCAGCAGTCTTCTTCTCACTGACACCATCCAACTTATTAACCATGGACTCAACTTTTTCAACCCATTCACGATACTCATCGTTGTTCAAACTCAACTCATAGTCCAGGCACTTTAAGACACACATCTCCAACGGCTTCAACTCAGTAGTGGAGAGTCCAGATATCTTGGACCATGCCTTGAGGTTATAAGTGGAGTCGTACTGGAACTTGAAACTCAAGATCAAACAAGTGAGGAACACCTTCTTTGGACAGTTTAAGAGTGCATTCTCACGCTTCTGGATGTGTGGTGTAAGCTTGTTCACGTAGAACAGCGCAGCGTGGAGTGCGGTCTTTGAACAGCGAGAGCGTCTGAGAATCTCTGTGATGAAGCGTGTGTATGACTGGACGTTCAAGGAGTCCGTTGCCTGTTGATTGGCAAAGAGGGACTTGACCGGATGGGCACGCCAGGGACGCCAGATGGATGTGAGGAAAAGAGCAGCGTTCTCGATGTATGTGTTGACGAGTGTGGACTTGTCGGATGGTGAAGAAGGGGTCTGTGGGGTGCGTGGCTGTGTGGAGACTGGAGGAGTGATCAAGAACGAGCGGGAGGAGGATGCGTCCTTGGTCTTCTTAGAAGACTGTGCTGTGATGGATGGGTGAGCGGAGGGCTCGTATGCTGGGGTTGTGTGGGACATTAGAGGTTACTTGGTGATAGAGAAGAGAAACCTTGCGAGCGTCTTCCCTAGGGATTTAGAAGGACATTTGTGATGAGATGGTGGATGCTGAGAGTTGAAAGAGTGGGAGGGGCGTGGGGAACGGAGGGATGGGGAATAGAGCGGTGGTTACTGGTTGGTTATACTGCTAGCAGGGCCCGGGACAGAGACGAGGTCGCAGTCACAGACACAGACAGTGTTGGCAACCACTTGCACACATGAAGGGGAGCAGCAGGGAACACGGCGGAGAGCACAGCTTTATATGACGAGACACAGCTGCACGATGACTGTGCCTGTCACTGCCAAAGAGCCGGCGTCGGACACTCGGTGACTCACTGTGGGAGCCGGCGGAGCGCGCTTCCGGCAGTCACGTGACTTTGACCATCGCTAGCGGCTTCTATGCGTGGGAAATGGCTGCCCTGCACCACACTTTCGGGAATTCCACGTCATTGGAGTTACTCTATTACTACAATAATACTCCTGCTGTATGTGACTCCTTTTATTGTCACTAGTTAGCGGAATATGCCCTGTGAATCGGTGGATTTGTGGTCGTGTGGCTCTCTCTCTCCACTGTTTTTCCCCACGGCTTTTGATCAGTCACATCGACTCATGATCATGAGCTGGTCACCCACAACCACCAGATGTAACGTGAGTCGGTGGCTGCCTTCTCCAGAGTTGTGACTACCACCAGCTTTGGGCTGTTCACTGTTGAGTAGAAGTCAAATCGAAGTCATTTGCGCTGCACCCAAGAAGCGTCCTTGGAGAAGAGCGTTAGTGTGCTGGCAGGCACGTGACCCATCTGGTGGGCCGCCCGCGAAGATGGAGTGGAGTTGGGTGACTTCCACAGGTAAGCATCGCCTCCTGTTTTAGCGAGCCGTATCAAAGTGTAGCTCTGAGTCTGGGTATACTTGCGGGTGTCTTCCACGTTACAGCAGCCACACTTATACAGCTTGGACCTGTGAACTAGATGATATCGTGCAGTGCTGCCATCTCTGAGAAGAATCCTTTGAGCTCGATCAATGTGTTGATGAAAATGGCATCGACCTGCGAGTACAAATAGCTACCAAGAGGGTTCGTAGTAATCAACCAATAAAGCTTCAAGCTGATGAGCAAAGAGGTTTTTGAGTGTGTCTTTAGCTGCGGTAACAGTCCCCAATCCCACACACTAGGCACAGGCAGCGGTGGTTCAACCCCATCACGTCACAGGTTGATGTTGAGAAATTATGGTATCAGAACCACATCTGGTAGCCATATGTGATCTTCTTATGATCGATCCGTTTAACTTACTGCATTTAGACAGCTCAGTGGTACCAAGCAGGTGAGAAATGTGGAGAACCTTGTATTTTATAAACAAATGCGCAGAGCTTGAAGCATCTCTGCTCGTAATTCGGCCTTGGCCGGAGATGTCGCACGATTACTCCGTTATTCCCGAGGCGCTGACATATCGCCCACCAACTTCGAGAGTCGACGACTTTGGTACAGCTTCAGGAGGGCACCGAAGTTGAGCTGTGGCAAAGCCGAAGATGTTGTCCGTCTTGAGGAATCAAATGAGCTGCCCTACGGGAGATACGATGATGCTGTTCCCGGTGAGGCAGAGCTTGATGATCCAAGATCTTACCCCAGCTTTCAACTGTCAAGCTGTATACCATATACAGTGTCACGTATCACGTAGATCTATATGTTTACGTCCTTTGCTTAGAAAAAGAAAAGCTAAACCTTAAATTACTTTACTGAATACTGAACGATAACATTTTGGAAACCACAAACACAATTAAAGGACAAAGATTTACTCAAACAAGTTGACAACAGCCTTACCCTGGGCCTTGTGTCCAAGGACAACGTTGAGGGCATCCTGGAAGTTTGCCAATGGGTGGACGGAGTCAATTGGAATGTCAATGATACCATCTTCGAACCACTTTCTACTCTTCTCCAACCATCCGTTTGGCTCAGTGAAGACGAAGGCAAAGTTGTATGGTCTTGGCAAGAACATGTTCTTGAAATCAATCCAGTTGAAGAGGAACTGGGAGGCACCCTTGGTGTAATCGTTCTGAGTAGAACCGTTAATGGAAATGTAACCAGAGTTCTCAGACTTTGGCTTGAGAATGGTACTGAGGTTGTTCCAGAAGTAAGAGTTACCGACACAGTCAATGATGAGGTCCAAACGGCCATTATCCTTAACAAATTCCAAAGTCTTGTTCAAAACCTTGTCAGTCTTGTAGTCAATGATGATGTCAGCCCCGTAGCCCTTGACTCTCTCAGTGGAGGCAGTGGAGTTGACAGAGATGACATTCTTGACCTTGTAGACCTTCTTCAACAACTGGATAACAAAGGCACCAACAGAAGTGGCACCACCAACAACAAGGACACTCTCGCACTCTTCTGGCTTCTTGAACTTGGTCAAGATGGTGAAAGCGGTACTGTAGGTAGTAGCGATGGCAGCACCCTGCTCCATGGTCATACCGGTTGGGAGGATACCAGTGTTGACAAGGTGAGCGATGTCAGCAAGGAGGTACTGGGAGAAAGCACCCATCTTCTTGAAAGAACCAGCGTAGATACCAGTGATCTTGTCACCCTTCTTGTACTTGGTGACTTGGGAACCAACAACCTCAACGGTACCAGCAAAGTCACGACCGAAACCTTGGTCGTGTCTCTTGAAGAAAGTGGCCATGTAGTGTGTGTGGTAAAGAATCAAATCAATTGGATTGACAGATGCAGAAGACACCTTGATCAAGACCTCGTTAGGACCGACCTTTGCAGGATCGACAGTCTGGTCGATGATCTCGAGTGGGCCATTAAAGTGGTAACCAACTTGCTTGAAAGTGATTGGAGCCATTTTTGTCTGTTGGTGTTTACGAGTTGTAAACGTTGAGGCGTGGTGGCCAAAGAGATCTGGTGGTGGCAATCGTCCGAGCTATATAGCTCGAGAACGTTGAGGCTTATTGCATCGAGCCCGCAAATTTACGGCAAACCCAGATTAGTAATCTGCAAATTTCTCTTGCGAGATGGCGAAGCAACGAAAATTATGCACCACCATCGGAAACACCTCTAAATCATGCTGAAATGCCACTAAAGTCTCCTTGAACACTCCTGGGGCCTTCAAGACCATAGAGATACCGAAAACATCTATACAGATGCTGCCAATCATAGGATATGCTGAACTGTCGAAATGAGTTGCCGGGGAAACCATTGCCATTTCGCGAAAACAGAAGCCTCTCCAAATTTCAATCACCGCTTTGGGGGGAGGGGCCAGCACGGGGTCCTGCGGTACGGCCGAGAGCATACCGGTTTGATTTTCTGGTGATCCTTTGGACGTTTTATCAAAGTTATAAGTCAATTAGTATTTTAGGTTATCTCTCCTACCAAAGGTCTCTTTTTTGGTGCGAACAGGCATCCCTGTGGTCGCGTAACGTGCGTCCTAAAAGCTTATCGGAATGAGCACGTGACTTTTGTCGCATGGCCATTTTTCTAGAATGTTCCCTTTTCGGACATGTTCGCGAAGCGTACATCCGAGAATTTGGAGGGGTCCAGACACGTGATCCATTTTTAGAGAAGAAATAACTCGCCATTCACCAATTGTTACGCTTTAGAATTTTGTGTGTGGGTCATGAAAGAGTGGTTTCAGTTTATGAAGAAGTCTCCTTTTGTCAGAGGCGGTTGAAGGCTCATTATTTCAACAAAGAAGTTCTTCATTTATCCGACAGAGCTCGGAAGCTCGGGTCAAGCTCGGAAACTGTCTGTTTACGGCGCGATACGAGCTGGCTCTGCAGGTGTCACGTGATCACTTGAAGCTAAAACTGGTACGTTTACTGTGAAAAACTGAGATATGGTATAGCCAATAGCCGATATGAGTGACCTGTCACCCTGTCACAGCCTATAGCGGAAGTATGGAGACTTGTCACCCATCTTGAACAACTCCTCATCACTAGTCTCGTCCCATTTGCCTCCTGCAATCTCACCGTTTCTCTTCTTGTTTATACGCTTGTAGCTCAGCACAGAAATGACACAGCAGATAAATCCCATTGTTGCAAATCCCAACTCCAAAGAGTGACCAAGTGTGTATCCACCAGGCTTGTAGAAGTTCGATGCAAATGCTCCACCCATGTTTCCAAATCCAATCTGGAAGGCCATACCAATTGCCCTCTTACGGTCGTTGGCCAAGTTGTTGGAAAGCCATGAAATACTTCCTGGGAATGCGGAGTATAGTCCACTCACGGCGATGAACACACCTCCATAGATAACCGTGTTCTTCCCCAGCTCTTGTCCAATGATAGCGAGTGTGAACCCAATCATCACGACAAAGAGGTCAACGGCAACAAAGATAGAACGGACACCGAAGAAGTCAGAGGCAAAGGCCTGTGCCACTGACACTGCAGATGCAGCAACGTAAATTGGGATAGTCATGAGCTGTGCCTTGGAGGATGTGTACCCCAGATTCTTAACAACTGTAGGGAGGAACAAGGAGATACCATAAGTTGGAGTGACAATTCCCATGGTGAGGAGAACATGAACGTATGGTTGCCAGTCTCTGCAGACCTTCTTCAATGACTCAGTCAACGAGACATCATCCTTCTCTGTGAACCTTGTGAAATCTGGACCCGCCTTCTCAGTAGAGTTCATGGATTCGGCAACAACTTGGCCTGGGTTCGAGTCGGTGCTGACTCTCCAAAGAACATAGGCACGTTCTCTCTCTGTTAAGAATTTTGCACTTCCAGGGTAATCAGGCATCACCCAAAAGGCAATGAATGCAACGACAACAGTGGCAATACCCTCCAAGATGAAGATCCATCTCCAGCCTTCGTATCCTCCAGCACCATCCATCTTAGCAATGGCAAAGGCCAACAATCCAGAGAATGCACCCGCCAAAGAAGCTGCGGAGTAGAACAATGCTTGTCTTGATTGCATCTCAGATCTTGTGTAGTACATGGTCAATCCAAATGACATTCCAGGATACAAACCAGCTTCAAAAACACCAAGAAGTAATCTAGTGGCAAACAATCCACCAAAGTTCTTCACTGTTCCCATGCACGTCATGATTATACCCCAACAGATCATAATAGAAGGAAGGAAGATACTCTGTTTCCCCAATCTCTTCAAGAGCATGTTTGATGGGATCTCACACAATGAATAAGTGATGAAGAAGATGGTAAGACAAATGTTGTACTGTTGTGATGAGATGTTCAATGAGTCTGTGAGTCCTTCGATTTTGGCATTACCAATGGCACCTCTGTCCAAGTATGCAAGCAAGTATAGCACGGAGCAAATAGGAAGCAAATTCCAATCAATCTTCTTCAGCACGGCCTTCTCATCAATATCGCTGAAATCATCCTCTTTCTCCCTCTCAGACCAGCCAATGGAGCTCTTGGACTCTAAGTATGTGGAGACTTCACCGGTGGCGCTCGTCTTGTCTGTCCAAACGCGTGTGAGGTCGTCTTTCGTGTCATCTGGGCCTGTCAGGGCTCTCACGTCAAATTCTGACATTCTGTGGGTGTGTTTGATGGATATATCCTGTGTTTCTCAGTATTGCTCCTCCGTGGAGATGAACTTTGGGAGAGGGGGGGGCGCCCTTCTTATAGCACCAGCTCGGAAGCTGGGACGTGTTGGAGTCATGGCCTTGCCAAGCACAGAGACAAGATGTAAACATAGCACACGGTCATACGGGAAACGTGGTGTAATGTAAGGAACTGCCGCTTATTCCACAGAATCCTTCCGAGTTCAGAGATTTGACGCGTTGCACCACGTTCCAGCGATTGGGGGAGGGAAATGATGTCACAACTTGTCACATTCGCGCAAATCGGCGTAAAGTGGCGCATATTCGCGAGAATTGGCGTAAAACAGCGTCAAAACTAGCCGAATCGGGAAGGAGCAAGAAGCCTTACCCCGCTTCATCGCTTCATCGATGGCACCTCCCCCCGCCGATAAGAATCCAGGAATTGCAACTTGCAACGAATCCACCGCCTTGTTCCGCTCAACAAACCCCCAGATAAGTCACCACTCGACGTCACTCAATTATCTGAGGAGTCATGTGCTAAGCCACTATGTCAACCACAGAGTTACATACACGCTGATCTACATCATCTGGCTTATGAATCGCTAAACCTGCATCTTTGTGTACACCTTCCAGGACCCTTGGCCTGGCACCAGTTGTCAAACACCATCAAACAGATCAAGCAGCCAGACGAGATGCCCTGTAAGCGTCTCTGAAGCTCCGTGCCCTTCTGATCGTCTTATCTCTGAGCAACGAGATTGAAAAAGTACTGTGCTTTGGGGTCTTTGAGGCATCGTTTGAGACATTCTCGTTAGCCTTCTTCTCTGTGAGTACCCCCTTCAAAGGTCTGCGTGTCACTTCCTCCACGATGTTCTCATTCTCCTGTGTGTCCCTTGTAATATATGTAACAGGATTTTCCAAGCTCTCGATAAATGGTATTCTCAGCAGTACATCTCCTTCATTCAATCTCTTCTTGAACTCGGGTAACTCAAACAACTCCAAGAGGTGATCAGCATTGTCGGATCTCACATAATGAGACTCATGGGAATCGGTGTCAATGTTGTGATCATCAATGTGAGAGCTGTCCTTTCTGTGGGATGGGAAGTGTTTGGACATAGACAGTCTCAAGGAAACGGTGGAGAATCTTCCACGTAATGAGAATGATCTGAAGCTCTTGTTATCACGGGTGTCCTCCTCATCTTCGCCGTTACCTTCCTCGGTCTTTGTCGTAGACTTGGCAATAGGAGATGCTGAGTGCTTGAAAAGCTTTCCTGTAAGTCTTCTGAGTGTCGAACCTCTTCCCAATGAGGAGTTCTTCTTATCCTGACTGTAATCTTGGTCCTTCTCAAAGTCAAGGCTCTCATCCTTACGGTTATCCGAAGCCACTCGTCTCTCAAAGGCAGCGTCTTCTGCCGCACCAGCTCCGTTCACCTTCCGGATGAATACCAGTGCCAGTTCTGTGGTTCCTTTTGATGAGAAGTTATCATAGAGAGCAGATTCAGTGGACTCTGGAGGCTCGTAACCGGCGGTCAAAGGGATATAAGTCATGTAGGTCTCATAGATCAGATCACGGTCCGCATTTGAAATCTCAGCTTCGTTCACAACATTCTGCTGAACTGGGATCTCTTCATCACCGAACAACATGTCAAGAAGACCAGGTGAGTCTGGCCCGATAATTTCCATAGGTTTAGTCTCTCTCAACACTGCACTCTCGCTCTGTAACTCCACCTCCTCGAGCTTCTCCTGCTCTGCTTTCTTCTTGAAGGACTTTGCCACGTCGTTGAACCACTTTTTTGGAGACTGGAGAAAATGGCGGTATGAAGTCCCCTCTTCTGGGTATGTCTCCTTAATGAACTCATTCGTGCTCAAAGTGTTCCCAGAGTCAAAGTTTGCAGGGCCAGATAGTGGGTAAGCGGTTGGCAAGTTCTCGATCTTCAGGAAGTAGATATCTGAGCGGCCTGTATCAGCGTGATGGTGTGTAGCGACTTCTGGATGAATGACAAAATGGCTGGTGTAGCGGAGTGGCCTTGTTGGAGATACGCCCATATCAGAGGGATAGTTGTAGTCACCCTGAGAGTCGGGACGTGATGTTGGGATCAGCGAGGACGTGTTGCTGGGACCCTCATAGATCTGAACAAGACTGTTCAAGGCAGACATGGCAGCGTCTCCTTGGGGTAAAGGTTGGAGTGTGATAGGAGCTTCAAGGACGAGTTGCTTCAAAGCATATTTCTTGTTGTTGGTGTACCCACTGTTACTGTGTCGACAGAAGCGAAAGTTGTTGTCCCAAAGTTGTCTTTGTGGCAGAATACACGCGTAACCGCCGCTACGGCCCGGGAGAGTGCACTTATAACGGCAATTTAAACAGGGCGGTTGGCTTTTAAGTAACATTTAATGGGACAAAACATAGTATGATGCATGAGGTTTTGTTTTGTTATAAATACATGGCCCTGAGCTCACAGGAACTGCGATACTTCGGTGTATGGCTTTTGGCGCTTTCTCTCGTTCCAGTGAAGTGTAGTACTCAACCTATCAAACCACGCGTTCTTCGAGCCACTCTTCTTGATGCAAGGAATTGGATATCTGCTAGCTGTGATTGTGACAAAGTCTCCTCTCTGTAATTCCACCCTGTTCTTTCCATCGAATGAACACCACGCTGTGGATCTGGAGTCGTAGGGAACACCGAGACGGAGGATCGTTGACTCTGGAATGACAAGAGGTCTGAATGATAGTGTGTGTGGACAAATTGGGGAGATCAAGATACCTGGAATCTCTGGATGGACAAGCGACCCACCCGCACTGAGGGAGTATGCTGTAGATCCACTTGGTGTTGAGATGATCAATCCATCTGCATCCGCCGTGGTCAGTTGTTCACGATCACTGAACATCTCCAGAGAAGTCATCTGGGAGTTTGGGCCTCTATCCACAACAACCTCGTTGAACACAGTGAATGTCTCGAAGATTTTATGTGTTTCACTGTCCACGCCCAATTTGGAAATGTCTGTGGGTAAGGACCTCGATGTATCATCTCCGTTCTTCGCCTTCATGATCGTACACTCAAATCTCATCCTGATTGAGCATTGATACCCCTTCTCAATGATTCGTGACATGGTCTCCTTGTAGTCTTCCACGTTGAAATCGGTCAAGAATCCCAAGCTCCCCAAAGAAAATGGTAACACTGGTGGAATGATGTTTTGGAAAATCCATGATGCGTATAGCACGGTTCCATCTCCTCCGAAGGTCAAGATCAAATCAAAGATCTCTGGCCTGTACGAACACCTGTCTGCGTTCCAAAAGAGTACCCTGCTCTTGTACGTGGGATGCTCAGAGACCAATTTGTCATAACAAAACGATTCGTTGTCTTTTAAACTGTCTTGGATGTACACCTTGATATCCTTGTTGTAATTCAGTAAGAACTGGGAAACAACGTTGGCCCATTTGACAGGCTCTGGATCGTAAAGCTTAGTCACAATCATGATGTTTGTCATCTTGCTTCTGATATTCACATGATTCAAAGTGGCTTCAATGTCTCTGATTCCTCCAAGGATCTTCCCGAGTTGACGCTTGGTCATGAGGGCACTGGATAAAGTTGCGAGCTTGTGTTCAAGGCACTTCTGTGATTCATCTGCCAGACCGGTTTTCTTCTTAGTGTCATCTTTGTCAAAGTCAAACAGGTTGATATTGTTTAACTGTGCATTCAGAAGCGTTGGGAACACCGGTTGATCGCCAATAGAGAACCGCCTTCTCGCCACTGGTGTGTGAGGGGTACTGAGTCCAGTTGATGATGAGCCTGATGATATTGACTCAAGGACCTTCTCATTCTCTCGCAGTATTTCGCCTTCTTTGGCTGGAGTGAAGGTGTATTCTTTGAGCTTGTCACTGGTTTTCGTAGGAATCTCCGGAGTTGGCTGGTGGACGTCTTCCATCTTGCTCCCGTTCACGATACTCATGACAGCGTCTTCAACTCCGGCAGGAATATTCGGGTGACTGTTCCGCAGTGGGTGGGGTGCTTTGATCTGAGGCTCAGGCGTGTCAGCAAAGCTCTTGGGTGATACTGAAGCCATGGTTCACGGTTAGCGTGGAGGTGGAGATGCCCTTCTCGTTTCTCGGAGATTCGTGCAGAGGCGAGTGACTCGTATAAGGCTGAACAGGCTTCACACAACTCCCGGGCAGGCTTTTGAGATGCGCCTGTAACTTATCAGTCGGACAGAGCAGGATATGATAGGTGACGGATCACTTGCGGGAGATGTTCTGGTGTTAAGGCTGTGGTGGTAGTTGTATGGCTTGTGGCTGGCACAGCAAGCAGCTGATGTGGACGCTGCAGTGGAGTGTCCTTTGCAGCTTTCTGGGGTTGTCTCTGGGGAGGCCGTGTTGCCCGCTACCAGACTCTTGGGCTCCAAATTTCGCGAAACCGAAGTGCTGGCGGCTGTGGGAGCTCATATCGGACGGGCTAGTTTGGAGCTGCTGGCACGATTAGCCGCCGACTGTTATCATCACCAATCACCACAAAACAGCACTGTTCAGACCCTCAGTGTGCCATAATCACACTCCTCTCTCCAGAACCGACATACCGCTCTAATTTTCACTGATTTTGGCCCACTTGAACTGCAACAATGGCCGACACCCTCAGTCCCGAGGAGCAGGCGCAGCTTCTGAATGATGCCATCAACACCATCAAACAGGAGACACAGCTCATGAAGAAGTGCTTGGAGACTCGAGGCAAGCTTATGGACGCACTGAAACACGCCTCCAACTTTTTGACGGAGCTTCGGACCTCACAATTGACGCCAAAGCAGTACTACGAGCTATACATTATGGTCTACGACTCTCTCAATCTACTAGCGGGATTCCTCAAAGATAATCATCCACATCACCATCTTGCAGACTTGTATGAGCTGGTTCAATACGCAGGAAATATTGTTCCGAGACTCTACTTGATGATCACCGTGGGTACCGTGTACATGAGCGTACCAGATGCTCCAGTCAAAGAGATCATGAAGGACATGATTGAGATGTGTCGTGGTGTCCAGTATCCAATCAGAGGATTGTTCCTCAGATACTACCTTCAACAAAGAACAAAGAGTCTGCTTCCAGAGAACAGAGACTCCATCCAATTTGTGATCCAGAACTTCATTGAGATGAACAAGCTTTGGGTCAGGTTACAACATCAAGGCCCTTCTAAGGATAAGGCCAAGAGAACCAAAGAGAGAGAAGAGCTCAAGATTCTTGTTGGGTCCAACTTGGTCAGGCTATCACAATTGGAAAATGACAAAGAGTACTACAAGTCATATATCTTGCCAACCATCCTTGAGCAGATTGTTCAATGCAGGGATATCATCGCACAAGAGTACTTGCTTGACGTTGTCATCCAGGTCTTCCCAGATGATTTCCATTTGTACACATTGGATGTCTACTTGAACTGTATCAAAGACCTCAATCCAGGTGTCAGTCTGAAGAAGGTTTTGATCACTTTGATTGACAGACTGACGGATTTCGCCAAGAGAGAAGATCTTACGGATCTCGAGAAGTTGACAATTGATGAATCGAGAGATGGTAAGACACATGAGACCAATGGCACTGAAAAAGAAGAAGATAAGAATGGTGAAGGAGCCGAAGAAGCTGAAGATACAGAAACAGCTGAACACACGGAGACTGGTGCTGCGGATGATTCAACACCAGCTGCTACAGAGTCTAAGGACGTACCTGAGTTGAACTTGTTTGAAAAGTTCTGGTTCTACATCAATGAACTAGAGAAGTCAAGACAACTATCTATTGAAGAGATCAGCAGCTTGTTGGAGTCTGTTGCAAGATTGACTTTGACCTACTACCCAAAAAACTATGACAACATTGACCAATTGTTCAAGTTTGCATATGAGAAAGTTCAGGAATCTGAGGATGCATCTACTGACTCTACTGATCAAAACTTCAAGCTCTTGCTGATGGCACCAGTGGAGAACTACAAAAACCTGCTTGATATCTTGAAGTTGAACCGTTATGGAGATTTGTTGGAATCTCAGCCAATCAAGGTTCAAAAAGCTATGAGTTTGGAGATTTTGAACAAGATTCTGAGTGGAGGTATCAAGATCAAGACAGTGGATGCAGTTAATGGGCTTGTGAAACTATTCAAAGTCATCATCATCAGCGAGGATAAGGACATGGACAAGAATGGAGATGAATCATTTGAGTATGTCAACGAACAAGAGAAACTTTCCAAATTGGTCCATCTCGTCTGGAACAAGAACACATCCATCCACGCCAAGCTTCTCACAAACCTCAAGAACCAACTCTCATCAGGAAACATCAAACACACATATCCGGCCTTGTTCTTCAACACACTCAAGCTTATCAGACGTAACAAGGTTGAGGAGAACACTAACTCATTGTTCAAATTTGCATCTCGTGTGATACAGGACTTGTACAGAACTGGACTCAACGATCTCAGTTTCAAACTATACTTGTCATTGGCACTCATTGCTGACCAAGTACACTCTGAGGAATTTGCATACGAGTTCTTTGCACAGTGTTTCACCATCTATGAAGAAGCCGTCAGTGATTCTCGTCTGCAATACCAATGTGTTGTATCGATAGCTGGTGCCTTACACCAATGCAGAAACTTCACAAGGGAGAACTATGATACATTGATCACAAAGACTGCACTCCATGGATCTAAGTTGTTGAAGAAACAAGATCAATGTCGTGCTGTGTACTTGGCATCTCATCTCTGGTGGGGTGTCGAGATCCCTGCATTGGGCGAGGAAGAGGGTGTCACTGAATTCTACAGAGATGGTAAGCGTGTTCTTGAATGCTTACAGAGATCATTACGTGTTGCTGATATGGTTATGGACTCTACTAGCAGTATTGAGTTGTTTGTGGAGATATTGAACAGATGTCTATACTACTTCATCCATGGTAACGAGAGCATCACTGTCAAGTACATCAATGGGTTGATTGAGTTGATCCAATCGAATCTGGAGACATTGGCCAGTGAAGGAACAGCTGGTGATGTTCCAAAGAGACACTTCGAAAGAACTTTGGAGTACATCAACTCTCAAAAGGAGATTGATGATAGATTCCAATTGATCACATGGTGAGGCACGGTGTACGTGCGTGTTGTCAAAATTTCTTCTTTGTATCCTAGAAACATACATGACATAACTCATTTGAAGTATCATGTAGTGTCTAGCAAGACTTAGGCTATGCTTATATAACTTTGGCAACCTGAGGAGTTGGTCATTGAGCAGTACAAAGTCATCAGCATCCTCATCACCGGTAACTGTATCATGTGATGATCTGTGATCTCGGTGGTCTAGCACTGATTTGAAGCACCTATTTGGTTGTCGTTTTATCGGAGAATACAATGGGCTAGTGACTGGCCCAAAACTCTCAAGTTTAAGAAAGTTATGGCCATTTCAGTACAGTACATGGCAAATTAATGATGAATTAACTCTTCAGAAAATGGAGTGACGCTAACTATACTGAGCAGTTTATCCAAGATAGCAGATTTTCGGCGAAAATACCCACGGTGAAGCAGCTTATTTAGAGCTTAGAAAACTATCCCATAAGAAAGAGCATTGAGATATTCACCAGAAAAGTGGTTCCAAAAGGGCACAATTCTTGTGGTTGATTGGAACGTTGAATTCACGCTGCATTTACTATGTGGCATCGGGTTTAAAGCCGGGTGTGCCTACATCAGAGCGTATATATCACCACACAGAGCACCTTTTCGAGCTCCAACAAGACTGCTATGTACTAAAAATGTCCTATTGATTCTCTCTATATTGCTATTTGAGCACAATTGGCTACTTTTAAAACCAGCTTGAAATAATCGGGTCCCCCAAGCCTCGCAAGGAGGTGCACCACCACCCCCGCGGGCCCATCACCGCGATCTCCGAAGAAGTCGCCAGCAAGCCCAGAAACTTCACCAGTTGCAACACCCAAGAAACCTGACACCGTCAACGTTTCCCCTACTTCCCACCAATTGCACATACCAGCAAGAGCACACAATGCACCTCACAAAGTACGGAGCACTGTGCATCCTCCTCGCACTCGCCAGGGCACACGAGACACCACGCGGAGTGGCGCCCTTCGATGCGGAGAAGTACGTTCCTGATGCCACGGGCCACTGGGCGTGTTTGAACAACCCAGAGATCGTGCTCAAGTGGGAACAGGTCAATGACGACTACTGCGACTGTCCCGATGGGTCAGATGAGCCGGGTACAAGTGCCTGTGCCAATGGTAAGTTCTGGTGCAAGAACGAGGGCCACGAGGGTCAGTTCATCCCTTCTTCACTCGTTGGGGATGGTGTCTGTGATCATTCTGTGTGTTGTGATGGATCCGATGAATTCGGTACTGTCGAGTGTGAGAATCTATGTGCAAAGATTCATAAGGAGGAGACGGCTAAGAAACAGAAGTACGAAGCCGATAGAAAAGCGGCGGTGGATAAGGCTTCAAAGATCCAAAGGGCAGCAAAGAGACTCAGAGCCAAGTTGGAAGAGAACCTCAAGGTGGATAAGGCATTGCTTGGGTTCCATGAGCGTGAACTGCAGAGATTTGAGATCATGGCACAGAAGCAACAACAGGAGAGCTTTGGATCTGAGATAAGTGATATGAAGAAGAAGCTTGATGGTGCTGCTGAGGAAATGACCAAGCAGTTTCAGGTCTTGAACGTTGCTGGCCAAAGTTTGAGTTCACTCAAGAACACATTGGAGCAGCTTGTTGAGACTTTCAACGAGAACTTGAACGATGCGGCAGTGAAGAAGGCCGTTGATGAGTTCCAGGCACACACAAAGAAGTATAAGCGTTTCTACGGCAATTTGATTGACTTCCAACAACTTGAACGTGAGATCTCTGAGAAGCTCAGTGGAGACGTCCATGACTCTTCATCCCATTTCGACTGGATCAATGTTGAATTCAAGAAGGCCACTGACAAATTTGACATCATTGGAGATAGGCTTGCAGATCTGGAAGGGTTCTTGGCGGAGTTAAGTGACAACTACAATCCAAACTTCAACGATCCGAACGTCAAGAAGGCAGTGGCATCATTCCAGGACTACATCTCCAACAAGGAGTCTCTATCGCTACCACCATCATCAGTCTCTGAGGTCTTGGATGGTATCAAAGAAGAGCTCAAGTCACTGAAGCAGAAATCAAGCAAACCGGAGAAGAAGAAGCCAGAGATTATTGCTCCAATCAAATATGCCAAGGGTAGTGGATACCTCGATACACTCAAATCTAAGGCACATTTCATGATTAATGAGTTCCTTGGAGTTGGACCACCAAAGAGAATAAAAATGCCAGAACCAGAGTCTGATGAGGAGTTCGACACAGTGTTTGCAGAGTTCTCAAGTAACAGTGAAGAGGAGGTCAAGACCATTGCATCCATTGAGAACGAATTGGGCAAGAACTATGGTCCAGAGGACATCTTCAGACCAATGGATGATGTCTCTTTAAAGGCACCATTTGGCGACTATGAATACAAATTGGAATTCATCGGTGAAGTTCGTCAAATGGGACAAAACGGTCACAACGTGCTCATTGGATCTTATGATCGTGTTGAATCTAGAGAGGATGGAGAAGAAGGTGTTGTTGCCTTCTATGAGAACGGAGCCAAGTGTTGGAATGGACCAAAGAGACGTGCAGTGGTACACATTGAGTGTGGACCTGATCATGACGTGTATGGTGTTTCTGAGCCTGAGAAGTGTGAGTATCACTTCAAGATGAGATCACCATTGGGATGTAGTGTTCCAGAGGATAAGAAGTTGGATTATGTCGCTTGAGTAATGAGATAGTGTGTCATTCCTTGAATCTTTGTAGCATTAGACTTGTCACTATACTACTTCACGTCAATCGGTCATTGAGTGAGGTGTGAAAAAATGTTTCATGTGACCGGTCATATGGAATGCTCTCGTCAACATCGATCAACCAAGCACCAAGAGGTCTACGAACCATGGAAACTACATGTAGGACAAAATGAGTAACAGTATGCAAAACAAAGGTCGTTCGATTCTTATATTAGAACGAGAGAATGGCGTGACACCTTCTTTTCAACGGCTTTTCCCACCGTGTATGTGTGGCGGAGAGTTGAGACGGAATGCAGCTTCAAAGCACCAGCGAGAAGTGAATATGAGCATTAGAGATCACGGAGAGAGTCCCACTTCTTACAAGCCGAGGGCAAGCACGATTGGGGAGAGCATGAGGGCACCGATGAGGGAACCAGACTTCCAGCTGAGGTCCAAGGCGTTGGCGGCACCGGTGGAGGCGGACGTTGTGGCGTTGGAGGAGTTGGAGACGTTGGCAGCGGCGTAGATGACGGCCTGTTCTGGGACGAGGGAGAGGGTGGCGACGGCGGACATTTTCTGGTAGTTTCTTGGGTGTTTGTAAGTGTTTCCAAAGTGTGTGTGGGAGAAGAGAAGAGAAGGTGGGAGAGGCCGCTGTTTTATATTTACGCGCGCGAGAATGGTGACGAGTCCCGAGAGTTCGACGCGCCATTTTTAGAACAGCCGCCCGAACACCACCGCCCGGTACCTTTCCAGCCGTCAACATGTCAACAAAGGGAAGCTTAATTCGTGCGGAGCGGGCGCCGTGTTATTTTTGCTCTTTTGTAGCGTGTTGGGGTTCATCCTATGGCTGTGGCTGTTCCCTCTCTATCTCTACCTTGTTGGTTAGCTATAACACGCTGCCAATTAAACAGGAGCAGCTCTGCTTGTTTGTTTGGGTGCCTGGAAGTCTGGAACGCGTCTTTTTTCTTTTGCATGCGGGCGCCCCCCCTGTCGGTCTTTGTCGGCCAAGGCTGGCCTGAACCGGTACAATAGATCGCGTCACAAAGTCTGTATGCTCTGCTAAATTATAGGTAGTCGTGCACTCGCCAAATGCTTCGTGCTCCTGCTAAATTTCTATGGATGTGGCTCCAGAAGTTCAGATGACAGCCCATCACCCTTGAGATCTGTGGGGATCGTCTTTGGATCTCTGCAGAGTCGCAGAGTCCAGATCCATCTATTCTCGGGCTTTTTCTTTATTCTCTTTATACCCTGCTCAATGCGAGCCATCACCCCCACCAGCCAACACAGGATAAGTTTGAAACGGAAGCAATCATGGATTTAACACGTGAATAGTGACGCCGAGTGGAATACGTAGACCAGAACCAAGATCATCAGGGTTGAGAGCAGATCAAGCCAATCAAACCTCACAGAATACTCGCGAAAATTTCCCAATTTGGACAAGTTTTGATCTGATATGGTGTGCGGACACCTCGAAACCCTGGTTATATTGGGAGAGTGGCCGAGTGGTTAAGGCGCCCGCTTCAGGTGCTGGTATCTTCTAAGATGCGCGAGTTCGAACCTCGTCTCTTCCATTAATTTTTTTTACGATTCGCGAGTTTCGGTAGGTCACGTGACCTCAGGATGGCCTCCTCTTCAATTCATCCCAAGAAAACACTACTTTTACAACACAGAGAGGTCAAATAAACTATCCAAATGAAGGTGTATTATAAATTCCTATAATATCATGCTCTAGTACCCAAAACAGTCAAAAACTGTAACCCAAACAACTGCAAACAACTTGACAGAGTCTCAAAACGTTTCTCGTCACTGGTCAAACAATAACAACCAACAATAAATCACTTGATAATGCTAGAATTCAATCATCTTCTAGGCTTTGGTGGATCCTCAAAGGCAATACTTTTCTGCTCTTGTAACTTCTCCTCTTTGATAGCTTGTGGCATCAGTCCTCCCATTAATATACCCATCTTGGATCTCAACGGAGTTGGAACCACTGGATAATCCTCTTCATCATCTTCATCTCTTGATGATCCAGGAATCTGACCCAATGCAGCAAGACGTCTCTGTTTCTCAACAGCAGTTTCCTCATCAGCAGAGTCATCACCATCATCATCATCCTCTTCATCATCAGAATCAAACTCTTCCTCGTCTTCATCCTCATCTCCATCTTCGTCATCAGTCTCTTCAATTGGTTCATGAAGTGTGAATTTATCACGACCTCTGGCATTTGCCATTGGTGTGATTGGTGAACTTGAAGATGATGACCCAGCGTTGGATCCAGATGATACAGCCTTCTTCAAACCAACAGCGGACAGTGCCTTATCTGTCATCTCAGAAAGCATGGTTGTGGATCTGCTTCTTTGGCCACCAGTAACATCATTGGTGTTGGTATTATTAGTGATGGTGGCTGATGTCTCATGAGGGCTGATTCTGTATCTTCTCACAATCTCACCTTCCTCATTCTCAATGAGTAACTGATTACCACTTCTGTATGCAATGAACTTCTTCTTCTCTGAGCCAATACTTCCCAATCTTGATGGTGAAATGATGGATGCTATTGATGAAGTGTTCGAGATCGATTTTTTCAACTGTAAGCCAGGTGATGAGTGTGGCACAAGCTCTGCAGTATCCAAAATCTCACCATGTTGATCCTCAACAATGATCTTATTTCCCTCCTTGTATGCGTTGGTGGCACGTCTTGAACGCTCATAGTCGTTACTCTGTGTGCTGCTGCTTCCATCCTTGTCCTCATCTGACTCTTCTGGCAATGCTTCATGATGACCACTTGGGAATGGAACGATAGGACTGTTGAAAGTGTCTGCTGGTGTGATTCCAACACGTGGATAACCTTCTTCATTATGCTCTGGGAATCCATCTGGTGATTTGGCAGCGTTGTTACCACCAATGGCAAACGATGCAGCCTTGGCTTCCATTTCACGTTGCTTTCTTTCTCTTTCAGCTAATGCCTGCTCATCATCTTCATTATGCATAGCCTTCTTCAATCCTTTTGCATGCTTCTTACTCTTTCTCTTACGTTCACTGCGTCTTGCCATACCTCCTGCAGGCTTGGCCTTGACTCCTGATGTTTCAATGGTGGCAGATTGTGTTAGTTCACCACCAACAAGAGTGCCTCCACTTGTCAAGGATGGAGCCTGTGTATCAATACGACGTAATGAGAATGATCCACCACCTCCTTTGAGTTCTGGAAGACGAGACATCCATGATGATGACTTCTCGTTACCTGTTGTGGTGGTGAAGGACATGGAGATGGCCATGGCGTTCAAGTGTCTACCCAAGGTGAACACAGCGACAGATGAGCCATGGACGATAATGGATGCAATAACCAAAAAGGTAACAACTGGCCAGATGACTGCAATCAAATGTCCATACTCGGAATCAAGTGATGGGATGTGGGCAAGTGGTGCTCTAACATGATCATCAGCAGCAGCTTCCAATTCTGATCTGGCCAAGATGGCAGCAAAGATAGCACCAACACCAATTGGACCAAAGTGTCCACAGAAGAGTGCCTCTCTCCAAGTCTTGATGTCTGGGATGATAGGCTTCAATGCCAAAACTGCTGGAATTCTTCTAAGGAAGATGACAACGAGTGCCAACAAGACCATCTTCCAAGCTGAGATACCAAGGACTGAGGAGTTGAATTGTTCCCATGGAATGATGGCACCAAAGTAGACAAAGTATGCCAAGTTAAGAAGCAAGTCGATAACGGTAGAAACATGAGATTCCTCGGTCTTCGTGGCAAACCAACCGTCCCAAGAGAAAGCTGCACCAGCGGCAAACGAGACGAGCAAGTCATCAACACCAAGCATTGATCCAACACCTGCACAACTGAATGCCAATGCAACGTAGAATGCAAGGAATGATTCTCTGTCAATGAATTTCTTCTTCTCGGCCCATTTGATGGCGTGTCTTCCACAGTATCCAATGACGACACCAATGAGACAGCCCAAAATGCACTCGTATAGAATTGTGACACAGACCCAGTCTTTGATGATCTCACCAACGTTACCTTCATATATGACTAAGTTGACACCCATGTAGATGAATGGGAAAGCCATACCGTCATTACAACCAGACTCTGCTGATAACAAGTTTCTCAAGTGACCTGGGACACGTTTGGCAAATTTACCCTTACCGACAACAGCAGCGGCAAGGACAGGGTCAGTAGCTGTGATACACGCACTAACCACAAGGGACTCTGCAAAGTTGAGACGAGGAATCAAGATGTACATGAATCCAGCAACGATGAACCATCCTGCGGTCATGACGGGCACAAGGAGCATAAACACAGAGACCCAATGCTTGAGCATGTACTTCTTGGGCAATTCCACAGCAACGGCAAAGATCTGTAGACATAAGACGATTCTTGAAACCTCCAAAGTGATGTAGTCTGAATTTCCCCATTTCGTGGGCGAGAACCAATTTAGCACATGCGGTCCTACGATGAGTCCAACGATGGCAGCCACTGTTGCCTCACCGATGTATGCTTTCTCCTTCACGAGGAGGGATACGAGCATGAACACGGCGGCAAAGATACCCAGGATGGCATATGCAGCGTGCGCATGGTCCACGTTCAAGTGTTCCCAAACCATGGTGTGTGTGTGTCTGTGGGATCAGGTTTGTGCTGTGTAGCGTTGTGTGTTCTGGAGCGTAGTTGTTTGTCTGTTCTGCTGTTCGGATGCTAAGCGCTGTGATCTGCGAGTGGGAGGAAGAAGTGTGGGAGAACAGGCGGGCGGGTAGGTGGATGGCGGAGGAAAGGAGTGCAGTACGTGAGGAGTGTACGGAGAGCGTGTTGTATGTCCCGGCCTGGGTGGTGTGTGCGTTGTGTATTGGTAGTGAAGCGTTGTGGCAGCCAGTGCTGCAGCGGCAAGGAAGTGCACCATCGCCGCCTTTTTATACTGCGAACCGCCAACCTTCGCGAACCCGTCGTTGATGCCACTGCGAAAGTCCACCACAGACAAGTGCCGATCAACCGGGCCAGCGTCCCCGTTTGGGAAACAATGCGGGCGGGATAAGCAGTGCTCTGGGGAAATCTAGAGGATCTTCTGCCTTCCCTTGGATCCGCTGCCGTGGTGTTTACACTTTGCTCCCGAGTGCACTTTAAATTTCCAATGAAACCCCCCAAGCTGCCATGGCTTTTCTCGTTCTCGGCTCCCCCGTGGTCCCTGCACATCTCTTGGTGCTTGGAGCCAAGACCCTTTTTCATTGGGTAACAACCGGCCGGCAAAAGAGAGAGCACGTACAGTTATGAACTCGTGGGAGGTTATGGACGCGAGTTGGTTATATAGCAACACAGCTAATGTGTACAGAGCACTACCAAGTCCCTCTAGACGTGTGATTTCATGGCGAGATGGAACCAGGATAGTGGCTGCCATACTGAAGATGGGTCCGCGCTGTACAGCCTCACTCCCACATGCATGGAGACCTAGCTCTTCGTACACTCTCTCTTTCCTTTGGTGGTTTCTTCATGACTACTTGGAGAGAGCCGAGACAGTCTACGGCAATTCATTGGTAAATTTATAGTGATGAGATTGAGCGTTATGTGGGCTGAGAACATAGATGTGTCAAAGATCATAGCTAAGGTTTGACGGGTCACGTGCAAGCTGGGGGGCGGAGCCGGAACCGTTGAACCGCGGGGGAGGGCGGGGGAAGCACGGGAGCACACACTTCAATGGCTATCCAAGAACTCCAACGCGAGCTTCAGGTGTTCTTCAAATATCTCTTCAACCTCCATGTGCAATGTATGTGTGGAGTTAGGCACGAGTACAATCTTCTTGTCCTTCACAGGGATAATGTCGTGGAACTTCACCGTGGCGTTTGGATCGTTAATTTTGTCAATCGCACCATGGAGGAAGAGAACTGGAACCGTGTCAAACTTCTGAGCATACTCAGGCTTGAGCAATCTCTCTCCTCTCAAGATGAAGTCCTGCAATTGTCTTAATGTTCCGTGCGGTGGGAATTGAAGTGGATCATTGAGGACATGGTCATACCAGTTCTTGTTGCTCGTCAGATACTCCAATGTCAAATCTGTGTTCAACTTCATCGTTGGCCAGACCCTCAAGACAAGTCTTGCAGCCGCCACGGTCAATTTGTTTGGTAAGGTGTCAGGATGGACAAGAACCAGAGGACCAGTGACGTACATACCACTGAGGCGCTCTCTGTATTTCCCCTTGATTCCATAGTTGAGGACAATGCCACCACCCATCGAATGACCAGCCATGAATAGCTTAACTCCATCACCAATATCCTTGATGTTTCTCTCCATGAAGAATTCCAAATCGTCAAACACTTTGAATTCGTCTGTATGTCCACGGAGTTTGCCTGGAGATGTATGACCTGCACCTCTTTGGTCAAAGAAGAACACTTCGTAGCCTCTTGCACTCAAATCGTCAAATAACTTGTAGTAATTCCCCTCATGCTCTGAAAATCCATGTAGGAAGATGATTCTTCCCTTTCTTACAACGTCAGTTGGAGTGTGCTGTTGAAAGGTGTTAGTTCAATGGTCCAGTCACGTAAAGAAGGGGGGGGGGAAATAGATGAGCAAAAGCATCAGCAAAAACACTCACCCAAAGCAAGGTGTGGAAGTTGACACCGTTATATGGCACGGTCTCCTCATATGGTTTATTCTTGCTCTTGTACTCTGGTCCGTAGAGGGATGACATCTTTGGAGTGTGCTTATCTGTGATCTGACGTGTTACCGCGTTGTTTGGTGGCGGATTTTGGTGTTTGGCAGTTTATGGACCGGCGGCAAACTGGAACTGCTGAGCGGGCGGGAAGTAGTGGGATGAGGGGATGAGGGCAGTGGTGTGTCCAAGGGAACGTGGGAGCGAGAAGCCTGTGCGGTTATTATATGTTCCAGATTACGAGATAAATCTCAGCAACCGATGATGTGATGGCGGAACAAGGTCGAAATCCAGCTTGTCCAGACTCCATGTGTCGTCGACAAATTCGGGAGCTCCGAAGTTATATCAGAGGCAGATGCACAGCTCCTGTAGTCAACCCGCCTAGGCCCACACGCACATGACGTAACAGCGGTGGCTTCACGCTTGGAGATCTGGCGGGTGGAGATGCTTATCGGACTGACACCAAAGAAGGAGATCTACACAGCATCGCAATTGTATCACCAGCAACGGGTGCCAGCTGAACACCTTCCCCCAAGGGCCACTCGGCGATCCTCCCATTGCCCCCTGCATGGCCGAAGTACTTTTTCTAGCCTTTGGCGAACCGGGCGAAGAGCTAGAAGACCCATCTCTCCGGGTGTTTTGTACTTAACTGGCGCATTGCGGGCACTTGAAGTTTGGTGCCATCTTCTGTATAAATATCAACGACCATTGATGAGCATCTATCACTTTTTGAGTGGATCCCAGGCTTCCCCAGAGCGCAGTGCTCGTCCCGGGGCTAAGCGGCCAGAACGGGAACAGGTCCGTCCCTCAGCTGTCCATCGCTGCGGGCCGCAGAGTTGCCAAATTTCTTGTTCTCGCGCGGCTGCCAATTGACACGTGAGGTAATGGCAGTCACGTGATTATGAGAATTCTGTGCGGGACACCTGGACACCTCAAGCTCGCGATCGGATGGCTCCATGATGGCGATGAACGTTTTGAACGTTTGCAAATTAGGTGGTGGCACTCTTGACAGTTGACAGCGCCTGTAGCAACCATCTCGTTGCGTCCACATTCTACTCCATTTGCAACGCCAGTGCTCGCTACACACACATTCACAATGTTTAAACTCACAATACAGAGATCTGTGAAGATGCAGCTTCAAACACGTTCGTTCTCCTCGTTCCCAAGAGCCATGAACGCCAATCAACCAACCACCACCACCACTGAATCTCCAGCTTCATCCATAAGTTGGATCGATTTCTTCAAGTTGCGCCGTCAACAGCGTCAGATAAACTTGGCTTCTTCTGTGGTCACTGCACTTGCTGGATCCACCGCATCATGGTCGTACCTCTCCAACATTGAGATCGATCCAACACAACTCATCTATGGATTCGACCCATTCATGGTCTTTGCCGCCGGTATGATGGCTGCTACTGGTGTTGGTTTCATGTTTGGTCCATTGCTCGGTGGTACTGTGTTCCGTGTGATGAACGGTAAGAACATGGACACTTTTAAGAGTAAAAACAAGCAGTTCCTCGAGAGGGTGTTCAGAAACAGAGTTGATCCAAGTTCCCAGAGTTTCAGTAATCCGGTCCCAGATTACTACGGTGAGAAGATTGACAGTCTCAAGACTTATAAGCAGTGGTTGAGAGATTGTCATGCCTATAAGAGAAAGGCTAGAGAGTTCCTCTGAGAGGGGAGAGAACAAAAAAGGATGAGGAGCTTTGATGAGATGATGCCCATGTTTTAACACCCACACTTTCATTTTTTTGATATATTGACTGCTTTGAGATGTACATAATTATAACTGGCTAGTCAATAAATCGGCACTATATTCATATCTATACCCATGGTAGCTTGAGTGTCACGGACAACTCCCCATCGAACCGTATGAGTTGCTCTAGCGACTAGCAAGTATACCAATGAATAAAACTACACACCATTAACCATAAATAGAACCGTATCCATAAACATACATAATAAAACAATCTATACGAGCTCCCAATCCACACCAGTAACCTCTTTCAATCTCCCCATAACCTGTTCCATAGGTGTAAACAACCCAAACTGCTTCCCTTCACCATCATAACTGTGCAACATACCAACACAACCAAGTCCTCTCTCTTTCTCCAAGACATTCAAGATCAAAGATCCAGAATCTCCGCCGTTACAAAACATCGGTTCTCCACTTCCAACGACAAATTCCGAAGTCTGTAAAGCACCACGAAGCCAATAAACCATCTTGAGTCCATTCAAAGTACCACTAGTGTATTTTGTAGAAGCACCAACTTTGAATACTTTTGTATAACTGTTCAATTCAGACTTCTTCAATACTCTCTTGATCTGGTTGCTGAACTTCAAAGCTGGGGAATATTGGTCAGCATCATCACCAAGTATATTTCTTGGAGAAACCTCTGGGTCTAATTTCACAATGGCAACATCTGACATGCTATGATCTTGAACAACACGTTCTCCCCAAATGACGGATCCTATGTTTGTGGTGTATGAATCACATTTGTCCAATTCTTCAGAGTATGCTTCGAATTCTGGAGTCTTCTCAGGGAACTTATCACGTTCATCCAACAAGGCAGATTTATATGCATTTAGCAACACCACAGATGGGACTTGCACCTCTGGGTAATCTTGATCTTCAGATAGTAGGACATGTGCACATGTGATCGCAAATTTCTCCCCCTTGAACTGTTGTAATGACTTATCAGCATTATTGTTGATGCATGGAGTGATGTATCCACCTAAGGTACCACTTGTCTTCATTGCATCTGTTGATGATATTGATATTGAAACCTCTGGAGTGTTCTTCAATGGGATAGTGAATGGTGGTCTGAATTTTGTGGCAGCCGGGGTGATGAAATCCTTTGCAACGAAGAAATGAACATCTGAGAAAGTTTGAAACAGGGCGTTGATCACTTCGTAGTGGTCCTGTTGTGGTTCAGGGAATCCAAACATGATTGATAACACTGCAGTTTGTTTTGATAATCCTCTAAGGATTGGTGCAATGAATGAACCATCTTGGTCTGCCAATGTTGTTGAAGACGATGATTCCACGATACGATCGATGATGGACGATAGTTTGTTTTGCACTGGGTATGGTTCCAACTCACTGATTGCAAAGTTGCGGAAGTATGGGACTGTATCAAACCCTTCACAAACCGGGGCAAAGTTCAATTTGTGTAACAGTTCACTTAGAGATCTCTTCACCAGTGAACGAGACTCAGCGTAGACATCACCTCTGAGGTATGTATCATGGAACTGCAAGCACACTTTGACAATGTTTCGTATCAGCTCTGAGGTTTCAATCTTCCAAGTCAAGTGTGATAAGATCCTCATTGGGATTGCACCATCGAGCAGTTCCACCACTCTTATCGAAGCTCTGGATACGTTGAGTGCACCCTGTTGTACTTGGTCCACCACCTCGACGAGGCTCTCCACTGCAATTTCGAGTTGCTTCTCCACTTCATCGGCGTCCCGCACCTCTGGTACTTCGTGGATCGAGCCAAAGCTATATGACTGACTCTGTGACGTTGATGTTCTTGACAGAGAGAGCTCTGTGTACTTGTCAGCGGGCATCACCCTGAGTGGCTTTCCAATGGAGTCGATTCCGGAGACACGCCCGCCCTTCTTCCTGCTGGAGGAGGAGCCCATGGAGGACTGGTGGGACGTGGGCGTGGTGGAGAGCGTGTCCAGTGTGCGGCGGGTGGAGAAGAGCGACGAGCGGTGTAGTGACACGACCTCGTCCTTCTCCTCGTCGGACTCCATCGTGTGTTCTGGGACGTGTGGGGGTAGTTGTATTGGCAGCCGTTGTTGATGTGGGGCGTCTTGTGGGAGCTGTTCCTGCTGGTGCTGATCGTTGCCGCCCATCGTGGAGTGGTGCTCGTCGTGCTGAGTCTGGTGCTGTGGCTGCTGTGGCTGCTGTGGTGGTGCCTGTGGTGGTGCCCTTCTGTTGGTGTTGAAGAAGCGCTTCATCCTGTTAGAGTTAAAAGAGAAGAAGAGGAAGTGGGCTCCGTGTGCCTAATAAATGCGGTGGTGATCTCTGCGCTCACAACAACTGACACACACGGCGCCTTCGTGGATTTTGCTTCTTCTCCTCCTCCATCAAACATCGCCGTGTGTCGCGCGCGCGCCGTTTGGGAAGAGGGAAGGCATCTCCGTTTCCGGCCACTTGCGAGGGGCACGTGACACATCCTGGCTGATTCTACTATTTATATTCCCTGTCAGCTTATATAGCAGTGTAAATTAAACATGGCAATTGACGTACCAGAACTCATCCTCACAGAGGACTCTCGTGATACAATCTCATCTATACAAAAGAAACGAACGGAATAATGGTGGTGGTGGTGGTGGTGGTGGTCATTCAGTCAGACTCCTCAATCAACTCTGGCAATCTCTCCATGGACTCGGTACCGTACACAATCTGGTAGATAGCCTCGAACAATGGGAACTCCTTGGTCAATCCCTTGGCCTCCAAAAGCTCGTGCACTTCCTTACATGTGATCACACCCTGGGCGGACTGTCCGTTCAAGAGCTCCTTCTCAACCTCCTGGGCAGACTTACCAGTGATGGCCATGTGCTTAGCGACTCTGACGTTTCTTCCACCAGAACATGTCGTGATCAAATCGGCAACACCAGCAGACTCCTTGGTGAATGTGTCCTCGTTGGTCTCACCAGGGAAGAACACCTCGGCAAACTTGATGGTCTCGTTCAATCCAAATCTTTGAATAGCAGAGGCGGCATTGTCACCCCAGTTCAATCCATGGACGAAACCAACACCAAGCGCAACAACGTTCTTCAAGGCACCAGCAAGAGAGGTACCAGCAACATCCTCAATGACACGAACGTGGAAGTATGGTCTATGGAAGGCAGCCTTCAAGACAACTCTGTCAATGTCCTTTCCGGCACCTTGGAAGTCACTTGGCAATCTGTATGCAACCGTGGTCTCGGACCACTTCTCCTTAGCAACTTCTGGGGCCAAGTTAGCACCTGAAAGAGCACCACAGTGAACACCCAATGACTCAGTGATGTATGTAGAGAGCAACTTGCAACCCTGTGGGGTAACTTCCAAACCCTTGAGACAAGAGATGGCTCTGACGTATGGCTTGAGGTTGGCCTTCTTCAATTGCTTGCAAATGTTTGGCAAGAACTGATGTGGGATGTTGAAGATGAGCAAATCGGCATTCTCAGCAGCCTTCACAATGGATGGCTCCGCATGGAGGTTCACTGGGAGCTTGATTCCAGGAAGGTACTTCACGTTCTCATGCTTGGTGTTGATGATCTCAGTCAAGTTCTGGCCATTGATCTTCTCTTCAAATACCCACATGTCAACCTGGTGCTGGAACAAATGTGGTCTAAGTGCTGCATTTTCAGCAACAACTTTGGCAATGGTGGTTCCCCAGTTACCAGACCCAATCACGGTGATCTTGAATGGATTCTGTGGCGCCAAAGAAGCGTTCTTGCGCTGGGAGGTGAGGTGTGAGCTGATCTGAGTGAGTCTTTGCTGTGCGGACATTTTGGAGCTTCCAAGGCGTATCATCGACAAGAGGGGGTAGATTGAAGGGGAGGTGGGATGAAGGTGGTCTGGGGCTGCGCTGGCTTTATACAATTTTGAACTGATTTCTTCGCGACCCAGCGGGTGGACTCGGCGAAAATGAATCATCGGCAAGAAGCTCTGGCCTGCCCCACACCCGGACTCGCCCGGGGGAACCTTTTTGACTCTTGCATTTTGTTCAGTTTCTTTTGTATGTTTTGGCTTTGGTGTTGGCACTTTATTAAAGAGCTTTTAGGCATTGACAGACCAAAATTCTGTTCTCTGTCTACCCCTTATCCTTAACCGTGCCTAGCCCCAACTCACGAAGACCCGGAGCTCGTAGCTCTTAAATCCAGGTGAAAACCCACAGGCCCCCCGCCCATCCGGTTATGATCCCTCCCTCGAAATCCCCCAGCTTTCAGGCCTGGCCGTTCACCTGCACACTGCACAGCTTCACGAACTTCTGCCATAATAATTTAGCCGCTCGTCCTGGCTTTTTACCCGCAGCTTTCATCACCGATTTTCGGCTTTCACAGCTGTGCCCGGTCCCGGGGTGACGATATATGGGAGCACGTGACCTTATCTAATTGCAGCCCCGCGAATTCTATCAGCTTCATCGTGGGGTCAGAAACTTTGAAAAATTGGGAGGGTTGACCTTCTACAATCAACAACCAGGGTGGGAACCACTTCACAAACAGACATCCAGGGTGCAGTTGGTATTGTTTATAAGGGATTTATGGAGTATTTAATGTGCCTAGTCTCACATTCCATACTCATCAAAGTGGGTTCACCACTCAGGCGGCCCGCTGTGGGTGAGCCTTTTTTCACCAACATAACAACGTGAAGCAGCAGCTTCAGCTTTTCTTTTAATAAAGAAAAGTTTCTGGTCCGAGGAACTTAAGAGTACCATCGTCATGTTTACACCCAGTTCTATATATAGGGCTTTTGTTTGAGGTTCATATCTTCACTCAGAGGTCTTACTCCCCCTTTTGTTGTTTACCCAGAGTCGACGCGCACCCTCTCAAAACACTCTCTCGCCACCCCACGCACCATCAGCACGCGACTACGGGAGCCCAAAGACCAAGTTGATGGGATCCAATGATTTGGTATGCAAAGTGGGTATCAAAATGACCTCCTTGAAAGTTCATGAAGAATGGCGCTAATGGCGATGCTTGAATCACGCTCGTTACGGAGGGAGAGTGCCATATGCACGTCAGTTGTGGTGAGGCCTCTTCCCCTCCTTATATGGTCCTTTCGTTTTTGTGTCACTTTTTCAGTTACGAGGGTTACCGCTGGGTGATTTCTACTGCTTATTGGCACGACTCGATGATTATATAACATTCAGAACAAAACTATGGAGTCGCACAAGAAGCCAACGGAGTAAACGAGGCTCGGAGATTCGATATATGGCTTCGAAACACCATGATGTCTACTTGGTTGTGGAGATACGGACCAAGAAATTTCAAAGGATCGGCGGTAATTCGTTTTTGTGTCACTTTTTTCCTTGAAATTTCCAGTACCCCAGGGGTCCCCCGACTCGTGGATTCTGGAATCTGCCACAAACACAACGACGGTATATCTTGGCGCTGCACCCAACATTTTCGGCTTCCAGCCCCACCATTGTTGGAAATACACTTCTCCATGGCAACAAGATCCACGTCGAAGCACCTCATCACTCTTTGTCGGTCCCTCTTTGGTATACATCCCACTTTTTCTTTCATCTCCAAGAGCGTGCCATCGGCGGAGTGTTACCATGTCAGCAGCACCACTTTCAAACTCCCATCCACACCA
>JAKUBT010000026.1:0-88401 GCA_030563305.1 Petasospora maesae
AAAAAAAAAAATACTACAAAAGGAAAGAGATGGGAAGAAGCTGAAAGTCGAAAGAGAGATCGCTGATTTGATTGTTAGAAATGCTGGTAAATAAGAAACATGAACTTTTACACTTTATATCGAATACACATTGTTATGAAAAAAAAAAAAAAAAAAAAACTAGTGTACTAGTAGGCGAGCGCGCACGTGACCTAGTCTGCGGCCTGCATAATCCACCCGCAGACTGGAGAGGGGCCATGCATGCAATTATGTAATCATGAAGAGCTTATCGAGCCAATCAGCGTGATTGATTAATGGACCACTATACGTAGTACTAGTAGTAGTACCAGGAGCACTAGTTGAGTGGTTAATTGTTAATTGCTACGTATCCACTCTTACAAGAACAATGTTTGATCTTAGAGGCACTGCCACACCACTTGGAGCCTGCGAGATATATTCGGAAGAAGCCAGACGACGTCGAAGGTTCAAACGATCAAGGTTGCCCAGCAATACGCACCGGCACAGATCGAGACTTGGCTACCACTTCTACGCTACAATATTCTTCGCTAATCACCTTTTTGGAGCTGTGTTACTCCACAAATATCTCACGTTGGATCATTTGCCATGGTCTCTTAGGGAAGGCCTCGCTGTGTTGTGGGTGTAGTAGTAGCTACGTACGCATCGCCCATGTTCTTGACACATTCACGACTCACCAGATACCAGATACCCATGGAGACATTGCCTTCATCTTTTAGTCCGATGGGTCATGGTCAAGACCAAAGACTTCATTATGTGGTTGAAGACTTGGTGAGTCGTCGAAAGCGATGAAGACAGCCACCGCGCTTGGAGTCTGGATCTAGTGGATATTCTGTACTATGCAGTTCTGTTTTCTCAGATCTGGAAACTCCAGCTTCTCACTGTACCATGTGTCAGAGACTCTAGAGGGGAAACAAGTGGTCAGTTTGCCATCATCGACGTTCGATTGGTTCGGTGCTCTGTAGCTTTACTGTTGCAGCAGCCCGACCAAAGACGCGCGCCTCATGGGATTCAGGGTAACCCCTTCGTAGCGCGCCCAGGCACATGTACTCCACCAACCGGGCGAAGACTGTCACCACAGACACGGATAGCAGAGATTGAAATGTCTTCGAAAGCCTTTCGTCGAGTGTGCAGCGAACAGCTACTCGACACATCCGCATTTCGGCACGACCTCCAACTCCATCGTTGCCACTGACTAGGTTACGAGCCCGCGCGCAATCTTTCAGGTGATCGACAAAAGCCGACAGCCAATTAAATTCATACCCCTTCGGAGTCTCCCACCAAGTGTGCACCACCTCATCCTCTTGCCGCCTTAACAAGTACCACAGGCCACTTGACCACATAAAACAGACAGCAGGCAACTGGCAACCGACCATCTACCAACTTGTCGACAGGAACTCCTCGCTCTCGGACCGCCCACTCCACGACAGTACCCGCCACGACAAACCAGCTGCGAGACTCACACTCCGTCGTTGCCCATCAAGACCACAGTGCCCCACAAGACGCAGAACGCCCGTCATGAGCGAATTCATAGACGACTCCTCTGCTGAAGCCCTTTGGCGAATGTATGCCAAAGCCAAGGCCTCATTGCCATACCGGGAGAGAATGCAGAACCTGACTTGGAGGATGATGGGTATGAACCATATGAAGAACGCTAGAAATCATTCCCTCCTGCCTGCTCAAAGGGAAGCCAAACAAGGATACAACGGCTACAACAACAACAACAACAACAACTCGACTGATAGAGGCACAGGAGGCGATGAATATTTCAACTTTGGCGAGACCAGCCAGATTGGTAAGCCAAAAGTAACCTCGAACCTCACCAAGTTCTTCCTCAGCCAGCAGTCTGCCTCCAAACCACCTCTCACAGACTTACACAACAATGCCAACGACCCCACATCAGATGATTTCGACTATGTGGCCCATATAAAGAAGATTGGTCAAGAGGATGGTCATTCTACGAAGCTTCACGACACTGATACTGATGCTTTCAAGGCAATCTTTGGACTGCCCATTCAATCCAACCCATCGATGATCCCATACTCACATGGCCACTCTGCACACGACACGTTTCATTCACACAGCATCTCTTCAAGTTTCAACAACAACGGGACTGAGCAAGGATTTGGCTCAGGATACTTGGACTCTCCAAACAATGATGCAGCTTCTTACATGGACCCAATGGATGCGATTAGTTCTTCGTATGAAGCACCTTCAAACTTCAATAACCCGCCTTCAAGCTTCACAGACACACCAAGCTACTTTCAGTCTGTCTACACACAATCCATGAACTCTCCTGCCAGCTCAGCTGCACATACCCCAAGTGTGGACAATGGTTCGTTCCTGGAAAGTTACTACAACAATGGAAGAAACAACATGAGTTTTGCAAGCCAATTGCGCACAGGATCATCAGTCACATCTTTTGCTAACATGACAAGTTCAGCGGAGACAAATAGAGCTCAAAAATCTGATGGTGATGTTCTGATGGTGGATTCATCGTCTGCACCACAGCAATCTGGGTTATCATCTTCATTCACTTCTAGAAGACCATCTACTGCATCCACAATCAAGAAGAAACAACCAGCACCTGGAAAGTTGACCAAATCAAAAAGAACAAGCTCAAGCACCCAACTGGCCTCCGCTGTTGTTACCCCAGTGACATCTTCATCGTTACCCACAAAAAAGCCAGATATATCCACCTCTAATGCAAACACGAGGTGTACAAACTGCAACACACAGACAACACCACTGTGGAGAAGAAATCCTGAAGGCCAACCTCTTTGCAACGCATGCGGGCTGTTTTTGAAGCTACATGGTGTTGTT
This sequence comes from Petasospora maesae, assembly GCA_030563305.1. Lineage (NCBI taxonomy): Eukaryota > Fungi > Ascomycota > Saccharomycetes > Phaffomycetales > Wickerhamomycetaceae > Petasospora > Petasospora maesae. The sequence goes on from JAKUBT010000026.1 coordinate 2,839, forward strand.
AGACCATTGTCGTTGAAAACAGATGTTATAAAGAAGAGACAAAGGGGAAGCTCAACTACATCTAAAGGTGGTAACACACAGCCGTCTTCACCGAACAAGTCAACAGGGAGTAACACGTCAAGTAAGAAGAGCACGGTAACAACCCCGACATCCAAAGTGGAGGAGAAAAAGAGGCCTACTCCTGCACCAAGCAACAACAAGAAGAAAACTTCATCAAATGGAAACACCACATCTGCTAAGACTCAAGAAGGGCCTGAACAGGCGATACCCGATGCCAGCTTTTTAAACGATCCTGGGTTTGCAGCACCAATCAACAACACAGGGTCTCATGACTTTGGATACGAGGAAGAACCCCAGGGAAACTTCCAGTTCGGCTCTGCTTCAGACCTTGACCAAAGACAAAGTGGTTCGGGAAATCAGACAAACACTGAGGGTGCCCCGAACAACAACTGGGAATGGCTTACTATGGCACTTTAATTACGCTTCATGATAGCCAAGCTTCAGTTTTGTCAACTTGTGATGATAATGCACATTTCTTAATGAGAATAACTTGACGTAGCTGTGAACTATGTAAAGGATACTCTTATTCACCTGGATACTGGACCGTACCTTGATGTAGTGGTCCTGAGAAGAAAACTGTCATCTCGAAGGCTTGTGAGAAGCTGATGCGTCCACTTCAGATTGTTTCTCCTTGGCAAGGGACGTGTCAGTGTCAGCTTCGAACTCATTCGAAAGAAACCTCGTCTTGGGGAAGCTGTTGGCTCTTGTACTTCGAAAAAAGTCACGCCTGGGAAATGAGCCAGCCATCCGTTGTTCTTTCGAATCGCTCTCTTCCATCAATTGATCGTGAACATCTGCACCAAATTGTTGATCATACAGCCACAGCGATCCTCTTTTCAAGTAAAACTCTCTGGTAAATACTGGCTTTCTGTCAATGTCTTCGTAGGTATAGCGCCCTCCCGTACAGGGAATAGCGCCAATGATAAGCGTATAGAAGCTGACCTCTGGTTTTGGAGACACAGTCCCCTCGTGTGCACTGAGAAAGGACTCTCTGCTTCTTCGAGAATCATGATCTTCCATATCCACAAAGTTCAAAGCATTTTCAATATCCTGTGTATCATGATCAACAGGGCCAGTTGCCACATCCACCGGTGCGATTTCATCGGCCGTCAGCTGATCAGGCAGAGGATTCTCATCAATCCCACCATTCCCACCATTCTCACCGGTCTCACCATTCTCACCGTTCTCATCATTCCCATTAGTCCCATTATTCTCGTCATTTCCATCATTTCCAACATTTCCATCATTCCCATTATTCCCGTCATCTGCATCTAAAATATAGAGAAACTCATGCCAAGACTCACCACTCTTTTGATCGGGATTCAAAGCGGCAAGATCTTGCAGCGCTTCATCAGCTGGACGAATCCCCTGACCATTTAACATTCCAACGTTCTGTCGGTTTACCAATGCCTGGACACCACCAGAACTCTTATTCGCAATTCGAAATGCCAGCGTGAACGTTGACGAAGACCAATTTCCTGTAGACTTCAGAATGATTACAGGGACATTCTTACTATCTGTACTGTAAGGACCCAACTTTGGAAGAGCCAACGCATATAATGATTCAATTCCGCTGCAGTGAACATGAAGCCTGTCAGCACTCAATAAGAGCTGAAAAAGCAACAGAAGATAGTGTCCCTTGTATGAAATCTTGTATATGGCCATGTTAGCTGACCAGCGTTCCAGCTTTTTCGCCAACAACTGACCCACTAAGTCACAATCGACAAAGGCATTGCTCTTTCCGAAAAGGGCGGTGCATAATGTACGACCTGATCCAAGTTCGGATAGAGACCCAATTTCATTCAAGATGGAAGAGAGTACAGACCTCGTAGAAGTTTGATGGGTCCAATCCCTAAAGAAGAAATTCTCATACCCCAAAGCCATGATGTCAATAACAACTGAGATACAGTTTTTCCAGGCCCTGACGGCAAATGTGTCTGACTTTACATCGGAGGGTGGATAGTCAGCAGAGCCAAGAACGAAGTAGATCTCTCTGCACAAACAGGCTTGTAGTTTTTCCAATAGTGGATGATGGGGTAATCTTCCATAGTTTGAATGTGTCGTATGCTTCAACAGATTTCGATACAGTTTCTTCTTGGCCCCATATCGTAGGTACGGTCCCACATCCTCAAGATTTCGGTTGTCCTCGATATCAGTTTTTTCGTTATTGGACGAAAGTTGGCCTCCGGTGTACCCTGCCCTGACTAAATGTGGATCTCCATCTGGCAACATGAGATATCCTTGGCTGTCAACGAAAACACAGGACTTAGATAACACCGACATGCACGCCGAGCACACAACGAATGACCGAACCAAATCTTCATACAAGACACCAGCATATGCGTCTGCAAAAACCAACGTTTTTCGATCTGTCATTCCCGTGCAATGGAGTTGCTCCAAGACCACATGATAAAGACGCAAGTTGCTCAGGGTGAGGAAGACAAAGTCGTAAGGCAACTTGGCCGGATTGGATGTGGAAAGAGTCTGGAAGTAGTCATGTATATGATCCTCAGTGGCATCAACAAGCAGCTCGATGTCAAAGGGCACGCACGGGGACCCAAAGGAACTCCAATGTGTAGTCTTGGTTATATGGCGGCTGATGAGTGTGGTCTCAAACGACTCTAGATGCGACGTGCAGCAGATGGCAAAGAGGTGAGCTGTGGGGGAGTCACCGACTGCAGGTAGAAGTGTTAGCTATGGGACTTCATGGGGAAACAGATGCTTGTAAGGGGCAATTTAGGTTAGTGGTGTGTTGACGAACCGATGAGCGCTCTGATCTTGGGAGATGTCGACTGCTGTGTGGGGAGAGGAACGCCTTCTTCAGCGGTGCTTCCCGTGGCACCACGGGGACCTGGACCACTATCCGACTTAGTGGGGACAGACAACAAGGTGGGCATTGTTGGATAGTGTGGCTGGAAGCTGCAGGTGGTGACTGACGTCTTGATGGAATCTTGGCGTGAGAGGCTCTCATGAATGCGGTGGCAGTTTGTTTTGTTGATCCAGCGGGCGCGTTGTTTTGTTCGCGAGGGGAGTTGCCACAAAGTCAGTGGACTAACTCACTAGACTCGAAAGCCCAAAGTCAACGTCCTCTAGACTAGCATCCAGTATGCCGACTACTCTCTCAGCAGTCTACTAGATGAGTGTGGTGTCATGGGAAGGGCTCGAAGCCGAGTTTAGTCTGACATAGATATGGTATTTGGGGGATATATATATATATAGAAAAAAAGAGAGAGAGAGAGAGTAAACGTACCGTTCTTCGGTCATTTTGGCATCAGGCGTAGTGAGCGTATCGTATCATAACAAATGTTTTTTTCCCTATAAGGAGGTAAATGGGTGAGTGGAAGCGTTCTCACTTCTTTCCACGGCGTACGTTTTCTTCAGTTCCATAGACTCTGTCGTCAGGGGAGCCGGCTTCGACAACCTTCTTGATCTCCTCCATCTTCTTCACCTGGTTTTCCCATGTTTCTGTAGACTTCTTCTTACTCTTATCAAAGAGTTCTTTGTCCGGTTCTCTGTAACTATTACCGATTCTGTCCCAAAGAGTAGTGAACTGTCCATAGTTGTAGTTGAAGTAGAGGTGATGGACGGTGTGACAAGCAGCTCCATTGATAACTGGATCATTTGACATGTACTCACCGTCATGGATCATAACTGTCCAGAAGTTGACAAAAGTGAATAAGAACAGGTAACTCATCTTGTGCAATGGGAACAGGAATGGATAGATGTGGTATGGGAGAGACTGCATGTAACCATCGACTGGGTGGAAAGCATGTGAAGCATAAGGCGTAGTCACAAGCCACTTGTGATGAGGCTTGTGCAACATTTTGTAGACACGCGGCCAGTGTAGCCATCTGTGAACGAGATAGATACAGCAATCAGTAAACATAATGAAAGCAGGATACTGCAAAAGAACAGACCACCATCCACCTTTGACAGAATCAACGTCCCAGTACAGCTCAGAGTAACCCTGAAGCTCAAGAAGGAACCACGGAACCGTCAATGCAACCATGACAGGGATTGCGGAGAAGGCGAGCTGCATTTCCAAAGACATCTGGTTCTTCAAGTATCTTGGATGGTTGAAAATGGCCTTGTCGAAGATAAAGACATATGACCAAGTGGCAACACCAAAGTATAAGATGTACCCGAACACGACCATCAAGACGTAGAGAGACAATGCTTGTCTGATGATATTTGATCTCGGGAGCAGAGAGGAGTAAGTGTAAGCGGTGGTAGGGAACCAGACTGGCATGTACCCATACTTTTCGGTTTGTGCGAGTTCGCTCACGACTTTGTTGATGGTTGTGGACTGAATCAATCTTTGTGTCTGGTTGGTGAACATGTCGACATACGAAGAGTTTGTGAGGGCCAAGGACTCTTGGACTGCATATGGGATCTTGCTGCACAGAGAGGCTGGAGCGAGCCTGGCGTAGACGTAGTCGAGGACGTACGCGTCCATGAATTCAAGCACGAGATCCATAGTGAGGTTGTGTCGGAAGGATGTGTTTGAAGTGGGTAAAAGTGCGACGCCGAGCTCAACTGTTGTATAGGTGGTGTATGCGAGGGAGTGTGTTTGCAGTCGGCGGAGAGGGGGGTGTTGATCCGGGCCGGGGAGGAGAGAGCAGCAGAAGGGTGCAGGGTGGGGGAGTTGGCTGGGTGGAGGAAGAGCAAGACGGAGAGAGCAGAGGACGGAAGGTATGGGAGACGGTGTGTTTATATTTCCGCTCGTTGATCAGCCATCCACAGCTAAACGAGCTCGCGCGCGCCATCGCAGATGTTCGCTCGTACGGTTTTTGGTTCTCGTCAGCGCAGGCCTCGTTGCCTCGTTTAGCTCGTTTAGCAGCGGGGCGGAAAAAACGCGAAAGTTGGCGGCTAGCGGTTCGGACTCGGAGTCGGGACTTTGGCCTTGGTCGAGTACACGACATGCCGGGTGGTGGGTGGTGGCATGCTCCGGTGATGGTCTTCATGATCTGTGCCTCGTGTGCCCTGTGTGCCCGTTGCTCCTCCAGGTCATCGAGTGTAAGAGTGCAAGAGCCAGTAAACGAGTTGCAACAGTGGAAGCCGGCCACGTTGCGTGAGACGTGAGAATTGTGGGCACACATGATGTTGGAATTGAATGTGTCAATCTGGACATATGCTGGGGACAGCTTTCATGATCCCATGATCCCATGATCCCACATCCCTCCCGCCGCATGATCTTTTGCTGCTTTTCTGGTAGTCAACGATCAATGGCACGAGTCCATTGCTGGTACGACAGAACCTGGAACAACCTGATACGCCACAGATGCTACTACTACTACTACTACTACTACTACTACTAACACTACTGAAGCTACTACTGGATTGCATGTCATATGATCGCATTGCCAATGTAGTAGCATAACATATCGCTGCTCGTTGCGGGCCGTACCTCTCAATTGCGGGGGTGATCGTTCCTGATACATACCAGAGTCGACTAGTACTTGCTGCTCAAACACTTTGGACCAGACAACAACCAATGCTAGTTTCAAAAAGAACAATAATGTCATTGAAATGTTGATTAAATAGATCTCGACAGATCTCAGTGTTTGTTATTTGTTCGTGTGCCAAGTATATATGATCCCGCGGTGTGCAGCTCATGCTGTACGAGTGTTTTTGAAGTAATCCGTGATCCTGTCCCCATGGTCAAAGAATTGGGATAACTGGGATTGAATATCATCCCACTTGGGCCTGTTAAGATCCTCCTCCCTAGTTCCTCTAGACATGAGATCGTCCCTGAGCCACTCCAATGCCAATGGATGTAAACTTTGTAGAGGGGAGATACGAATGCGCTTGCCATTCTCGAGCGTCATCACGGATCTATCCATATGCTGTTGAATGTCATCTCCGTCGTTGGTGTTGCTTCTCTCGGATTGCTCATAGACAATGTCCTCTCCATACTTCAGGTTCTGGAGGGCCTTTCCACTCTGGATGTGTACCACGTTTGTTGGCCATTTACCCAAGCCATCAAATATATGCGTAGCATAGACAACAGAGCATTGACGCGTTTCAGTTTCTTTCTTCAAAAACGACAATAATCTTTGACGAACAAGAACATCCAAGTCGACAGTGACCTCGTCAAGGAGTAAAACCTTCCATGGTTTCAAAAGCCCCATTGCCAGCTGTACTCTTCTGCGTTCACCGTCACTAACTTGGTGCATTCTCCAGCCCAAGTCAATATCCAAAAGATCCACAAGCTCATCACGTCTTTCTGTGTATACACTTCCTCCGATGGAGTCGATCAAAACGGTGACAGGGATATCTCTTCTTACAACTGGATTAGCAGCCCACTCGGTGCCCAGGTAGGTGGTGATGTGAGTGGCGTCACTGCCACCTTTGAAGGGATCATGGCCACCAATGGCAACAGATCCAAGACTACTGAGGGTCTTTCCAGCAAGAAGCTTGAGCAAAGTCGACTTTCCAGCACCGTTGGAACCAATCAGAAGTGTACGTGATCCCCAAGGGAGTTGCAAGGTGATGTCAGCCAGGCCAACTTTGCTGTTACCAAACTTGTATGAAAGATGCTTTGTTTCAATTGCCCAGTCCGATTCGGCCATACTGATTCCTTCGCTATAATTATCGTGATTGGAAGAGTCCCGGGACTGATTGTCAGTGTGTATGAGTTGTAAGTTTGATGTGTTCGAGGACGGTGGGAGCCTTCATTAGAGTTGGTAGTTGGAACGCTGTGAGCTGGTCGACTGATTCGCGTTTCTTAAACGTTCAAACGCAGACAGGACTTTGAAATCCTAGCGTCAACACTCAAACTACTACGACTCAACAAACCCGAAGACAATAAAACGAGCCTGCAACACCTTCACACTTCATCATTCCCGGAGACATGTCTTTGCAGAACGATGAGGATATTTTCAAACATGCCGAGCTCCCCCTTGTTGATGAGGATGAAGACGAGCAGATGGATGACGAAGAGGACGAGGAGCTAGATGCTCTGGAAAAGCAGAACGAAGATGAGATCATGGAGGAGGATAATGAGAACGAGGATGATGAAGATGATGATGATGATAGAGATGGGGAAGGAGATGGTGAAGGGGACGGTGATGGAGAAGGAGAAGGAGAAGGAGAAGGAGACGAAGAAGAAGATGAAGAAGAGGAGGAAGAGGAAGAGGAAGATGATGATGGTGAAAGCGCCAGTGCCGTAAATGGTACAACCAGCAGTCTTGATCATAATACATCTATCCTCACAGGGAACAGCAAAGACCAGGAGAATATACACGAGACAAAGAGGTCTGAAAACGAGGACACAGAACTGACCAGTTATTACAGGTCACTTTCTGTGAAGGCGAGAGTTGCAGACTCCTACGATGTGATACCCACAGTCGCTGTCCCCTACAGCTCACCGATTCACTCAATTGCATTGACGAAGACTTCGAAGTGGTTATTCACAGGGGGTGAAGATGGATATATAAGGAAGTTTGATTTCTTCGGGTCGCTTGATGGTGATATCCAACTCACAGCTGCTCAAAAACATTCGTTGACAGACGTTATTACCAATGCTGGATCACTTCTGGGATACTGGGAAAATGAAATCCCAGTGAAAAAGAGTACACTGAAAACCGACGCATATGAACCAAAGCTATCCCCAGTGTACTCACTAGCTGTTGAAAACAAGTGTCTATGGCTTCTCAGTGGCCTCTCTAGTGGCGGTATCAACATGCAGTCCATTAGACATAGCGAGGGAACTATCATTCAACATTTCGAGAAACACACGGACACAGTTTCGGTACTTGAACTTAATGAGAAACAAAACAAATTTTTATCAGGAAGTTGGGACAAGATGATCTACCTCTGGGATTTGAATACTGGCCACATTTCGAGAAGCTTTGCAGAATCAACGGGGCAGATAACATCTCTCCAATTCAGACCATCAGGCGGAATAGATATAGAGACGTTGAAACAAAAACAAGCTCCAACAGAGGACGATGATATGGACTCTTTGTTTGGTGAAGATGAAGCAAGTGGGAATGCCTTTTCAGACATGGGAGGCCCAGTAACGGATGAGAATGTCTTCATGTCTGCTGCAATTGATGGGTCATTGTACGTTTGGGACGCACGGGCCTCACAACCTGCCCTCAAAATCAGAGCCCCAAAGGGAACACCTCCTTGGTGTGTTTCAGCGTGCTGGTCAGAAAATGGTGACTCGGTATTTGTTGGGAGACGTAACAGTACAGTTGAAGAGTTCTCTTTGAAAATGCCTTTCTTTGCGAGTGGAGAATCACGTCCTTCTAAGGTGCTTAAGTTTCCACAAGTTTCGGGAGCAGTCACTGTGGTGAAAACTTTACCAAACCAAAATCATGTTTTATGTGCCTCACATGATAATATCAGACTGTATGACTTGAGGATCTACCCCGATGCAGCTAAAAAGACTCCCTTCTTAATCATTCCAGGGCACCATGGTGGTGTCATCTCAGATGTTGTATTCGATCCAACATATCGCTACATGGTAAGTGCAAGTGGAAACAGAGGCTGGCAAGGATCAAGCACAGAGCAAGTGTTCATGTATGAAGTAAATACCGACTAACGATCACGGAATACAAACAAGATACGATATCTAACTCGATGTATATTTGAGAACGTCGGCACCAGGTACATCATTTAGAGCTACCACTGGCTGATACTGAAAGTGCGATATTCAAAAGAACACCCAAGAAACCCACTGCAACTGAAGCGGTAAGGATCTGTTGACTTGTACGATTTTTCACAATTTGGAGCAGAATGGATTCTTCGACGATGTCTGTTTCATTCGCAGCTTGCTGGAGTTGAGCAGTGACCAAGTCTTTCGGGAAAGAGCCTGAGTTGTAGGTGGTGTAGATGCTGGAGGTCGTGTGTAATACACTGTACCTCCCAAGTCTTCCATAACTCCGCAGCGATCTCAAAGGAGCTTTCTTCATTACTTCTGGAACGTCATGGAGTGCTTGTTGAACCTTATCGTAAGACACGTTGGATAAAAACTTTGAAAGTGCATTGTGGATGAGGTCCTTCTTTGAGAACATTTGATCGTCCTCTAAAACGGTCTTTTCAAGAATTTCGCCATAACTGGATACCACCAATGAGGAATATGAATATAGTAGCACAGATATGGACTTCTTTGAAATGATTCTGTCAAAGAGTATGAGGATCGAAGCAAGTGGTCTCACGTCATGGCAGAACAATGTCACCACAGCAGATAGGCAGTAGAAGGGTTCGAGGTCATTCAGCATCAGATCTGCATAAATATCGGGCCGATATTTCTCAATGATGTTAGGTATGACTCGTAGGATCTTCGTTGAAGGAACAATGCTGGGCATTAGAAAGTCTCTGAGATGCAGGAGTGTAAAAGTGTTGAGCGAATGGAACGCCGCTTTCCTGTCAAAGTTGAAGACGGTAAGGAACACAGCAGCAATGTCATGGAATCCTTGATAGTACCTCAGCCCCACGTTATATCTGAGCACTTGGGATATTAATGTAAGCAGTGAGTCCCTGTATGTTACCAGATCAATTGAAGACTCTTTGAAAGGCCGTGATCTCTGAACATCCAACTGAACCTGGTCTTCATCCTGATGAGGGGGCAAGTGCTCCCAGGAAGAAGTAGCGTTACAACTGCACTCATTGAGCAACAAGCTCCACGCTGAAGATCTCAGTTCATTGTTCATGAGCCCATTATCGGAACCCGCGAGCTTTGCAATACTGTCAATGTCCTTACGGGCAAGAGCGGCCTTGATCTGTGATGTCTTGCTGTCTTCAGCTGGGGTGGGTGATTTACCACAGACGTGCATGTCAATGGATAACACGAGACCCGCCTATTCAACAGTTTCCGGAGAAGCGATGGGGTGTCCTGGTGTAGGCGATGGAAGCCGTGGAAGCGGCTAGGGCAAACGTGATGATCGATGTGTGCGTGTACCCGTGAAGCATCATGATCGTGTACCGCGTTCGTCGATCAGCTAGCTGTAGTAGTTGCGCGGAGTTTGATCGAGATGTTTCGCCTACTGCCGGTGCCTTTCCAGATGTTTGATCCAACTTCTCTCCGGCGGCACCCGCAGGCACGGAGGGGAAATCAGCCACAGCATGCAGCCCAAGTATTCAGGAGATCGGTACATTGGAGGAGGCAGCTTCTCAGAGGTGTACAAGGCCACCGGACAGGACGGCCAGAGCGTGGCCCTCAAAGTTACCACACCGGGGGAAGAGGCACCCCCGCACACTTCACGCGACGAGCTCAAGCTTCTCCAACAGTTCAAGAGCAGGGGAGGCTGCCCGAACGTTGTGTCTCTCTTGGATTGGTATCAACGTGACCTCACAGACTTGGTGATGGTGTTCCCATACTACCCGCTCACTCTCACACAGCTCCTTCGTCACCACGCCTCTTCCGCCATCTCCCACTCGAATCCATACACCATGGCAGGGCTCGGGTCCTTCAGCACGAGAGGGGAATCATTCATGGAGAGCAATGATACACCCAGACCCTCTGCCAAGAGGACTAACACCAGCAAATTGGACCCGTCTGAAGGGTGCGCTATCGTCAAGGGTCTTGCCGCCGGACTCTCTTTTCTTCACTCTGCCGGTGTTATTCATAGAGACATCAAGCCTTCAAACATCATGTTCAAAAACTATGACCCACAGCACCCAATTATAATTGATTTTGGTATAAGCTACAAGTCCCCCGACAATTTTGGAAAGGAAAAATGGGATAAGAAGATCTGTGAGATTTCGACTGGCATTTATAAGGCACCAGAACTGTTGTTCGGAATCCACGACTACTCCTTTGGTGTGGACGTTTGGGCGCTTGGAATCGTCATGACTTTGATATTCAGCACTGATGTCAGACCAGCACTCGACGAAGATGATGTTGTTGACTTCAGGCTAATGTCAATGATCTTTGCAGCATTTGGAACTCCAACACTCGAGACTTGGCCTGAAGCTCACAAGTCCAAAACTTTCTGCAACTTGAAGTTGAGCGCCACCGAAGGCAAACCCGTCACAACACTTCTTCCGAAAGCACCGGCTCATGTCCAAAGGATTTTCAACCAGATGATGGTGTATCAGTCATCTGAGAGACTACAAGCTGCCGATATACTTGCTGCTTTATGAGGATGACCAACAACAAACAAGAGCCACTGCATGCATGCATTAATTACGACTAGCATATTAACGAACAACTTCATATTCAAACGAAGTGGATGTCAACTGTATGCCATGTTCATAGGTTCCATCAAGCGCCCACATCCAAAAAGATAAAATATTACACAAGCGATCGGTTAGGAATTCATGTTGCTTGACTCTTTTCTTTCAGCTTCGAACATCCTTTCCATTTTCATAAACTCCACGAGCGAGCCCATCCTTGAGATCTCCCTTTCGTTGATAATGTTCGATCTTTCAACCTCTGCAAAGGAGTCATCCATGCTGTCGACATAGTAGCCATTTTTATAGTACACAAGATTCTCTTTGAACTTATAGTTTGGGGTATCGCCAGATATAGTTGACATCTCACTGTACTCTGAGTCACTGACAGGATAATCCTCACTAGCACTGTTTTTCAGTATTTGAAGCCTTGATCTCTTGTGATCCCTCACAGCTTGCTTAATCCCCATAGCAATTCTGGGAGTGTGATTCTGAGTTTGAGCTGCAGATGTGTTCAACGGAAGCATTGATGTTCTTCTGGAAGATGGGGAGCCAGCTTCCGCAGGGAACTCAGTGGTTGACTCGTTGGACAGCAAGCTTTCAGTCTGCACGACGTCAGATTGTTTACTTTGATGAATCAATGGCTTCTGAGATATGTCGAGCCTTCTGTTTTGATAATCCAAGACTTGTTTCTTCAGAATGTTTCTTTGAACCAACGTTGGAGTCAACGGCGTACTTGGACCACGTTTTTTGTCATTGGAATTACCTGCTTGAGGTAATACATCCACGGGAAGCATCTTCAGAGGCGTCCCGGCCTCACTTTGAGGAAGATCAACGAAGTCTTGCCAATTATTCATGTTGTGTGATGTGTGATGGTCTGGCAACAGGCGGAATCAATCTTGTTGTGATAGGCTTGATGAGCTTGTTGTTATAGGCTGGTAGCTTGAGACTCGGCACTGACCTTTACTTCTGCCGTTGTTGTCCACTTATTTGATCCCTGGAGAAAGTGTGTGTCCACGTATCAGTTTTCAGGAAAGACAGATATCCCCAGTCTACTACTACATATCATCACGTAGCGTAGTGCCAGGGTGAACGCTGCTGCGAAATCTCCATTTTCGCGAAAGCGTGTGAATTGTTTGTTTACAAAATTCCTTATCCGGAAGATCTCTAAAGACCGTAGTTGCTGTGGCAACTGTGCCGGTGACACAAGGAAATCGCGAAGATGCGCATGGACGAGGTGTGGGGTACATTGTGGAAGATTCTCATGTGCATTGTGGTGTGCACTCATGACTAGCAGTTATATATCTCGTACTGAAACTACTAGTAGTAGGGGTTCCATATGCCACTGGCCAGGTGACAGGCGTATCAATGCATTAAGTCTGTATGTGAAAAGATATATCAAATACGGCTTTAGACTTTCACCGGGTATAACGTCCGTTTTGCAAACCCTGACAAAGATGACTTCAAAAGTTTCTCGTAATGCGAAATCTTGAACAGGAGCGTCTTCTTTGCATCCAGATCGTCAGGAGTTTGGATTCCAAGAACAATCCTGCCTTCAACTCTTTCAAGATCTTTTTCGGTCTCAACTTTTCTTTTCTTCAAGAGCATGCGGATCTGCCACTCTCGGAGCGGAAGTAGACACAGTAGTGCTAGGACAAACAAGCATCCTGCGAATATTTGAGCATGCAAAAATGGGTCGGGTAGATTGTCATCTCTTAAAGACAAAGCAATGACTTCAACAAACAAAATGAAGAAGGACATAGTCATGTTCAGGATGGACCAGGCAGACGCAAATTCCTCTGGTGCAAAGGAATCCGCAATAAGAACTGTGTTCATCACATTACCAAAACCCAAAGTAAACCCCAGAAGAGCTCCACATGCACAAAGTTCTTGGAATGTTCGGGCCTGTATCCAAAAAGCGAAAACAAGAACGATCACAACAATGTTGAGGACGAACACATAGTTTTGACGGCCGACCCACTCATCGGCAATGTATCCCATAGTTGGGCGCCCCAGAGCTTGAGCAGCATTCATGATGGCGGTGAGTATAGATGCGCTGTGTTGAGAAATACCAAGTGCAGTTGCAGAAGAAGAGTAAGAGAACAGTGTCATGTTATACCCGAGCAGGGCAATGGAAAACCACATTGTGATGTACCACAATCTTGGGTTTCGTAACACTTGGAGGCTGAACATGTCTTGTAAATTGGATTTGAAATTAGCCAGATTGATGTGTTGTCTTGGTGGGTCGTTTCTTCTTTTGATGAAGAAAATCGAAACTGACATAGTGACTGTTGTGATTATAGCAACCATTCTTAGAGACCATCTTTGATCACCAGTTCTCTGTATCATCGCGTTGATAGCCAAGGAGTATACAAGACCACCCATTCCTGTACCGCTGCACAGTACGCCTGAAGCAATAGCACGTCTTTTGAGAAACCAGTTAGGAATGATAGTACACGCCGGGACGAAGAGGAAAGAGTATGAGATACCAACCACCACTCCTTGACACACATAGAGCTGCCAAAGCTCAGTTGCAAAAGATGCCAGGAGATAGCCTAGGAAATGTCCGACAAGGGCAATGACCATCGTGAGCTTAAATCCAATCATCCTGTCAGCGATCATAGCAAATGGTGCAAAGAACTGGGCCATGAAAACAATAAGTCCTGCGACCCAAGCAAAGTCTAGTCTTGTTGCACCCTTGAACACATCGTTGTCAACGTAGTAAGAGAGATAGACGCCGAATGCACTGTTGTTACCCCATGTTGAGAACATGATGAAGAATGTACAAGCACAACATACCCATCCGTAACCTCCGTCAGGGGGAAGATCAAGCTCTCCGGTGGATAAGTTCGTGAACACCTTTTCCACTGTTGAGGCCCTTCGGGATCTTTGGCCACCACCAATAGTAGACTCATTGTCTGGTAAGGTATGAGATGCCTTTCTCCCGAGAGTGCTCTTCACTCTAAAAGCATCACCGATGGAGAACTGGCGCATTAAATGTGCCTCGAGGTTCCCTTTATTGGCCTTCTCCTCCAACAGAATAGAGTGGTTGTCATCCACAATCTGGTCTCGGATGCTCCGTATCCTTCTGACGGGGGCGCTCCGCACACCATCATCTTCAGCATGAAGCTCTTTGATAGCAATCTGTTGAGCATTGGAGTTGTAAGAAGAGGTCAGCGATAACCTTGATGAGCTGAGGGATGTGGTGTCGGCATCGTCGTCAACGGCATAATCCGTCCCGCTGAATCCCGCTTGTCCAGAGCCTTCTTGCATATGTGCACTATTTGTAGCCGAAGCCATCTCGAGCGTATTGCTGGGGGAAAGGTTGTCAGTTGAGTGCAAAGAGTCCATTGTAGACGTTCCGGTATTGTGTGTGTTACCAAGCTCGGTCTTGGCGGAAGATACAAGCCTGGGAAATGTGGGTGACTGACAGAGCACGCCTGTACTGTGAAATCGTGTTTGATCCTTGAATATTCAGCCTCTTATAAGGCTTAAGCTATTGCACTTTGCTTGTAGCCTGGTGGTGTCACTCCTGTATCCAGAATATATCCGTGGAGAGCTGAAAGGTTGAGGTGCTACTCTGTAGGGTAGTCTTCTTGAAGATTTGCAAAAAGTGTGCTGCATCTCCAGACCCCAGAATCCGGCAGATCGCCCAGCTGCGTATCGGCGGAGATTTACCGTTTAGGAGATAAGAAGCGCGTGTACTACTACTATGTATTTGTAACTACTACTACTACTACGTTGGCAGGACTAGGGACGGACTTCTGATGCGTCTCATTTATCGACAACTGGACTCTGGAATGGTGCAATCTCCAACAATTGCCAATCATGTAACAAGCATCTGCAGCAGCGTCGTTCCCTATAACTTGAACGCAGTACGTCGTGCAGTTCGTGGCACACACTAGTATTGCTAGCGAGACTTATATACGATAATTAATCCATTCATCTCATTCTTATTCATCACTGGGTTAGGGCAACTCCAAGAAGCCTCAACTGAATATCATCGTCGTGGCTTAAGTCACTAACGAAATACTTCAATTGGGTGTTGAACTCATTGAAGAGCATCAAAAGGTTCTGGTAAATAGTCATATAGCGCTGAATGTGGACATCGGCACCCGAAGACGTCTCTGTAATCTCATCAGGATCAGCCTTCACACTCAGAAACTCTGTCTCAGACAATGCAAACCTGAAAGCAACGTCCAAAAGTGTGTTGACTTGTGTGATGTATGGGATGCCTGACAGGTGGTTATCTTGCGATGCCCCATTATGCAAAAGCTTGTGTCTCGTGATAGAGCCCAGAAACTCTTCATGCATGACTTGCAAATCTTTCATGGAGAGCTCTTGGTATGCATGATCAAAATGTTGAAAAGTGTAGTCTTCTTCATTGATTTTGTCCAAGAACGTTGAGCTGGGTGAAAGAGATGTATTCGAAACTTTGATATTGCTGGTTGTGGAGGACACGGAAACAAGCTCCTTCGAGCTAGTTCTTTTGAGTTCTTTGTTGAGAGAGCGGATAGATACATCAATCACCTCCATGAGAGTGAAATTCTGCATTGTGGAAACGAAGCTGTGAATAAAATTGTGAATCAGCATGATGCGTCTGAGCTTTTTATCTCTGATGTGTTTGAAACCCCTTGAGTACTTCCAGCTCTCGTTGAACATATGATCGAGGCGCTTAATCTTCCATAAATGATTGAAAACACGAAGATAGTCTCTTTTCGAAGCATTTGCAACGTCAAGAATTGTCGTGAGTGGCATGTCAATGCGGTAGTCCAAAGTGAAGACGTCCCAGCCAATGTTTCCATGCCCCACTGCCAACAACCTGGCGTCAAGGTTGTTCAAGATGTCATTTGTTTGTGTGTCTTGCAAGTCAAATCTGGATGTTGTACGGAGAACTGACTCTTGAAGGAGTCTGGTAAGCTGCTGGCCAGTCAAAGAACTGGAAGGGAGACGTAATGAGTCCGAGCTCTTGGTGATTATGCATTCAATGAAGTCCCCTCTTGCCATTAGCAAATAGTCTGATAATGCACCAATAATTTCACGCAAGTGAAACTTATTATAAATAACGTATGTGAAATAATTCAAGACTTCATTGTGGAGGGCATTGACCAATCGGTGAAATCTGGAGCCACTTAAAGTTAGACCTCTTTGTGTTTTCAGCTGGTTCAAGAGAAACTCCGACTTTTGTCCAAACTGTGTAAACCACCCAGTTTCCTTGCATCCATTTCTTAGAAACTCACATGTGACTCCAATTGTGTATATCCGCTGAGCCAACTCCAGGGGCAAAAAGCTTGGGACCCTTTCAGGAAAGTATCTCATCGCCGAAATAGGCTGGGTATCTGAGTCAAGATCCACAGCAATGAAGAAATCGTCAACAGTGCCAGTTATTTCTCCAAACGTAATCCAATGAAATACTGCATTCAAGTAGGAATCGCAGATATAGGTGAACATATCGCCGGCACACCTAGAGAGCACAACGTCGCCATGCGAGATATAAGTGTGAACCAATGAGAGTATTTCATGGCTCCTGAGTTTTGCAGATTTGGCAAGAAGAGAGTAAAGGAACCTGAGGATGATCAAAGAGTCATACACGTCATGGTATATGGATTTGAGAGTGAAATGAGAACTGACTGACAAGGTGTTGACGAGCTCAACATATTCGTCGAGTTTTGCCGAAACGAAGCTCAGGAGAGCAACTCTGATCTGAGAGAATTGTTTCACACCTCTTGTTAGTTCCACCGACTCCGCCAAGTCCTGATATATGAGCCCAGCTTCCATGACGTAGTGGATAACACCGCTCAATCCATTGCTCATGTTTTCAGGAAGTAGCACCTTACCCGGACTCAACGGAAATGGGCCAGATGTTGTTCCAACCAATGTGTAGCTGATGTAACTCAAGAGGTCGGCTTCGGGTACTTGATTCTCAAGGTAAGGTATGAGAAGGTCATTTAATGAAGATGTCCGATTTCCGGTCCCAGTCACTGAGTTAACTGATCTTCTTTCAGAAAGGCGATCAAAGTTATCATTGTCGAAAGAAGCCACTGTTGGAGCAAAGTTTGAGAAAGACTTGTGATCTCCATACACGCTGGTGTTTTCAAATGCCCTCTGCACTCTTTGTTTCTGTGAACTCCATTCTCTGCTGGAGGGTAGTGTAGTATTGGCCGTGGGGGAGAAAAAGAATGTCAAGTAGTGGGATATAGTGGATGGCTCTTGATATCTCAAGAGCTGCTCGATTGTCTTCTGGAGCTGATCCATTCGGGAAGGCGGAAGCATTGGTTGTATGTCAAGTAGCGCCTGGTTGAGGTCTGGGGCAGGTGTGTTCATCGAGGCGGTGTTTCGAGAGAACTCGATGAGATCGTGGTATGCGGTGTCAACCTGGTCGTCGCTGACCTCAGGGGGAAGCAGGCACTTCACCAAGCGGTGGATGTACACACCATCAAGAAGATGGCCACCCTCTGACATTTGTGCAGCACTGTCTGTGTGGGCGATAGTGCAAGGAAGGTTGGCGGCTAAACGCCAAAGGATGTGTTGTGGTTTTTTGGTGTCATGAAATGTAAACAAACAGGAAACGGGGCAAGCTCATTTCGCGACTTTCGCGAAAATTAATCTACGAACTCGATCACCATCGGACGTTTCCCAATTGGGAAGTCTAGTACAAGGCGCCATAGATTATGGAGTGCCCCCTTAGCACATTAGACACCGTTTGAGGACATATCAACTTCACGAGCAAAGAGGTCTCTTTCTCTTTTGGTGTAACCCAGGCTCTTCATACTCTCCGAATATTTCCTCATGTTGTAAAACTGAATCAACGCCCTCAAAGCTGTTTCCTGGCCGTATGCATCCCTGATCTCTGCGTCAACATTCTTACCACTGAGCCAGTTGTCTCTTAAGCCCGTCTTACAATGGAGATAGACCATGGATATCAGATCCATATTGTTTGATTTCCACTTCTTACCATTGAATGATGTAATCTCTTTGACAAGCTTTAGTACGGGTGACCAGATCGACGGATTGTAAATGGAAAGCATATTACGGAATATGCTTGAGGGGTCGTTTTCACACATGCTCAATATCCTCTGGGTCTTCTTCTTCGAGATCATTGCAGAGATCTCCAAAAGACTGATGATTGTGAAGCAAAAGTTGTCATCAACTGATGATTTGGGGGTCGCATCAACCCAAAGACTGTTCCGAAAGTTGTACAACTCCGTGTACTCTATGCGATCTAAGATCTTGACATCAATGGACTTGAAAAAGTCAATTGTGACTGAGAAGAATCCAGCATCGTACAATAGCATGCTCAGATACTCATACTTCAGAATGTGGCTGATTTTGAACCATTTGAGCAGAAGTAGCATGGCATAGACTGAATTTTTGACCAAAACCTCTTTGGCTCTGAAAATCTCCAATAGTGCATCTGATGGAGTTCCCTTGAGAACATCATTAGCTGACGAGCGTGCACTCGCAATAAGTTGGATTGTCACACTAACAATGGATGGAAGATTTCCGATGGCACCCCTGTAGAAAGATTCTACCCTGGGAAGTGACTCCAAACCAGATAGATGCACAATGGTGTAATCAAAATTGCCTTCAGTGCCCTCTGTAGCCCTAGACCATCCACGTTCTTCTTTAACAAACATGTCCCTTTCGTGCCAGAGCTGTTTTAGACTGAGCTTTTCTTTGACTTGAGAAGCAAAAAGGTCCGATGCCTCCTTTATACTCTTTGGAACTTCGTCTGCAGTGAAGTTTGATGGATATATGTGTGGATAGTTGACATTTGTCTGAAATGAACGTTTCCCCTTGATTGGTTTGCTGACTGGACTTGAAGGGGGAGACGGCGACGGCGCAGGGGTCGAAATGTGAATAGCCGGAGGCGGATGTGAAGCAAGTGCTTGATTAGCGTTCATCGAAGATAACTGCGGGCCTGTGATGAATTGTAGGAGCGAAGACGTGTCTTCGAAATCCTCAGGAACAGTAGATTGAGGTGGGATGTATGATGGGTATCGGGCGGTGATATCTTGTCTGAAAGTGTAGAAGTCCACAGGAGAAGCAGTCACTTGATTTTGAGAGTTGTTTAGCTCCAGTCCATGATATGTGTATTGCGACTTCTTGGTCTCTTCACGTCGGTCCAGATCCCCGAATTGAAGCTTCAGTAGAGTCGTGAATAGAATGACAATGTTTCGTATTCTCATACTGGACCTCGGGCTCCACCTCCACGTATCAATGAAGCCTGATAGTTTCAACAAGATGCTGGCATTGTCAAAGAGAACGCGCAGGTTCTCAGTTTCAATCTCGTCAGTTTCTGGTCCAAGGTGTACAGTAACAACGAGATAAATTATTGTGCACGCCTGGAATAAGCTCCTGGACGCACGCGCAAGACCATTTGTCGAAGTGGCACATAAATGGAAAGTGTGATCAAGTAGCCGCAGAAGGTTGGGGAGTAAGTTAGAGCGCACCAAAAACATTGTGTTCCTCCTTATATGTGGCATCTGTTCTTCAAAGATGAATTGGTCTTGATCGGTACCTCCAAGTGAAATGAATAGCAAGCACTCCAATGCATTCTCAGGTGAGGCTGTACTCAACTCATAGACCAACTGTTCAGTGATGGTTTCTTTCTCATCAGTGCCAATGGTGTTGAAACCATATTCATTGAAACGTGAAGCAAAGGCGAAGCGATATGTAGCCAACTCTTTCATTTCCCTGGAAGAGAACCACTCATCAAGAGACAACGGGACCGAGAACTGATCTGTATAGGCGTAGTCCACTTTCGGCTTGGGAACGCCGGGCAATGAATTCGTATTGATGCTGTTGCCCTCATTGTTGGCGAATTGAGAGGCCCTTTCGTCCAGAGAGCGTTGAAATGCCTCGTCCACTATCAAGTTCTCATCCATGGGTGAGCTGAGGGCACCGTTGACCACATTCCCGGATCCGTTCAGTGGTTGTACGGGGAGATCTACCTCGTCTATACTCATCGGTGCCATAGACCCATCCTCGTCATCGTCAATGCTGCTGTAGACGCCGTGAGACTGCACCTGTTGGTCCTGTGAGTGCTCATTCTGTATGTTGAGGGAGCGGAGGGAGTGCTCGAGCGGACGCTCCTCATTGTGCTGCACTCCGAGATCGACGACGTTGGAGCGCTCGAAGACCTCCACCTCCTTTGTGATCATGCTTCGGGCTGCCTGTGCCTGCGTGTGTTCCGTGTGATCGTGCCAGGTGCCGGTTGCTCAGCTGTTGGATGGGTTGGCGTCGATCTGGTGCTAGTGGTGCTGCTGGTAACCAATTGCTGGTGAAGTCGCGCAAGATCATGAGCTGCAATAACAAAGCGCTCAACTTCCAACACCAACTCTTACCAACACCTCCAGCGACCACAACCACCAGTTTGAACAGTAATCCACCGAAGATGGAGGCGCTGAAGACAGTGAAGAACATTGTGGGACTTGCGTACGTGAACTATACCTCTACCTGTTTTTTGTACCTATTTATCCCAGACACAGAATGGTTGAACTAACATCCCTCACCAGTGTCAAAGTCACCACCACCACAGGCGATGAACACATCGGCTCCATCTACGCATACACGTCGACACCGGGCGCTCTTGTTCTTCAAATACCCTCGCAGACTGCCCTTGGTGACTCCAACAACTACAAGGTCTTGAAAACGTCACAGGTCAAGGCACTCAGCATAGTGTCTAAACAGGTTGACCCCTCTAATGTTGCAGAAATCTCAGCTATAGACCCAGAAGTGCTTCCGCATATAATTAAAAAGAACACAGAGAACGTTGTTATTGCCAAACAGACGCGAAATTTGAATGTCAGTGAGGAAGGTCAGTTTATCTTCAATGCTGTGTACAAGACAATGCCTAACGTCAAATGGAGAGGAAACTCCATCATCGTGTTGGACGAGGTGAAAATTGATCCACCGTACCGACTTGACAAGATCAAATCTACATTGACAACGTCAACGGAAGAGAGCGATGCTATCAGATTGGTCAAGAAGATTGTTGATGGAGTTTGGAACAAGTTGGAGGCTGAGAGAAAAGGCGGATAAGGAGGCTTGACTTCACATGCATGGATGCTCAGGAGGTTGCACCACATCCAGAGAGACAGCACGCAACAACATCCAAAAAAAAAGAAAGACCAAAATATAGCAAAGTGAATTGTGAACGTAGTGATGCACTGAATAGATGCACAGATCGTCATTGTAGTTTGAGCTCCAACTCAAGGGTATCGAAGAAAGGCTGGCCCTTCTTGGGTGTTCCCTTGTAGCCATCAAGCTCATCCCAGCGGAATACCAATGTGAACATTGATGGGAGAGCATCAAATTCAGTCGCTCCAAGCTTAATCAGACTCTCGAAATAGGCATTGAAGCACGTGAAGCAATGCGATGTGAAAGAACTGAAACTGGAGCTAAATAGCTTGGATACTGTGAGTTTGATGTCAAAACGGGCAGGTTTAAACTCGTCAAGATGAATGGACGCCACCTGTACATCACCGCGCCCTGGTATGAAGCAAAGGCCTCTTGAGCTGAGAAGAAGTTCACCTGTTCCCAGGTCTTCAAAGCTAATTTCAAGGAGATCTGAATTAACCTGGGAGATGTCTTGCCCATGGAGCTTGATTGATGTCACTGCCACCGAACGAAGGTTTGTGAAAGGAGGATTGGGGTAAGCTTTGGCAAGAACGAGGTACTCCAGATACTTCTGCTGGCACTTTATCGACATTCCCTCGCCAAACCCTGTTCTCATTCGCCTTTGAGTGAACAAGCGGCTAGCTTCTTCGAGTGGGTAGCCAAATACCCAAACAAGTGCGCCGATGGCTGCCAGCCCTGAGCGGCCCTTCCCCAACTTACAATGGATCACAACCACCTTATCTGACATGCTGGGATCTGGTCCCCAGTAATTTCCCATAGAGTTTAAGACACGAAGCAGCTCATCCAAAGAGGGCGGCTGGTGGTCAGTCCAGGGACAGTAGGTGATTCTTCCACGTATTACGGGGTCTTTGATATCGTAGGAGTCATCAAGCTCCGCACGCAAGTTCCAGATATGCCACTTGTCGCCACGCTGAGACTCCAAGTAATGGACCAAGTCCTTGAGAGAATTTCTGAATGGCGTCTGCAGAGGCTGTGTGGTGGGGCAGGAGCACACCATGATCTGGTCCGTGACGGCAGTAATGTCAAGGCCCAACTGGGACGCTTCCTCGTCTGCGGGGGCGGTGTAGAAGGCAGCAGACTTCCTAAGCAGTAGCTTCACCATGTTCTTGGGGACTGTGACGGTGAAAGGCGCCATTTTTGTTGTGAAGTACAGGACTGTCGATTGTTTGATTCAGATCAAGGTCATTAGACATGTGATGTGTGGATTAATTCGAAGCTAGGGGAGAACCTCCCGCGGTTGAGATCGCCAGCTACACAAGCAATTGGCCAACGACTTATCGGCTTCAGGGCCTGCAAAGAAAAAGCTAAAGACCGTTCATAATATCGTCAATAATCATCTCCTGCGGAAGCTTTCATCTCCATGAATACCGAGTGGCAGCTTCTGTCCTCCCCCTATGTACAAGTCATACTCCGCAGAAGCACCGTTTTCGTTATGTGCCAGGGAGTGACAAAATCATGACAGAGACCATCCTCCCTTTCCCTCCCTCGTGTCACGGCGTCTCTGTTGCATCCATTCCTTTTTGCATTCCCTGTAGGCCTTGAAGTACTCGTGACACATATCTCTGTCAAAGTTGTTGCTTTCTAGACATCTTATACTCATGTTGGCAGATTCCTGGCACGGGTCATAGTAACGAGACGGGCCCTTGGCTGCAAAGTTCGTCTTGTGGTACTGGGATGTAGGATTATCTGGGTAGTACTTGTATGAGTCCTTGGAACCCTTAGTGAAATCAACCTCTTGTTTTGACTTCTGAACATCCGGGGCTGTCTCCTTGAACTTGGAATCGTCCGCCCTACTCTCGTTAGCAGACATCTGGTATAGTATTAAATGTTTCGCTTGGGATTCCAGAGAGTCGAGCTGTGTTTGAAGCTCGATGTATCGACACTGAGGCTTAACAAAGAGATAGGCAGGGGGCTTTATGTGCTGCTTGCCGCCTGAACTTGTGGCAAATTACGTGTAGTTAGTTCATGCACTTGCTGTTCGTGATCCAGCAGTCGACCAGCTGGGCCGCGAAAAAAAAAAAAAAAAAAAGAAACAGACAGAGATGGGGAAGGCGTTCACCACCCATCTCCACTCCTCAACCACATTAAGACCTGTAATCCCTTCACTGCCACATAGAATCCGACAGGAACTGTATATGATGGGCAAAGGCAATGATGGTGGCGCACTGGGCCTTTGCTCAAGGTGCAAGACCGAAGAAGCCACAACGCTGTCAAGAAAGGAGCTCTTTTGCAAGTGAGTATTATCTATGAAGTCCAGATAGATTACCCAATGAGCATATACTAAACGTTCTCATAGCTCATGCTTCATTAGATTCATCAGTGGTAAACAGCGGAGGCATATGAACGCTGACAAGTTCAAGGTCAAATATGGAACTAACTGGACAAGAGAGAAGATTGTTTTACCAC
Organism: Petasospora maesae; assembly: GCA_030563305.1. Classification (NCBI taxonomy): domain Eukaryota; kingdom Fungi; phylum Ascomycota; class Saccharomycetes; order Phaffomycetales; family Wickerhamomycetaceae; genus Petasospora; species Petasospora maesae. The sequence continues at coordinate 26,572 of JAKUBT010000026.1, forward strand.
TTTCCTTGGGTGCTTCTTCACTTGTGCTTTTGGACATCCTACTCGCTCAGTTTCATGAGCAATCCAAGAATTCTAAGGTTCACATTGGATATGAAATTGAGGCTGTTTTTGTTGACGATTCACTTCTTGAAAAATATGAAAATGATCCCAAAGAGATACTTGCAACTATTGAAGAGGTTTATGATACTGAACAGCTCCCAATCACTTTTACAACTATTGACATAAATTCATACTCTTCCAATAACAGAAGCGTGAAAAAGATGTCATTATCCTCAGATTTCAAGGCTTCATTATCAAACCATCTAGGAGAAGTGGACACAAGTGTGGAGCAAATCCTGAAGGCTTGTCCTAACAGGGCTTCTCGTGATGACCTCAAACGAATTGTACTGAGCTCTATTATCATGGAGCATGCAATCAGTACCAATGCATCTACTGTACTTTGGGGCCATAACATGTCAACATTAGCAGAGCAAGTTCTGTCCTTAACTGTTAGGGGCCGTGGATCCGAAATCAACACAAATCTGACGGATTGTCCCCAGAAATTCAATGGCAGTACGATCGATATAATTCACCCACTCCGTGATTGTTCTCAAGGAGAAATTGAAAAGTTTGTGACTTTGAGAAACTTGGGAATGTTCATGCTCAAGAATGCTGTTGATCCATCAAGACTCATGAACAAACAAAAGACCATTAACGAAGTTGTTTCGGATTACTATAAGACAGTTGATACAGGAGATGACAACATCGTATCAACAGTGGTGAGGACCGGTGCCAAACTTGAAAAGTCCAGGAATCCAGAACGAATATCATGTACACTTTGTAATGGAAATATTTACAATAATCCAATGAAGTGGCTAAGAGATATCACATACAATGGAAACAGACCCCCAGAAACAGAGCTGGAGGAGGAGCTTCTTCAAGAATGGCAGACATCACAGAGCCACACAAGTGCAGATGCTAGCACTACAGCTGAGGGAGAGAAAGAAGATGCTAGCCTCTGCTATGGTTGCTCTGTGACGGTCCGCAATCTTAATCAAAGCACCATCGTCTGGCCGGTGAACATTGAGGGTCCCTCTGAGACGCAGAGGATTCTCGATGAGTTTGTGATTGGGCCTGAGATTTAACAGCTTGAGAGGTAAATAGACAATTTGGTATCTACTACTGGAAGATCAAGAGAAGCTGCGAGCTTGTAGTGCAGTAACACTGTTGCAGAGTTATCATGACTCGGAGTCGTATAATACTAAAGTCCTAGGTCCATGGCTCCGAAGTGTCCAATAGTAAGTGAGTGCGACCTCACTTGTCACATAGTGAGCCTAGCTCGGGGATGTGCAGCTGCCGGTGATGCAACGAAAAAGGCGCGCGGGTAGTTGATAACCAAGTTCGGTCCTTGCCACATCACGTTTCACGTTATATCATTCAGCCATCTGTCACGAGGATCACCAAATGTCTCGATTTATCCCAGAGGGAAAGAGTGACCTTAAGGCTCTGAAGGAGAAGGAGGAGGTTGCCTCGAGCGAGTTCAGAAAGGAGGAGGAAGACAGGGAGAACCTCTCGCTTTATGAGCAGATGAGACTCAACCATATTCAGAAGGAGCAAGAGTACCAGGATAAAGTCAAAGCAAGAAACCAGCCTTACAAAATTGACGAGAGCGAGCAACGATTTTACCAGCAACTTAAAAACAGGGATGTGGAAAGGAATGAGATTAAGAAGAGGGAGCTCGAGGAAGGCCTCGAGGCTTACGAAAAGTATGTACTTGTGGTCCTCTTGCCTCATATGTTTTCCAGATCATTACTAACCTCAACCCAACAGAATGAAGAAGAAGAGGCTAGAGGATACTGTTAGTGGATATTCAAGTTCAATGCTCGACAGACTCCCCACCAACAAGTCCAATGTTATCAAGAAGAAGAAGACAGTACCATCAAAACCTACAAGCACAACCACAACGACACCGGCGAACCCAGCACCAGGCGAAGCGCAAACAAGAAAACCACTCGTGAGCGGATATTCCTCTTCAGATGACTCCGACTAGGCCAATTTCACTGCTTGTGTGTCTGGTTTGTGCAGGCTTTGCCTCGTTTCCCATGAACTGGACGCTGACGACGTCTCCACCAGAGGCCAGTCACGTGACCGCGAAACCGCGAAACCTTGATGGCGCTTGAGAGTTGACGGCCAGTGGCCACCGGCAGAAAAAATGGATCGCCAATGCTTCCAAAGCTCTGTCCTCAGCCTGTTCCTTGACGACGTGAGATTGCTCTGAACACCACCGTGAAGACCACCCACCCACATACTTTGCCACAAGAAGATCACCATTATGTTTCCATTCGCCGGAATTCGTCGCCCCATCATGTCATACGCCACCGCGCTGCTCGCAGACTCCACCCTCACAGGGTCGATCTTCACCAGAACACTGATGAAGTCACACAAGGGAGCTGCTAAGAGGTGGAGAAAGACCGCCAACGGGTTCAAGAGAGGACAAGCCGCAAGAAACCACGGTAACACAGGGTGGAGTACGTCAACACTCAAAGGTGATGGAAGCAAGGGAATGAGCACGAAAGAACAGACGAAGAGACTCAGAAAGCTTTTGCCATACCATTAACCACTTAGACTTTACCTTGGACTGTGTTTGATCTGCAAATCTATCAGAACCAACTTGTACATATACTGATAACAGAGGATAGGTATTGTGTATTTAACACAGTTATGGGCTATCACATGACTGTCGACCCAATTATGAATGATTAATGTCAAAACTTCACGCACAAGATCAACGGAAACTTCTCATAGAGCTACACATGGATGTATATAGTATGGCCAGTGACAGATCATCATGCATATTGTTGATTTCGTTTTCCGATGCCAAAGCGTTGAAGCCCGTTATATATTTGAGTCCATGTTGCCTTTCAACATCAGATTTCTTTGACAGAGCTCTCTGTGTTTTTTTCATCATATTCGATGTCGATCCATTTGTTAGATCCCCCATCCTTCTTCAACTCACCTGTAGGGAAGTAGTGGTAATTTGTTTTGATGGATATGGCGAAAGGCACGTTGTCAAATGATACAAGTCTGATCTTGCAGTATGTGTCATCACCAATGGTTCTCGCAACCTTGACAAACTCTTCGAGTGTGGGAGTAGCCTTCCCATTGACATGTGTGATAAAGTTGGTTGGGTTGATCCCAAAAGCGGCAGCTGGGGAGCCCCTGGATCTTCCAGTGACATAGACCTGACTTGGAAGGTTGACCATAGACTGACGAATCGCATGATGTGGAGCTTGCAGAATTACACCACTCCAGATGACAATGTGATCCGTGGTTTTGATGCTCACAGTCGGAACTTCAACCTCCATCTCCTGTTTTCTTCTCACAATCTTGAACTTCATTGAACCCACATCATCTGAACATCTGATATCAGATGTGTTGTAGACAAGCTTGTCGTTGACTGTCAAAACGATATCACCTGGTTCAAGCTCTGGATGATGTTGATCCTCTGGAACTGATGATCTTGCAACGGCCATAAGCTGCACTCTCCCTCTGTCGGTGTCCTCCGCCCTCCGGATCCATTCATCTGAAACACCCAAAATCCTAGCTTGGTCAAGTGCCATGGAGTAGAACTCGGAGTCGACAATTTTGGCAGTTTGAATTTCACCTCTTTGGAATGATTCAATAGTAGACTTCAACTCAGTAACGTCTATACCCATTTTGTAGACTGTATCTTTATCATTACGGGATCCACCCAAGAAAGAAATCCACAACGCTCTGACAGTTCCATCACTGTCAACGATAACACCAGAACCACAATCATCACTCAAGTTCGTGGCAAGTGTGACGGTTTCCAAATTCGTTCCTCTGTACCGAGGGGACAAAACGTTCCGTGGAATGTTCAGAGATGCAATATCTGAGACAGTAGTTTCTGTAGTGACGACTCTCAAGTTGTAGTTAAACCCAATGAATGTAACTTTGTCACCTCTTTTGAGCGCCTTTTCACTGAACCTAGGAGCCATCACGTCACCGATTATGAGGGAAGGATTGTACTTCACAATCGCAAAGTTTTGTGTTGGATGCAAAAACTCAACCTCTCCAGGAATGATCAGGGACTCGGCAACAGTTATCTGTATATCAAGACAGTCGTGTGGAACAATGGATCTGGAAACCATCAAGTAACCCCTCTTCGAATCAATAACAACTCCATGGCCCCTCTTTCTTATGGATGGGAATGAATCGACTGGAACATGTAAATATGTAGTTACCAGCATGAAAGACCTGGAGAGCTTTGCACAGTCTGCATGTTCAGATGGGATGTCCACAAACTTAACGGATTTTGGGGTTGGTGGGATAGATGGACGAACATCACCGAGGTCCTTGAAGTCCCAAAGACCAGATTCATCATTTCTTGTGGCAATTCTGAATGGCGATGACCAATGGCGTTCAATGTAAATGGTGGCAACATTTGGAGAGTGTAAATCAGAGATGTGGCGATATGTTATTGGTACCCTGGAACGGTCTGGGATAGTCTTCATCACCTCAATGAACTCATCCAAGTTGTTGACATCAACGTCATTGATGGTATTAACGACCCAACCAACGAATTCATCTCGACTGAGATAGAAGCATCCCGTAGCATTACTGATGAATACTCCCTTTACTGGGATGGCATAAATTCTGCTCATTTGATAACTCATGTTGTTGAATGTAGCACCTGCAACTTCAAGATACCTGTTTGGGGTGATGGCATGAAGGTCGCCCACCTTACATTTGACGATAACATCTTCGCCTCCTCTCTGCAAAACAATCTCAATTTCCTCTCCAATTGACGAGTCAAGAATCTCATCAACAGTAATAAAGGTCGTAATTGCTCTGCCATTGATAGATATAAGAGAATCTCCTTCCTCAATTTTTCCATCTGCTGGCCCCTCCGGAAGAATAACTTCAGCAACGAGAAGGCCAATACTCTTTGGGAACTCCTCACGAACATTTTGTTCAGATTCTTCTGAAAGACCAAGACGCCGGCATTCGTCGAATGGTCGCAACATCCATTGTACCTGGATAGAGCCTCTAGTAACTGGCTCACCCGCCTGAATGCACTTCAAAGCCCTGTGAACACGGTACAAGGGAAGGAAAAAGTCAGTGGATGCTTCTGTTGATCCACCTGCTTGCAATGCAACAGCATGCCCATCCACATTCACAACTGGAGAACCACTCGAGCCACCTGATGCACTTGCTGCTGCTTGTATATACTCCGTGTTGAAGTCATTATATGTTAGCCCACCATACTCTGGAGCATTACGATCCAATCTCGAGATGAAACCGGACAAAATGGAGAGCTTCTCACCAGCGTCATTACCAACAACTCTTATTTCACAGCCAACTTGGGCAAGATCGGGCCTGAGCTCAAGTGATTGAACGCCCATATACTTGATCTTCTTTGGGTCAAATTTTAGGAAGCCGAAGTCATGAACAGGATCTCTGTATATCGGCTTGACGTCACATTCCTCGTGGTTGTCGAATACGGCGTATCCCCAGAATGGTCCAGCACCAACAACGTGCCTGTTTGTGAGGATGATGCCACGCTCTGAATCAACAACGAATCCGGTGGCCTCGCTGCAGAGCGCTGAATCGCAGTCGAAGCTGGACGTCTGAGCGAAGTGGATGGACACCACGGACTTCACCACCTTGTTGATGGTCTCGCCCCACCGCCCGCTGAGTGTGCTGTCAGAGATCATTGGGATCGGCACCTCTGGATCCGCTTCCTCGTACTCAACTTCTTCGAACTCCCCCAGGGCGGGATCGTTCTCTCCCATCACAACGTCTTCGGCGTCAGTGGTACCAAGGAGGGCGCGCTTGGAGTGGCCATTGGACAGGTCACCCGCTTCCGAAGAGGACTTTCTCTTCATTGTCATGGCCTGTGAGAAGAACGCCGCTTTCTGTGCTTAGCGCTGTGCAAGGCAGTTGGTGGCGGATGGGCTCGTTCAAAGCTTTGCTGTGGGAACTCTTCTCTTCTCTACGTTTTTTTTTTCAGCCTGTTGAGCAGGGCTCATAACCGGACTCTCCGCGGGCCTGCGATCTCTTGCCCATAATAGTACCAATGGCTGAAGCTCTCCCAGGCTGAGGTTCTTGTATTTCCAGTTTATTTATACCTTTCGGATGGCCTTGACTGATATTTCAGCTGGCAGTCTCTCAGGGCTGTCATTTGACTCCTCCGATCAAGCAAGCATTCGAACTCTTCACCAGAGGGTATCGATCTCATTCACATTGTCCTGCCCACCTCCTTCAATATCATCACAGTGCACAGACACACCCACATCACGGAATACCCCGTTCACTGACCCCCACTCCCATGCGCTCCAATGGTAAGCTCTCACGTTCTTTCGGTCACCAACCTCAAACCCCTGCCCGTTGATCACCACTGCCCGCGCGATCACAGCGAGGCGAGTCCTAACGTACCGGCACTTTGAAGGGACTCGAAGATCCAGATCATAGACCTTTGTCCCATGCAGTACATCTTCAACACTTCCGATAGTGACCAGAAGAGTAAGATTTTCCAGTTGAGGGAATCTGGACTCCCTAAACTGCAGTGTCAGGTTGCCTGGCTTCCGAAGTATTTTGTTAGAGAGAACCTCACGTTGTATTTTCGAGACATCGATTGCCAAACTTCGAAGACTGCTGAACACTAAAGACTTGTTGGCCAGGAACAGTGGAGGATAGCCTTCCAATCTGAACTTCGTCAGAAGGTGAGCTTGACCCTGAAGGTATCTAGCACTGACGAGATCCGTTCCTGGGGCCACATCAGCGGCGATCTTCCCATGGCTGATCAAGAACAGCTCTTTCATTGATATCCCATATCGTTGATCGATATTCAAGTTCAGTGCCGCATCCCCAGCTGGACGTGACGGCTGGTTTTTGGGCTTCTTCGGCGTTCTTAAGAAGCTGTCTCGACTCATGAATCCACAACTCCCCTCGTAAATATGCAAAACGAGACGTTTAAGTACCCTAGAAGCGCAGCACAGTACTGGTAACTGCTCTCCTGGTCGTACCACAGTAAATATAATCGCCGTTGCTCTTCGACTTCCATAAATATAAAAAGAACATGTTTGAAAGTTTCTTGGTCTATGCTCAGGATCATGATGTACCATTCTTTTCCACACTAGATGCTCAATATAGCCGTATGTGAAACGGAGTATTTTGCTGTCCGGTATCCCAATCAATATAGGTCTTTTGTAAGACCAGTTTAGCCACATCCAATAACCGTCCAAGAACGAACTCGGCCACAGAGTAGCATCGTTGTCTGGTGCAACTGACTCAACGTATTCCTGGTCAATGTGCTGACCTGCGTGTCGTGGGTCTTGTCTGAGTCTTTGTGACAAGCAATCGCACACTTTTCCGGGGCATAAAGGCCCCGTCTAGGAACTGTTGATGATGGTTAGACAATTACCTGATTTACTTCCGTATCTGATGGACCGATGAGCTATGGAAAAGAAGACGCTTGATATGGGATGAATTTTAATTATAGGTATCCTACAGCATGAAAAGCTCACAACCATATTCTTGCTTGGGAAAATATCGTCGACATAGAGTGTGTTTGCCCGGCATAGAGTCTCGGGTCTCAAGTTGATGCTGCACTTCGAGCCAAAATTGATATGGAAGCTTTCCAGGTTCATAACTCCCTTGATTGAATGGCTGTATTCTCCAGTCGTCGAAAGGCTCAACCCTTTTAATAGAGGAAATGGACGAGAAAGATCGTAGACACGACTCAAAATCTTATTCGGCAGTAGACCCAGATGCCAGGGCATTGCTTCCAACTTCTTCCAGAGCAAAAACAGAAAGCGAACTTCATAATCTGTAACAACTGCAGCTCTGTAATCTCTAGACTAGATCGTATTTTCAATAAAGCGCAATGGTCCACGGTTATTGTCCTGTGCAGACTCCTTGATCCATTTGAGAGTTTGCTCGGCGATCTCAAATCCCTTCGGGTACAGAGAATACACCACTGATACCTTGTCCAGATATTTCAAGTACAAGCAGTCCCAACGGCAAGATAGCGGGATTGTTGGAAGCCTGCACTATCTGGGAGAATGGGAACACTTTCAGTAAACCAGAACGACGCACAAGAGACAAATGAAACTGTCAGGGTAGTAGCACCTTGAGCCCTTCGATTCCTGTGAACGGGTTGAATTCAGCATCGTCAGTGATGACGACAACAAATTGTCGAATATTTGGTAGTGCCCAAAGCAATGCCTTCAAATCATCCCACCCGGATGCCTGTACAACGAGTGATAGGATCCTGAGGATCACGTGCGATGGTAAGCTATCAAGCGCCAGTCTCATGCTGCAGACGGCGAGCTGGTATATTGGGTGGTAGTGGGTAGTGGTTCCGATGACTCATAAACATACCTGGGAGGCTGAGGAGTAGGCTTTAGATGTATATTTGAACGGTAAAGCAGTTGGATGTCAAAGTACCCTCTGTTGAGCATATATATATAACCGCGCAGTCGATGATCGTGTGCGCTTATCTGGTGTACCCGCCGAAAAGTAAACACTGGCGCAAGCCGCAAGTACGGAATTATGGCTGGAGCCTGGGGTGTGTTGTTCAGAGAGCTGAGGACGTGGAGCCAGCGTCCGACCGTACCAAGGGTCCAAGGTATCGCCAATACTCAGTAGGTGTGATCATCAAACCTGTTACATAATACGGTAATACCTCATACACGGGGACCGGGGTGGACTTACAAGTGCTCCGGCAATAGCAGTCGACTAGTAGCCTTCGCCCTAGCGCCATCACCCGAAGCACGTGACCTTGCAGAACTGCACTGTAATTATAGACCGGCTTCGCTAGTGATATTTAATTCTACCACATGTCCCATACCAAGTTACATATGGACGGACCGTAGGGAGCCTATAACTTCAGATTCAAGCTACAGAACTGGACCCATATCTCCAGGATTGAGGGCACTCACTTCGTCATTCAGTGTCAGTATTTAGTATGAGTCTTCAGGATCTGTTGCCGAGCTCCGTTAATATCATGTTGTGCCAGTCCTGGTACGTGCTTTGAGCTTTGGATGAGTGAAACTGATAACGGGACGAGATCATCGAGCCTGACGATGTAAGAGACTGGTCCTGTTCGCTCGGGTACTTATGCAGCAATTTCAGTTTCTTGAACCAGCGGCTATATTCAATTAGTGATTGGACAATCCCAACACTCCCATAAATCTGGTTGAGCATAAGTCCTCCTCCCTGGAGGCCGAACATGGTCTTCACCACCGATGTCTTGGCCCCAACTTCTTCTTCGATAGCCTCACGATTCACAACAAAGTAGCACGATAGCACCAACCCACATATGAGAACCCATTCATTTGCGACCTTATCACAGTACTTTGCGAAAGTTTCTAAGATGTTTTTGGTGACATCGCTTTCAAGTTGAAACTTATTGCACAAAGCTGTGATCTCTCGTGACGTGAGGAGCGTGTACTGCTTCTCTGGTGACATAGAAGAAATATCGTTCTCATTCTCTACCACTTCAGGCTCTTGGCCTGTCGATAATTTGGATGATCTGTTTGGTGATAGTTGAGGGGCCAAAGCGCCGTTAGCAGCAGCCTCCTCCAGCTTTCGCATGAAGGGGGTTTTCGTTCTCCCCAGTGGCCTTCCAACTTTGCCCTTCTTACTTGGTGACGGTGTCTTGAATGGAGACATCTGAGGACCATTGCTGTTATTGTTCTTCGTGTTCTTAGGGGTATTCAATGGCGTTTTGCGTTTGTGTGGAGTGGTCTTCGGTGTCGTGGACGGTGTAGCGGTGTTTGATCTGACTTCCAGTTGTCTCGTAAAGATCTGTGCCAGCTCCTTGGCCGATTTGGCCGGAAGTGGAATGTTTGACAAGGTAGGTGTGGTCCCAAGTTCACCTGCAAGCATGTTGACAGCCACAACCGCACATATATGCAAGCGTGCCACTTCTTCGTGTTGCTTCATGGTGATCTTCTGACGCGATGACGCGTAAAGTCTCTCTGTGAGTTGTCGTAGGCTGTCTGGGAATGGTGCTGATAGTGTTGGTGCAGCGTCCCTGATGACGGTATCAATAGACGCATTCATTGGTGTACACTGTGGGTCTCTTGAGTTGGTAGTTCTCGGAGTGGGGCCGAAGTCAATTGCGCAGTATTGAGAGAAAGAAAGCTGAAAGGGAGAGATCGGTGAAAAGCTCGGAACTTCACGTATACCGCTTTGGGAAAATTACACGCGCGCAGATGAGCACGTGAGCTCGCGAAAATTGCTTAGTCACCAATTGTAGCATGTGGGCGGCGGCGAGTTATGACGTTGTAACCTCTTGTGGTAGACAACTCTCAGCAAACGATCTATTGCAGTAGGTACCACATAACTGATTGTCCATCACAACACTCACAAACATGAAGGCATATTGGATGGATGAAGATACGACCGCAGACTACCAGGAGGACCACGACTCCGGTGTTCCAGTCACTGAAGAGGACTTGGGCAAAATTGGAGTATCCGCATTCGTTTTGGACTCCATAGACAAGGTTGATGTTCTAGCAAAGGAGAGAGGCTACAAGAACAGGGACGAGATTGTGATTTCACCTACCTCCTTTGGCGGACCTGAGCAACTACAGGCAAAGCTTGACATATTCTACTCCACGCACATCCATGAGGACGAAGAGATTAGATACATCACCGATGGCGAAGGCTTCTTCGATCTATTCTCTGAACTGCAAAATAAGTGGATCAGAGTCAAAGTCCAAAAGGACGATCTCCTTATTGTCCCGGCTGGAATTTATCACAGATTCACGATTACAAAGAAGAACTTCATCAGGGCAGTCAGATTATTCCAGGATGAGCCTAAGTGGACACCGCTCAATTACCCGGTGGAGGAGAACAACTACAGACAGGAGTACTTGAAGTCTATCGGAGTCCAGTGATCTGACGGGATGCTCAACCGTATGCGCGTTATACCTTAGCTCCTTGTGAATGACGATGTTTATTTATTTTGCTCGGCTGTAGGATAGACGATGGACTCGATTGGTTGCGAATAACGAGTGGGCCGCCCGCGAAGCTGACTAGTACTAGATCAACGCGTTCTGGGACTCTGGGACTCAGCTCTCTCTCTCTCTTTCTCTGCCTACACACTTCTCAGCAATCTAGGAGCGCTGCACCGCTTGAACGATCGACAGAATGAGCCAATGGGACAGGGGCGTGGGAGAGAACCGGAATGCCTACAGCGGCTCCAATCGCCAGGCAGGCTATAGCAATGGCCACAGGCCGCAGCCACCACCACCACCACCACCACCGGCGCAGCAGCAGCAGCACTATTATGGTCCAGGATATGGCCAAACTCAGAGTGCATACCCGGATAATTACCGCCAAAACCAATACCAGAACTGGCAGCAACCCATGTACCAGCAGGGTAGCCGACCTTACCAGGGACAGAGCACGCAACAGTATGGTCAATACTACAATGAAATGCACAACCAACCGTACAACCAGCATCTCGATCAGCACTACAGTCAGCACTACAACCATCCACCACCTCAACATCCCGAACAGAACTTCAGTCGTGGTCAAGTGCCGGGGTCTTTCCAGCCCCAACGGATGCCACACCAACAGCAGCAGAATTATCATCAGTATGGTTCGCAGCAGCAGCTCTACACTTCTCCACAGCAGCATCAAAGACACATACAAAGCTCGCGAGCTGGTGGTTACTACAACCGAGAGCTCCCAACGGGCCCTCAAGAACGACCGATCATGTCTGATGTGCCTCATGCTCGTCCACCAACGCAACCCGCCTCTTACAACGCATCTCCTTTAATGACACCAACACTTCCTCCAATGCCAACGAAGCTACCTTCCAAGCAACCGCGCTCAGATTCTTCTGCTACCCCAACGGCCCCACGAGCTCAAAAAGATGGCCATGGTGGAGCCATACAGCCACAAAGAGCACCACAGCAATTTGAGTCAACACCCTCTTCCGATTCTGTAAAACAGGCCCCCTTGACCTTGAGCAGAGAGAGCTCAGTTATGAACGTTGGAAAACGGCTATCACCTCCAACAGAGCCCCTACTTCCGCCATCAACGCTGCATACTTCAAAAGTCAGCACCAACTACAAAGCTCTACTGAAGGTGGCCCCAGATAACCTTCCGCCCTCGACACCCCAGAGCTCACCCTCATTGGTTCCAACTCCATCAAAATCAGAACGTACCATCAAGTATACGTCAACAAAGGCAATGGATAATAAATTTGATGCTCCACAACTGACGAAAGACGCCAGGGTCACCACTCCATTGGCTCAAAAACCTAGATCCGGTGAGTCAAATATCAACTCGACAACTTCTATCAACAACATGCCCCATCAGGTTCAGAAAATTCACTCAACTGCAACACCGTCAAAGGTTAACAAGTCAAATGCAATACCGTCTGTGAAGGTGCAAGACCATGCTCTTTTTGATCTTGCCAACCAATTTTACGAGTGTGCTTCGAAGTCACGGGCTCAGATTAAGACAGTGAAGCAATTGCAAGAGTACTACACTCTGGTCAAACTTTCTGTGGCGTCTTTGAAGAGGATTTTGCAGATGAAGCAACGTGCTTCATTGAAGCTCAGGGTGAAGAGTAACTTACGCATAGCTGAGATCTTGGAAAATGAGGTCGAGCAAGGATCTGTGTTGGACCAGCCAGAGACCTATCTTGGTGATGCCATCATGCTTTGCGGACAAACCCCAACATTGGAACCGCTCAAGATTCAAGCCGAGGTGAAGGTGATTGAGCTACTCACTTCGCAGGGTAAACACAAGCAGGCTTTGAAATTGATCACATCTTCAACAGTGTCAGACTCTCGTGTTTTGAGGTTGATGAAATTCTTGGTACAGAGCGAGATTGATCCCATTTTGGCACATCAAACACTCCTCTCATTGATTGTCATGTCTGAATCTTGGAATCCAACTGCGACAAAGAACCTTGGCGACACCAGAAATTATCTCAAGCTCACCGAGATCTCGCACTGCTTACAGCATGGCATTAGCTCAGAGACTTTATTGGATGATATCACTACTACAACTCCATCACTGGCATACATGAAGATCTGCTTGCAAATATTGAGTGAGCTTGAAACAAGGAGCGATATTCGGACAGGCTCAAACACTCTTAATGAATCACGCAAGTTGCTAAGTGAAATGTCCAAAGATTCCATGGTTATGTCCGCTGTCAGTTCTCCTCTGGAGATTTCGATTCCTTTCAATGATCAACACTTGAGTCTGGCTGTCCTTTTTCGTTCTCATCAGACACAGGCAATGGTGAATTATCTTCTGTCCGCACTCTCCACAATGAACTCAACGTATGAGAAAAGACAACCTATGAAGATCCTTCAGGCAATTCTCAATGGTATAACCAAACAGAGAGGATTGTTTTCAGATTTCGCTTGGTCAACTAAACCTTTGAAAGAGTTGGAACAATATTCAAAAGAGATGAAAAGCTTCACATCCTTCTATTCGGCCATTGAAAGATTTATTGCCGGACCGTTGACAGATCAGAATGAATTGATCAATTTGATAGCGTGTTGTGATGACTCAATTGAAAGGGAGTACCTGCAAGCCATGAAGCATCACATTAGTGGTGAATCAACAATTGCCATGAACTGTTATAATGCATTACTCATCAAGATGGAAGGCTCATCTACCTCTTATGAGTACCAAGATATTTACATATTCTCTTGCTTGAACTTATATGCTATTGTGCAGGCTTCCATCAAACACCATGTCAATGACGAAGACGAAAAGAAACTCGCCCCTTTGATTGATCTACAGAACAGCATGATGTCGAGGCTCGACAACTTGAAAAATGCACCATCCACGACCTATGAAAAGAGATACCTGGTGGAGACCACATTGAGTCTTCTGGGATTCTTATTCAACAGCAGTGGAAGTCTCTCAATTTTGAGTATAAATGAGAAAGTTGATTCTATTCTTGTGGCCCGGGACCAGTTGAAGGCATATCCTCTTCTGCTATCGATGCTGCTATATGTTAAGTCATTCACGCTGAACAACAATTCAGATCAAAAGCAAAAGTCTTCACAATCGGCCTTCAACCTTGCTAAGTTGGGGCACTCACCTTTAGTGAGATATGCGTCAGGTGTTCTCAATGGTCAGAATGCCACAATTGCTAGAAACGAGGAGCAGTCGGAGATCCAGTCGCAAAAATTGAAGAAGATCGAGGCTAAGTATGACGGGGAGTTCAACAGCTTGTTCATATGAAGCGCCGCAAGCCGGTAGCCTCCTATATCTAAACCATTCAAAATAAAGGAGAGGCGTCTATAATTTATAGAGGAGGATGTTAAAGTAGGAAGTAATGTATAATGGAACATGAAATGAAATCTCTTATCTATATCTGGAGGGCAATCAGTTTTGCCTAGCTCTATCTGCGTAGCCAGCCGCCAACGGTCAGTTTTCCTTTTTAGAGTTTGTCTTTTTGAGCTTTAAAGCAGTTGCAATGGCCTCTGATCTTTGACTGGATTCACTATCCTTGACATGGCCTCTATCATCGATTTGGATAGTACCAGCACTCTCAAAGAGAGACACCGTACCAACGAGTAGACCAAGAGTATCCAGAACATGACTTGGATCATTCAAGTGCGATGTAGCAAGCGTCTCCTTGGATGCTGGACCAACCTTAATCGGATAGATACCAAAATTGTTGAAGACAGGGTGTTTCTTCGCCTTTTCGTCAATTTCCCAAGTGGCTTCAATGTCCAATAACTGCTTGAACATATCCTCATCAGTTGCATCATCTCCAATACAGACAACGAAGTCAGGAAGCTCTTCATGTTTGTGGATCTGTTCTTCAACATTGACTCCTTTTTGTGGTGCACCATGAGCGGTCAATACAAGTCTCTTGACAATCTCACCCTTGTTGAGGAATCTTGGGCGTACCTCGACGTTTGCTTTACCACTCATGACTTCAACATCATACTCCTTGGCAACTGTGTCATTCAACTCGTCCATGAGTTTCTTCGATTGGAACTCGCCCAGTTCGGGATCGCTTCTTCTGTAATGCCAGGTTAACGCAACCTTCTTCTTCTCGATGTTCGAGCCAGGTGTCTTTGTGGTGAACTTCTGGAATATTTCCTCGACCTTTGCCTGCCATGACATATCAAATTGAGCGGCCAAGTTGACCCATTGTGAATTGATGTCTTTCATGAAGCATCCATGTTCTGCAGACAACCCAAGCTTTGGGTTGTGTCCAAGCCATCTCTCCAAGAAGGCCTGATCACGGCCACTAATAATCCAAATCTGGTTGAGTGGGTCAGCAGACAGCCTGTCCAAGATATCAATGAGCCTGGCAGATGGGATTGCTGCAGCTGGGTCATTGACAATTGGCGTCAACGTACCATCATAATCAAACAAGAACAATCTTCTTTCAGACTTTCTATAATGCTCAAGAAGTAATGGACGATTCAATGATGGTGTTAGCTTTGCCTTTGCTCCACTCTCAAGACTATCCAACAGTCCCTTCAAAAAAGTTGACGCCCACTTCTGCACAGGCTCCACAGAGTGAATCATCTTAGATTCAAAGTGTGTCTTAGTCTCCTCTGAGAGACCAAGAGCGTCGTAGATGGCTTTTGCAACCGCAACACAATCCCAAGGGTTAACAATGATGGCGTCTTCCAACACTGTGGCAGTACCACTGAACTCTGAAAGAATCAAAGGAGAATGGCTGAACTTTTGAGCAACGACATACTCTAATGCAGTTGTGTTCATCCCATCTCTGACTGATGTGATCAACCCCAAATCTGCTGCTCTTAGAAGTGCAAAGTACTCATCCTTGTCAATTCTCATCTGATAGTGCTGTATAGGCACAGAATTCAGTGATCCATATTTTCCATTGATGTGAGCAATCAATTCGGCAACCTGGTTCTCAACCTTGGAAGAATGCAAATAGCTTGGAGACGACACCTGGACCAATGTTACTTTGTTTCTCCACTCTGGGTACATCTCCAAGAAAGTTTCAAAAGCCTGAAGTTTCTGAACAACACCTCTCACAGAATCCAAGCGGTCTCTTCCAACGATGATCTTCTTTCCCTGATACATCTTCTTGAAAGATTTGACCTTCTCGTCAATTGCATCTGTGAACATGTCATGTTCAATTCGATCCACATCGATACCGATAGGATGCGAATCAACTTGAATCGTGTTACCAAAAAGAACCACAGACTCTGGTGTTGTTTCAGCTCCCAATAGTCTCTTACAAGCACTCAAGAAGTGTCTAGCAAAGGAGAAGTTTTGGAAACTGATCTTTTGTGCGCCAAGCATACCATCCAATAGCTCTTGTCTCTTTGGTAAAGCTCTGAAGTATTCACTGGACGGGAATGGACAATGCATGAAGAACCCAACAATGGCATCTGGCAATTGCATTCTGATCAATTGTGGTAGGAGCATCAAGTAGTAGTCGTGAACCCAAATGATATCACCTTCTTTGTAATGCTGGATGATCTTAGCGGCATAGGCTTCATTGAAACGAACATAATCATACCACCATTGAGACTCTTCGGACCCATCGGATGGTGCTCCCATGATGTAGTGGAAGGCAGGCCACACAACATTCTCTGCATACTTTCTCCATCTCTGCTGGTCCTTTCTCAATAACCAGATTGGATGAATGTTGGGAGACTTGTGTTCCTTCTTGATTTTTTGTTCAATTTCTTGCTTATCCTCGCTGTCCAAGTAGTATGCCTCATCAGTCGGGGATACAGATTTGTTCCTTATGTTAAGTTCTCCAGTCCAAGCAATGAGGTGGTTTTCCCACTCTGACTGGGTGTCCAAGTAGTGAAATGCAGATAAGAGGGCAGAATTTCCAGGCAGATGTTTGATTTCCTGTGCGTATATGTTAGTGCTTTGTTCAGTTATTCGCCTGCGCGGGGATGTTCTCGCCTATCAAGGATCATGACACCTGTCACCACGCCATGGACAAGATAGCCACTGACAGAGCCTTGGGAAGACATCCGCCACGCTCAAAGTTGTTCATCGTGCTCATTAAAACTTACCCATTCACAATCCGCGTCCTCCTTCTCAACCTGGTATGGGATGTTGGTGAAGGCGTTGAGGATTCTACCGCTGAGTTTCTTGTTGGGATAGTCAGACGGCTTGACAAAGTCCTCGAACTTGAACTTCGGGTACTGGAAGTCGGAGCGGTCGGTCATTGCTAGCAGTATATGTGTGTCTCTTTCCGGCCGCCGTATATCTCTTGTTGGAGTTTACTGCGAATGTGATTGCGTGTGTGCCGCCCAGTGTGGTGGTGTAGGTGTCAACCGAGAAGTGCAGTAGTAGCAATGTTGATTGTTCGACGAGAGTAGCAAAGTCGCGCCCAGGGAGGCAGGCCGGTGGAGGCTCACGGGCTCACGGGGCACCACCAGATCACACTCACCACCACCGCCATTGCGCAGATTACGTCACAGAGACCAAAAGACACGTTGTAAAGTCAAGTCATGAATTCATAAGGCGTTCAAAAGAACGGGAGTGTTGATGGAATATAATCATCTCTCTCCTGAGACTCCTCTACTGGCGCTATCTTGGCCTTCTTACGGAGTGTCTCCTGAGCTGTGGTATGGCTTCTTCTCTCTGCGCGCATGTGAATCTGTGAAAGTCTAACAACGTTGACTGCCTCAGGCTGTGTTGGATAGAGCTCTTCTAACTCATCACCGATCTCCTCAATCTCCACAGAGACCTCGTGCCCCATTTCAGTTGGTTCGTGCTCTCCTGGCGTGGATCGAGGATTGTCCATCTCAGTGCTTTCATGAGAAACCACATGCTGCGGGGTGGCGGCATCCTCAACAAGTGAAGGAACACGCATGCTTTCATCTTTCTCGACGTCCTGGCGCGTTTTGTGTTCTGAGCTATATTGTTCTCCGCCTCTTGAGAGCTCTGAATCTCTCTCCTCACCTTGGTCATCTATATCACTCAATCGCTCCTCTTGCACCAGTTCATCAATGTTTAGCCCCTGTTGAGAAAGCTGAGAGGACAACATTTCTCTTGCGTTTTGTATTTCTTTGAATGGAGATGAGGGAAGAATTGCCTGTAGTTTTGCCGTGTCCTTCTCTTCGTGTTGAATGTCTGCATTGATAGGTTCTTCAGAGTTAGGTTCGCCTTCATCGGACTCATCGGATGACTCAAGGTCTTTCTCATCAATAGTGAACTCATGTTTGGTGAGAATCTCGTGTTCATTGCTGGTAACCTCTTTCAATCCCTCAACGGTGACTTCGAAATTGATCACTCTTGGTGTTACACCTTTGGTATGTAAGGCCCGTCTCATTGCAGGTGAATGTTTGATATGTGCATATATGGCTGTCTTTGGTCCTTGAGACAAGTCCTTGTAGAGCATGATTCTGGCTCTAAAATATGAGTTCCAGGACGAGTGTGTGCCCAAGGAAGACACAAGAATCTGTTGGTTTACTCTCTTTGGCTTGGGACGTGGCTGTGATGATGACGATGGTCCACTTTCAATCCCTGAAGAAAGTGATTGGGGTTTTGAATCAACTTTGTAGAAAGACATACTGAATGTTTCAACTGGATTGAACATTACACATGATGCCTTATTCTTACCACAATAGAATTTGAAGAGCTTCATAAACTCCAATACCGTCTTTTGACGCCGCGTGTCTGGTGAGATCTTTGCCTTAGCGATCATGTCATCCAACTCTCCACACGACCTGTTCAAAGCCGATGCGAAATCATCAAGTATTATAAGCCCATACTCAGTTTTCACATTCATTAGGTATATGAACAATGCTGCTGTGGATGTGATTCTGCGATGTTGAAGAAGGTGACTGAATGTTTCAATGTCCGGCTCGAGTTGTGAAAGTGTCTTGGACGGGAGTGATTGCAACATGGTGATCCAAAGCACGCATTTGCCTTGCTTCATCGCATTGATACACAACTGCGATGCGAGTGTCTGCTTCCCGGTGTTGTTAAGGCCGTAGACCTCATATAGCTGACCCGGTACCAGACCGCCATGTAAGGAGAGATCTAATGAGTGGACAGAGGTGGGCACTGCTTGGAGGGGACGCTGCGTGAGGATCTGCGAGAGCGGCTGGTACTGTGTCCCGGGTTCGGGCATTGCTCTGGGAGCCTGTTCAGATGTGAAGCCCGTTGCCTGTGAGAAGGATGCGGTGGTTTGGGGAGAGAGAAGTGTTTGTTTACAGGTTTTACTTAGCCGCTTGAAGTCCGCCCCGGAGTCAGATTTTCGCGTCAGGCCCAACGCACAACGCGTCAGGAGTCAAGCGCAAGACTCAACTGCTCAACTGCACTGGCACTCCAAAAGTAACAGTCACTACCACAAGCTTAATTTGTCATGATCGTTGATTCATTCATTATATCATAGCATACCAGTGAAAGGTAAGGACAACAATTACAGAAAGTACTCCGTGGTGGGCTTCTTCGATGGAAGCGCTGAGGCATCCTGTAACACGGCCTCAAAGATCTTATACTCCCTCTCCAAGTTATCATCAACGGCCAAAACAGCAGCCACGTTACCACAGCGGTAGCAATAGTTAGGTGCTGACCAAACCGTAACAAGTCCTCCTCCAAAATGTTCTTTATACCCCTCCATTACTAGTTGATGCGCCCTGGCGATCAACGACACGTTATTCTGATGGAGAAACTTATCAACCTCGTTTCCTCCAAAGAGAAACCCAGCTCCTCTCGGTGACACTGACCAAGCCGGGACATCATCTGGATCTGACCACAAAAGATCACACATTGCACCTTCATGTGGAACCTCCTGTTTCCTGTCGATGAGTCTGATTTGGTTAACATGGTCGATATCAGGTGAAAGGCCCCCATGTACGCAGAACACGCCGCCTGGACCACCAATTAATGCGCCAAGTGCCAGATAATCAAACACTTCACAGCAGTATCTCCAAACATTTGCGCTTCCATATTTTCGTACGCACTCATCGTAAAATCCATATACTGTCGTGATCTGTCTCGATTCGTGGTTCCCCCTGATTAGTGTAACACGATCAGGGTACCGCACTTTCATGCATAGTAAAAGTAGGAACGATTCCAATGAGTAAAATCCACGATCCACAAAATCTCCCAAGAACAGATATCGTGTATCAGGGCACTTACCTCCAGCTTTGAACAATGTGAGCAAATCGTGTAGCTGCCCATGGATGTCCCCACATATCGTCACTGGGGTATCCACGACTTGGACATTGGCCTCCTTGATCAATAGTTCTTGAGCCTGGGAGCACAGATCACGAACGTCCTTCTCTGGGATTATTTTACACTCCTTGAGCATTTCAATGGCCCTATCCAGATCTATCATGATGCGTCACAATGGATAGTCTGATAAAGTGGGTGTGTGCGGTCTTGTGTGTTTCGCCTTCAAGGAGACGGGGTGTATGATTTGTGGGTGCTGCTGGTGCGTTGGTAGAGGAGTTGATAAAAAAGAGTGAGCTCGGCAAGGCTTGTGCGTGTATGCTGAAATGAGTGAGAGGTTCAAGCGCTTGCGATGGTGAATAAATTAAGCATGAATTGATCTGAGGAGACAGCGATGAGACAGCGCCCGCCGCCAGTGTATTTCATTGCTTGACAAACGCGTCTACACGGTAACGCGTTTTTTTTTTTCTTTTTCTTCGCTGGCGCGCGGCGCATGCATGATCGGGCCGCGCCGGGGAAGATCGAAGCTTCTCATGGTTATAGAGCTTGAATTCATGCTACTACTAGTATTTACACAGTACTGATCAGTTCTAACAAATCATGAGTCATGGTCATGGTGACAATAGTCATTTGCGTTATTCAAAACGGGCCATTTTCACGAGTGAATCGAGGGCTTCTATGATTCCCTGTACCGACGTTATATTTGCAGTTAAATCACTTTCGAATACTGTCTGATAAGCAGGTCCTTGTATCACTACACCTTGCTAAAGTAACAGACTGGCTGAGATACAGAATTAAGTGTTGTTAAGCTGTATAGATTATATGTATATTCGTTTGCCTCGTTATAATGCGTAATTGGTGATCTTCAGGATGTACTGAGTATATATGTGCTTGAGTGTACGATTTCCTGTTACTTTTGACTCTTTCAGATGATACAAGTGAGAGAGTGGAGCCTGGGATAGACTTACCAATTACTGTCTCTTCTTTGAACGGTGGAAGATATCCTCAGGTAATGGAATGGCTCTAGCCACGATGTATGAGTTGTGCTCATTTGACAACCCGGCAAAGGCACAATACCATGCAAAGAACGCACAAATGATACCAGTGACTCCACCAGCCTTAGTACATGCTTCACTTTGTGCAAACTTACCTGCAGCCAAGAGTGTAAACGTGATTGTCAAGTCAAAGAAAGTGAGGAAGAACATCAGTGTTGACTTCATGGTCAGGAGTGTTAAACCAGCAGTGAAGATTGCCCAAGCGATGAGGAAAAAGCCAACCGCATTTTCCAATTCAGTTGGGTCATCGTAAGCCTTAATGATTCCAAAGGCATCAACGTAGATGGCACCAAAGGACATCCAAAATCCACCAAAAGATGAAAGAGAGGTACCACCAAAGGCGTTACCGAGTGCAATCTCCCACATACCAGCCAATGTCTGGATGATACCCCCATAGAACAATGCTGCACCAACAACGATGTTGGGTGTCGTCACAGAGCGGGCCTGGACGTTGATCACTGACAATATAAAAGTTGTGAGGGCGAATGCACAAAGACCCAAAGGAGCTGGGTTACCAAACTTGTAAGCTGGACGTTCTGAGTAACCTGGGTTCAAGTTACCACCAAAGGCTCTTAGCAAATCTTGTTTGAGAAACTTCTTGTCGTCCAAATGGATGTATTCGTTGTCTGTACCGGAGGTTGTGATTGAGTACACCAACTCGTTGGCTGGCATCTTGGAGTTCATTGGTACTGGTCTGTTTCTTTGGAAGTACTCATCCATGCGTTCCAAGTCTGACTCATCTGAAAGATGGGATATCTGTGCTTCGAGATCTAGCTCCTCGTAGCCTCTGTTTGAAGTTGTTCTGGACATTTGTGCGTGTGTGTTGAGATTTGAATGGTGCTATTGCTGCTGTCCTGGTGTGGTGTATGTCGGTATGAGTGACACGGCTGTGGGGTTGTGGTATGTGATGGCTGCAGTGTGAATGCGCAAGTGTTGTGAATGTGAATGTGAGAGTCGAGCGTACAGTGTGGAAGATAAGCTCAGGAGGTAGGGCCCACAATAGGAGGGGCAAAGGAGGGGGGGGAGCGGCCATGGTATATATACGCACCCAGACGTGAGAGAGATGTGGGCGTGATCCAACATTTTGGGTGAAAGTTTTGTGCTTTGCCGATATCCGGCAACCAAAAAAACCCAGATCCACGACGCAAGACAGCGAGTCACAGGAAGGGCTGAATGGCAGACAAAGGTCCCTCGAATCGATTGTAAGGCTGGTGGTGTCTACCTGATGGTGTAGTAATCTAGTGATACCGTCTACGAGCTCCAAATTTTGTCCGCAGTGTGCACTGTGGTGGTGTTGATGTGCCCGTGTTGGCAGCCAACACGCCAACAGCACAACCACCGACCACCACCAGGGAGCGTGCGCCGCAGGACTTCCCAAGACTCAAGACTCAGGAGTTGTGGAAAAAGCGACGATCTGACTGGGTACAAGTGTCCGACCCTTTTGCAGAAGAAAGTTGCAAGTCACAAATTGGCCATGTGCGTGCATAAAGAGTGGTGGATCTGTGTTTCTGGGGGTGATCTGGAAGAGATGTTCCAGGGGCCTGAGCGATTTTCCACTGCCCAGACGCAGGAGCATAGGCCTGTTGTGTCGAGCAGCTCCAAGGGGGTCTGCTGGAGAGGCCGGAGTCCTATGCCTACGGGTGTTGAAGCTTTTTCCTGTGCAGGAGGGACCGTTGGCGGTTGCGAGCTTGTAGCTTTGTGCTGGCGGTGATGCTGCCAGTGTATATGGCGGTGAGTGCCCATCGTTGGCCACGGCCCAGGTCCGGATGTGTCAAGCCGGACGGGTAGCCTCCCTCCAGTCGAAAATCTGGGCAGCGCGCACAACTTCACCACAAGAGTCCACCAGGAGAAGAGCCCATCTCGAGGGCGATCCTCCCCAGGCCCCAACCCCAAGCAGCGAGCAGGCGGTGTGGCGGATGGCTCAACCAGCCGGGTGCGGCTGGCCCAATTCTGACTCCCCCAGCTGGGACGGCTGTTCAACGGCGGTGTTCAGCCTCTCCTGTGGTGCCCGGTGACAGGACTGAGCGGTGAGGAGCACTTCGTCTTTGGCCTTCTCTCTGACTGACGAGTGGACCGTGGTGTCGAGCCCCTACGCTGTCTGGCGGTGAGGGCATGTTCGTCGGTGTTTAGGCTGCCTTAGCTGTCTGGCTACAGTGCTGCCGGTGGCTTGGCTTCAGAGTCCAGCTTGAGCCCCGGACGCTGCAGGTGGTTGTGGCTCACGCGGCGGAACATTATTTTCGCGGAGGTCGAACAAAAGAAAAAAAATTATCCAAGGTCAACGCCAAACTCCGCTATCACGTGACGTTTGCTGGACCCCAAGGTCACGTGAGTAAATTCTGCTTACGTGAGAAAAATTCCCATTTTTGCGTGATTTCGCCATGATGATGGAGTATCGGCCTTCTTGCTGTGGTGAACTTTGGACAAGCGGGTATATTTGAGGTGAAGTGGCCCAAATAGATCATAGATGATCTTGAATGAGAAAGACTAAAGTCTAAAGTTCCTCAATACATGGCAATCCGAGCTGTGCTTAGCACTACTACCTATACCACTGCCAGCCGGCTCAGGCCTATCGCGCCCGCCAAAATTGCTGTACTATGGGGAAGGCAGGAAAAAAATTCTAGTGCATAGAGGCTCCGACCGATGAGCACCCTCCGCATCATTTTGCTATCTGATCACCACATAAAACACAGCACTTTTCCTACTCCCAGAGTTTATGCCCAGGGCCCCCAGTGTGAGAGCACTTACCCACCACCTGCGCCATCTTTCACGAGTAATGTCTTCGAGCTCGAAATTCACCACCGAGGTACTGCCCGTGGATCCAACCTGCATCAAATTCAACTCCGATGACACACTAGTAATCTCAGACGCCACAACAGAGGCCAATCTACAGAGAGCTGCTACGCTACTATCAACCACAGACAATGTCGTTGCCTTCCCTTCAGAGACTGTTTATGGTCTAGGAGGCTCCTCGTTCAACGATCTCTCGGTCCAGAACATTTACAAAGCCAAGAACAGACCAGCAGATAACCCACTGATTTCACATATCTCTTCAAAATCACAAATACCAAAGTTCTTCAACATTGATATCCCAAAGATCTACGAACCACTCGTTGAAAAATTCTGGCCAGGTCCCTTAACAATCCTTTTACCCATTGATGACAAGACAAAACTTTCAAGATTCACCACCGCGGGTCAACCGACATTTGCAGTAAGATTACCGTCACATCCAGTGGCTCGTGCATTGATCCATTTGGCAGATGTACCTATTGCTGCACCTTCTGCAAATGCATCTACACGCCCAAGTCCGACATTGGCACAGCATGTGTATCATGATTTACACGGCAAGATCCCATTGATCTTGGATGGCGGTGCATCGAACGTTGGGGTAGAATCCACAGTGGTGGATGGATTGAGTGATCCACCTATGCTCTTACGTCCGGGAGGTGTCAGCTTGGAACAGATCAAAGAAGTTGGAGGTGAGGCATGGGCAAACGTTCGTGTTGCTAAAAGAGTTGCAGATGCAAATGAACCTGTCAAGACGCCTGGAATGAAATATAAGCACTATTCACCAACTGCAAAAGTTGTGCTTGTGGAAGATGAGTCCAAGATCAATGAATACATAAAGTCCAACGGGCTCATGGAGCAAAAGAAAAAAATTGCATTATTAACAGCGGAGCATTTTAAAGGTGAATCATTTGAAGGTATCGTGGAATCGCTGGGAACAACAAAAGAGCAGATTTCTAGGGAACTCTTCAAATGGCTAAGAGAACTAGACGAAAGAGAGGTCGATGTTATATTTATTGAAAGTGTTGATGAGTCTGATGAAGGTCTGGCCATCATGAACAGGCTTAAGAAAGCTGCCTCTGGGACGATCTGATCAACTGCTTAACTGCATATAAATAGGCCACATGGATCCACAACTAATGAATGATGTATCATATTAGCATTTGCTATTCTACGTATAGGTATTCCATATCTGGACCATCCTTGTATGTATGAAAAAAAAGAATGTAGAACTGCTCCATTGTGGCAAGTCATAATGAGAATGATGACTGGTGCCTTCGTGATGAGCGCGCGCTGGAGAGGTCCAAAAATTCTTGAAAAGGTGTCAAGCTCATCAACCAACACCAATCAATCACAGGCGCTAAAACCCCACAGGCCAAATGTCCAGGGAAACGCTGTTCAACGTGACTTTGGGGAAGCCTACTGGTATCAACAACAGGAACAAGTCGCCCGATGAGGTTCTTGCTAATCTGAGACACGCACCTTATGTGGTCCCAGTTCGTGAAAGGGATGAGTCTTTCCATCTCCCAGATAGCGAGTTGTTACACGCGCTCCACTACTACACAGCACATGAGTACCAAGACAAGGCACAGATGTTCGATGAGTCTGCCCTGTTGGCTTTAGGCTTCTTGATGGAGCACTGGGCAAAGAGCTATGTTGGACGAACAGGCGCAGAGATGTACATTGATCTCACCGAACAGGATGAGTTGCGAAGACAACGTGTTTTGAACAACAAGGATCGAATGGACGCCATCAAGGCTTCCTACAAGATGATGATTGAGAAAAGAAGTGCTATGAGCAAAAAGAGAAAGGCAAGTGAAATTGAAGATGAAGAGAGCAATGAGGAAGAGACGAATAAGGATTTGGACGTGGAAGAGCATACTACCGAAGACACCATAAAGCCAACAGTTACTGTGGACCCTTCCGACAAGGAAAAAGAACACCAGAAACATAACAAACACAAAAAGTCAAAGAAGAAGAAGAAGGAAAAGAAGAAGAGAAAACTCGAAGGCGGTCATGAGGGTCATAGAGCGAGGAAACATAAGAAGTCGAAATACAAGAAGTCCTCAACATGAATGCTATGGATTTTTTGAGGCTTTAGAACATGATCGTTCCACCTCCATGTGTCAAGAATTTTCCGGAATCAGCTTTGGTGAGACCACTTATCACAGCAAGTTCTTTCTTCAGACCGTCTTCAATGCTCAAGGTCTCTTGGGAAACACGCTTGATGAATTCGGCATCAGGCTTGAAGTCCTTCTTGATACTCACATCATCGTTGAGTGATTTGGATTTGGTATCAATCATGCCAGGATGGTAGCTAACCACGATGAACCCTTCGTCTGCCAATTCATAACTCAACTCTTTGCAAATCATATTCAATGCCGCTTTAGAGACACAATATGGTGCGCATGGGAAGGCCCTGGCGATATCCCATGGGTAGTCGTTGATTGAGCCCAGGATACTGGATTTGAAAACAATCTTCCTGGTTGAAGACAACATCATGAATGGCTTCAACACTTTCAAAGTCTCAACTGGACCAATGGTGTTGACTCTGAAGAAGGATTCGAACTCTTGGGAAGTTGATCCAAGGACACCTGATTTGGCAGTATTCAAAGCTGCATTGGCAATGAACACATCGATTGGCCATTGGAGCTTCTCGAGCTCTTTGGCAAGGTTGATGAACGATTCAATTTCTTGATAGTCATGTTTGAGGATCACCAAGTTGGGGTTCTTAGTGACCTGGAGCTCAGGGATGTCTTCGAGACGACGACATGTGGCGATGACACGATTCTCTGGAGACTGCAACAGCTGCTTGACGGCCTCTCTTCCGAGACCTCTGTTGGCCCCTGTGATGAAGTAGGTGATCATTGTAATAGGTTGTTCTTGATAACTCTTGCTTGTTTCTTCTCTGTAGCAGCGTTGGTCTTGATGGAGAGTGTTAAGTAGAGAACACGGAACTTCCGGAGGTTTGTAAATGTGGGGTGGTGGACGCGTGAAGGTTGCTCCGGGAGCTTCGTGGTGCAGATCTCCGTTATTATAACCACGCCAGGCACCAAGATCTTTGATTCCCGAGCGAATCAACTATACTATATAAGTGTGAAATTGTGAGAAAGCACTCGACACCAGTCCAATTGATGAAGACATGCGCATTATAGACAGTGCCAAAGACCGCCTATAGTTTTGACGTCTACTAATCTTGCTGACATCAGCGATGAGTCGTGGCCGCTACCAGTTTGATCAAATCGAAAATTTTTGCAGGAACGATAAACATCTTTTGCTGGGGAAAAGGTCTCCCTTCTGCCTTTTGATGTCCACTACGCTTCTTCGCCGATACGTTTCAATGGGAAGAAAGAATTTCAGAAGAGGAAACAACAAGGGCGGAAAGTCCCAGAAGAGAGACGACCGCGACGCCGCAAAGGGTTCCACTTGGGCCGAGGTTGTCAGGGAGAACGAGAAATGGGAGAAGTACTACAAGCAGCAGGAGCTTATGAGTGAGGAGGAGTTTGCCACTTTCAAGAAGGTCTGTCAGGACCCATTGCCGCTCACTTTCAGAATCACAGGATCCAGAAAGCACGCACATGAGATTTTGGACATTTTCAAGGAGAAGCACCTCAAGTATCTCTCTGATCTTCAGTTCGATGGTGAAGCTGTTCCAAAGCCAAAGCCTCTTGCATTTTACCCAGATAACCTCGCATGGCAAATCGAAGTTGCTAAGAGTGTCATGAGAAAGCACGAGAGCTTTTCCAAGACTCAAAGGTTCCTTGTCGTCGAGAACGACGTTGGTAACATCTCAAGACAAGAGGCTGTCTCCATGATCCCACCTCTTCTCCTCGATGTCAAATCTCACCACAAAGTTCTCGATATGTGTGCAGCTCCAGGATCCAAGACCGCACAGCTCATTGAGGCTCTCCACTCTGACACCGACTCTCCAACAGGTTTTGTCGTTGCCAACGACTCTGATTTCAAGAGAGCACACATGCTTGTTCATCAGATCAAGAGACTGAACTCACCAAACATGATCGTCGTCAACCACGATGCACAACTTTTCCCAAAGACCAAGCTTGGTGGTGACTTTGTCAAATTCGATAGAATTTTGTGTGATGTCCCATGCTCTGGTGACGGTACAATGAGAAAGAACGTTCAGATCTGGTCCAAATGGCAACTTGGAGATGGTCTTGGACTCAACGTCTTGCAGTACAAGATTCTCCAAAGAGGTATCGATTTGCTTGCCGATGGTGGAAGGCTTGTTTACTCCACTTGCTCCATCAACCCAATTGAAAACGAGGCCGTTGTTGCTCATGCATTGAGAAAGAACAAGAACATCAAGGTTGTCAAGGCAGTTCTTCCAGGATTGGTGTCTGCCCCAGGTATGAAAACGTGGAAAGTCATTGGTAAGGATGGAGAGGAGAAGCAAAGAGGCCAAAGTGACGATTACTATGAGGGATACTTCCCACCTTCTGCTTATGAGACAATGAACTTGGAGGACTGTATCAGAGTCTACCCACACATGCAGAACACAGGTGGTTTCTTCATCACCGTGTTTGAGAAGATCGAATCTGACGAACAGCCAAAGAAGAAGGCCAGAATTGAAACCACATCAACAACAACAACGACGGCAGCACCAAAGAAGGAGAAGCTTTCAAACACTGCTAATGACGGGAATGAACCATTCAACTTCCTCGAGAGAGACCATGAGGAACTTGTCAAATGCTGGAAATTCTACGGAATTGATCCAACTGACTCCAGTATCACAGACTGTTGCTTTGTTAGAAATGCAACCGGTGAGCCGGCAAGAATCATCTACTTGTCAAATCCAACGGTGAAGGAGTATTTGACTTTGAACGAGGAGAAGCTCAAGATTGCCCACTCAGGAGTGAAGCTGTTCCATTCTCAAAGAACTGACCTCGAATGTAAGTGGAGAATCCAAAGTGAATGCCTTCCAATCGTCAAGCACAAGCTCAGTGACGCAAGAGTGTTGGAGTGTTCTATGGAGATGTTTGAGAAGTTGTTGAAAGAGGCGTTCCCAACGTATGAGGACTTGAAATCAGTTGATCCAGACTTTGCCGAAAGAGTTGGAAACTTGGTATCAGGTTGTGCATTTGTCAAAATTCAGAGAAGTGATGATTTGGAGGAGTTGATGTTCCCACTTTGGGTTGGCACTAAGTGCATCAACCTCATGCTTTCCAAGAAGGAGACATTTGAAGTGTTGTACAGAGTCTTCAACGTCGAGACTACTTCGACCGCAGAGTACAAGCAAGGACCAACTTTGGAGTCATCAACTGCAAAGATCGGCGAGGTTGAGCAGAGTGTCGAGGATGAGAAGAAGGAGGCTGTAGAGTCCACAGAAGCTTGAAAGCTAAACCATATGGCTAGATTATGATCCCGAAAAACTTCACACAATAATGTCATGACCCATTTGCTCGTTACATCGCCCGTAGCTGACGAAGTACTAGGCCGGACAATGTTGAATTCGTACTAGGGCCTACGCGTTGATCCGGGGTAGCAGAAAAGCATATGACCATGCAGAAATCAAAGCAAATTGAATCTATAACAACTCAACATCCCAAATAAAATAAGTTATAACAGAGTCACGATCTATACGCGGCACTGAGAGCGAGCAGCTGTCACTCGTCTTTCATGCTCTTTAACCTGATGCTTCGTAGAAGATTGTCCGATTTGACATCGTTCTTTTCCAGTATCAATCCCTTCAAGAATGAGTTCTCCACCTCGAGCTCTGTGATTCTATGGTTGTACGAGTGGATTTTCTGGCTCAACAGCTCGACCTCGTTCTCCAT
The DNA here is from genome assembly GCA_030563305.1 of Petasospora maesae. Lineage (NCBI taxonomy): Eukaryota > Fungi > Ascomycota > Saccharomycetes > Phaffomycetales > Wickerhamomycetaceae > Petasospora > Petasospora maesae. The sequence goes on from JAKUBT010000026.1 coordinate 56,339, forward strand.
CTCAGTCTCGCGCTGTTTCTTCTTGACCCTGAACTTGGCGGAAGCCGCTGTGTTTCTCTTCTTCTTGTCCTGTTCCGGATCTCGCGTGGCGGCTCGCTGCTTCTTCTTCTGCTGTTGATCCTGCGATGGTTTCTCCACAGACTTCACTGAGATGACTTGCTTCTGCGGCACGACCTTGGCTGGTGTCTCCACTGTCCGTGTCTGTGTCTGTGTGTTGTACTGTTGCAGCAAGTCCAGCTTGAGCTGCGAGTCCGAGGGGAACTGGTCAAAGTCGAAGAAGGTGGAGTCCGTGAAGAGCTCCAGATCGGATACCTGATCTAGCTGCTGCTGCGGGAGGAGATCTGTGTGCAGGTACTCCATGGCGGTTCGTGTGTTTGCTGTAGGGTATCGGTGCACTCGTGTCCAGGACTCAAATCCAACGGTCTGCTTGGTAAACAAAGAGCAGGGTAGCGGTGAAGTTATAACAAGTGAAGAAAAGATGAGAAGACGCCCATGACTGAGCTGGTCCACGGAAATGACAAATCAACAAACGGACCGCAAATTCCCCGCGCAATTTCGCCAAACACGTCAAAAATTTCCCGGAGCGCACGTGACTTCTCCGTGAATTTTCGCGCTCGCGTGCTGAAGCTCGTTTGTTTGCAGCGGTGACGCGTCTGGTGCTACGGAGCATGATCTCTTTCTCCGCACAACTCGCCCCGGTGTTCTCTTCTCTTGAAGCACAACCCCTCCTTGCAGAGACTCTGGATACCGGCAATGACCAGCTCACCAGACAGTTCGCTTCTGAAGGACTCTGTTACTGCTGTGGACTACCTCTCGTCCCAGCTTTCCTTGGAGAGGGAGGCCCGTGAGCTCATGCCATGGGACCCCAAGAAGTGCACGTACAACATGGGGCCAACAAGACAGCAGCTGTATGCATGCTTGACATGTTATCAGAATACCAAACAGGCAGCGGGTATCTGCTACTCTTGCTCCATCCAATGCCATGGAGAACACAACTTGGTGGAGCTATTCACGAAACGGAACTTCACATGCGACTGCGGTACCACGAGAATCAAGTATCCATGCCAACTCAGGAATAAAGTGGATGATGACATTGCATCTAGCTCAAACATCTATAACGACAACTTTGAAGGTAAGTTCTGTGGATGCAACAGGGACTATAACCCGACAGAGGAGACGGGGAACATGCTCCAGTGTATTCTTGGCGATGAGTGCCAGGAGGATTGGTTCCATGATTACTGTATCATGGGCCTACCGAAATTTGACCCACCAAAGAAGGAGAATGAAGGTGTGAATATACTTGACACATTAGGGGAGCCTGGTCTGGATGCTGAGACTACAAATGCTGAAAATAAAGTGAAGAAGGAAGAAGTGGAGAAGGCGGAACAAGAGAGAGAAGTTGAGGATGATGAAAATGAATCAGCCATTGATGGGTTCCCGAGATTTGATGATTTTGACTGTTTCATCTGTTGGAAGTGTGTTGCGAAGCACCAGGACTTTTTCGATAAGATCAAGGATAACAAAGAGATCGTGGCCGATACAATTCAACGAGTGGAAGCACCAACAATCCAGGAGAGAAATGTCAAGATCAAAGAACAGCAAGGGTTTTTGAGCGGGTCGAAGAAACGTAAAGTTGAGTATGACTACTCTGTCTTTTTACAACCCAATCACGAGGAATTCTTCACAAAACTATTTCAAGCATGCAAGGATGATCCTGTGATTGTAAACTTCTTGAAAGAGTTCAAATTCGTGATGCAGGATGACCCTATCTATGAACCACCACCAGATGAAGATGACGACACCTCATCCATCTATGACCTCGGTGCCCGTGCTATCAACTCATTGCCTCGCGAGCAGGCAATCACTGGTGTTCAGGCATATGAGGACATCAAGACCAAGCTCAAGGACTTCTTGCAACCATTTGCCAATGATGGTAAAGTTGTCAAAGAGGAGGACATTCAAGACTTCTTTGCCAAGCTGAAAAAGAAATGATTTTCAAGGCCGCTTTATTGATTTATGATTACGAAACCGCACGTCTCAATGAGTTGTATATAATTTCATGACTTCGTATATATGCTTATTGTGCAAATTTTTCCAGCTATGTGTAACCCTCGAATAGTTCATCGATCTGTTTGTATACATCGATGTGTAGCACCTCATCTTTGAAGATCAACGACCCCTTCTTGAAGATCTCGGGCTCGTTATTGTAGTTGATACCAAATTCCTTGAATAGAATTTCATTCTTGTCTGCACTCAATGTCCCGGCTAGCTTCTGTTCTGCATCCCTTGTTGAAAGACCGCCTTTAACCAATGTCCAGAAGGCAGTGTTGTACAAGTTGTTGACGTGTGTATCGACATATCTCCAACAGACATAGTCCTTCACAGTTTGTAAGTTGGGATACACCACAGCTCTTCCGTCGAATGTCGGTAGATGTTTCAGGTCCAGTGGTGAGTCTGGGAAAAACTTGGGCCATAGTTGGACGTAGTTTGCAGTGTAAGTTGAGACAAACGTTGAGACGAGCTTGGCTTCTCTTCTGTTGAACAGCTCCGTGTCTGGCCTCAGCACGAAGGAGTACTCATCTGACTCCCCATACGCCAGTATGACGTCTTTGAACTGTCTTTTGATGTTCAGGGCAGCTGCATTTGCCAGTTTCAGGGCTCTGATGTCGTTTGGTTTGTCGAACTTGTAGTGCTCTGTGAATCTGTGGAACCCACGGCCATCCAGACGGATGACGATGTACGTCTGTGGCAGCAGCACGTTATCCTGCTCAAACTGCTTGACGTACTCGAACCTCGACTTGGCCATTTCTGCTTGTCAATAACGGAGAGAGAGAAGGAGGGCTTGCTGACGTTGAAGTAGGAGTTGAAGTCATGAATTATAGAGGCGGCAGCGCGATGAGCAGCTGGCCCCCCGGAAGTGCGAATCGGGCCGGAACTGCGCGGACTAAGAAAAATTTTTGGCACTTTGCATACGACTTTGTCTCTTTATCTGCCACTTCTGTGAAACAACCAGCAAGCAGAGCACCTCCCACCAGGCCCCTCGTACACAGACACACACGATGGGTGCACAGTACAGAACCGCCCAGTTCAAGACGCTGGAGCGTGAGGAGCGCTTCAAGAACCCGCCAAAGGACAAGTCCGCCTACCCGCTGCTGGAGGAGGCAGTCAAGCCCCACGTTGGCTCCTTCAACGCCCTCACGGAGGGCCCAGGCGGTGGACTGCTCAATCTCGGTGTCAAGGACATTGGCTCCAAGACCATCTTCGACTCTGCCGACGCCAGCAGACTGGGGAACAAGCTCAGCATCAGAGTGGACTCCGTGCAGCTCGCCAGACCAGCAGTCCCACAGAACGACAAGCTCAGTGTGGATAGAAAAACGTGGCCCTCCGAGACGAGAGAGAGAATGGTCAGTTACAGAGGAAAGCTGATGCTCAAGGTGGCATGGTCCGTCAACGGCGGTGAGGAAGTCTCAGAGATCAGAGACGCCGGTACCGTGCCTATCATGCTCAAGACAAACAGATGTCATCTCGAAAAGCTCTCGCCAGAGCAACTTGTGGAACGTAAGGAGGAATCAGACGAACTCGGTGGATACTTCATTGTGAACGGTATCGAGAAGCTGATCCGTATGCTCATTGTCCAACGTCGTAACCATCCAATGGCCATCATTCGTCCATCATTCGCCAACAGAGGTGCATCATACTCCCAGTTCGGTATTCAGATCAGAAGTGTTAGACCAGATCAAACATCTCAGACAAACGTCCTCCACTACTTGAACGACGGTAATGTTACTTTTAGATTCTCATGGAGAAAGAACGAGTATTTGGTCCCAGTTGTGATGATCTTGAAGGCCCTGATTGAGACTAATGATCGTGAGATCTTTGACGGTATCGTTGGTGCTGACACTGAGAACTCTTTCTTGACTGATCGTCTGGAATTGTTGCTCAGATCTTACAAGAACTACAAGCTCAATTCCAACCAGGAGACATTGGCATACTTGGGTGATAAGTTCAGAGTTGTGTTTGGTGCTACCCCAGATGTATCAGACGTCGATGTTGGTAAGGAGGTTTTGAAGAGAATTGTTCTTGTTCACTTGGAAGACAACAGAGACAAGTTCAGAATGCTCCTCTTCATGATCAGAAAGCTTTATACACTTGTCGCTGGTGACTGTGCCCCAGACAATCCAGATGCCACACAACATCAAGAAGTGTTGCTTGGAGGTTTCCTCTATGGTATGATCATCAAGGAGAAGATCGATGAGTACCTTCAAAATATCAAGTTGCAAATCCAGTCCGACTTGAACAGAGGCATTGCAGTGAATTTCAATGATCGTAAGTACATGACCAGAGTTTTCACGAGAATTAACGAGAACATTGGTCAGAAGTTACAATATTTCCTCTCCACAGGTAACTTGGTGTCTCAATCAGGTCTCGATTTGCAGCAAGTTTCAGGTTACACAGTTGTCGCTGAGAAGATTAACTTCTACCGTTTCATTTCACATTTCAGAATGGTGCATAGAGGTTCTTTCTTTGCCCAATTGAAGACCACTACAGTGAGAAAGCTGCTCCCTGAATCTTGGGGTTTCCTCTGTCCTGTCCATACACCGGATGGTTCTCCATGTGGTTTGTTGAACCATTTCGCCCACAAGTGTGCCATCTCTACTGAAGAGTCTGATGTTTCCCAAGTGCCTACTGCCCTCAGTGCCCTTGGTGTCTCTCCAGCACATACATTTGCAGCAGGTCCAAACGTCTGCTGTGTTCAACTTGATGGTAAAGTTGTTGGTTGGACCACTCATGACCAAGCTAAGGTTGTTGCTGACACTTTGAGATTCTGGAAGGTTGAAGGAGGTCATGGATTACCTTTGGATATTGAGATTGGTTATGTTCCACCATCCACCAAGGGTCAATACCCAGGTCTTTTCATCTTCGGTGGTCGTTCCAGAATGATGCGTCCAGTTCGTTACTTGTCATTGGATAAGAAGGATATCGTTGGTCCATTTGAGCAAGTTTACATGAACGTTGCAGTGACACCAGAGGAGATTGAATCCAATGTTCACACACACGTTGAATTCACACCAACAAACATCTTGTCCATCTTGGCCAACTTGACGCCATTCTCTGATTTCAACCAATCCCCAAGAAACATGTACCAATGCCAAATGGGTAAGCAAACTATGGGTACTCCAGGTGTTGCCCTTGTTCACAGATCAGACAACAAGCTCTACAGACTCCAATCTGGTCAGACTCCAATTGTCAAGGCCAACCTGTACGATGATTACGGAATGGACAACTTCCCTAATGGTACCAATGCCGTTGTTGCTGTCATCTCTTACACAGGTTACGATATGGATGATGCGATGATCATCAACAAGTCTGCAGATGAGAGAGGATTCGGTTATGGTACCGTCTACAAAGTGGAGAAGGTTGATTTGGGTCAGTCAAGACGTCGTGGTGATCCAATCACGCAGCATATTGGATTTGGTCCAGACGAATGGCCAAAGGAGTGGAGAACCATCTTGGACACCGATGGTTTGCCAATGATTGGTGCCAGAGTGGAGGAAGGTGACCCAATCTGTGCATACTACGATGAGACAATTGGTAAGACAAAGGTGAAGACATACCATTCTTCTGAAGGTGCCTTCATTGAAGAGGTAAAGTTGCTCAGTGATGAAAATGGTGACCAGGAACTTCAAAACTTCACTATCAAGTACAGAATTACCAGAGCTCCGCTCATTGGTGACAAGTTCTCCTCCAGACACGGACAGAAGGGTGTCTGTTCAAGAAAGTGGCCGCAGGTTGACATGCCATTCTCTGAGACTGGTATCCAGCCAGATGTCATCATTAACCCTCACGCTTTCCCATCGAGAATGACCATTGGTATGTTTGTTGAGTCCCTTGCTGGAAAGTCTGGTGCTCTTCATGGAATTGCACATGACTCCACTCCTTGGAGATTCAGTGAAAGTGATACCCCAGCTGATTACTTTGGAGAGCAACTGAGAAAGGCCGGATACAACTACCATGGTAACGAGCCAATGTACTCTGGTGCCACCGGTGAGGAGTTGAGATGTGACATCTACATTGGTGTTGTGTACTACCAGAGACTTCGTCACATGGTTAACGACAAGTTCCAGGTGCGTTCTACTGGTCCAGTGAACTCTTTGACAATGCAGCCAGTTAAGGGTCGTAAGAGATCTGGTGGTATTCGTGTTGGTGAGATGGAGCGTGATGCCTTGATTGGTCATGGTACTGCCTTCTTGCTCCAGGACCGTTTGCTCAACTCTTCCGATTACGCACAGACGTCCATCTGTCGCGGCTGTGGTTCTCTTCTCTCCACACAGACTTCAGTTCCAAGAATTGGTGCCGCATCCACCATCCGTTGCAGAAACTGTTCATCCAAGCTCGAGCATTCGTCTTCATACGCTGACGAGTCTGACATCTGGGAGGACGGCCAAGGTAACAAGTTTGTCGGTGGTAACGATACAACAACAGTTGCCATTCCATTCGTGCTCAAGTACTTGGACTCTGAGCTTGCTGCCATGGGTATCCGTCTCAGCTACAATGTTGAACCAAAATAATCATCTCCACTGCCGCCAACAACATTCGATCCACGAACATCTTCATGATACACACAAACACAAAACAGTCATGGCTCTCTGAGCCCACGCATGCATACGACTCCGCCTTTTGCATAGAGAGGTGGAAATTTTAATCTGTACATTATCCAAATAGCTATTAGCCTATAGAAATCAACAAATGTAGCACCATGCCAAAAAGAGAGAACTAAAAGGGTAAAAAGAAGAGAGAGAGCAGCGTCTAACCAACAATCTGGAAAAAAATCGGTACGTCCACTCCTTCGACCGGCTAAACAAAAAAGAAAGAAAAGCGAGCGAACGAGCTGATACTTTACAAAACAAACTGGTCCTCGAGAACAGCGCAGCACCAACTTCGCAGGGCTCCCCAGCAACAAATCCCCGCCCAGGTCATACAGCACACACGTGACACGCGTCGTGCTCCCCAGCCTCCACAGCCAAAACTTCCCCTTTCAAACGGCCGCCTGGCGCCTCAGCCCGTGCCTATCGAACTCGTGCACTTGACGCGTCATCAACTTCTCCAGCACAGCAACCTCTGCCCACCAAAGCACCGAAAATGGGCACAAGGGCATCCAACAACCCGTTCGATGTCGAGCTGGAGCAGAACGTCCCCGTGAGAGCCAACTCGCCGTCAGACCAGAGTGCGCCGTCGTACAAGTATGCCATTTTGCCCGTGGAAGAAGTTGTTTCACAGCTCAGAACAGACCTCTCCACAGGGCTCACGTCGCCGCAGGACATCACACAGAGAAGAGGCCTCCATGGGCTCAATGAGCTCTCGGCAGATGAGGAGGAGAGTCTCGTATGGAAGTTTTTCCAGACTTTTTACCAAGATCCCCTGATCTTGCTCCTGATTGGGTCTGCCTTCATCTCTTTCCTCATGGGCAACATTGACGATTCCGTCAGTATCACATTGGCAATCTTCATCGTTGTCACCGTGGGATTCGTCCAGGAGTATAGGTCTGAGCAATCACTACAGGCACTCAACAAACTTGTCCCAGCAGAGGCTCATCTCATTAGAAATGGATCAACACAGAACGTCTTGGCTGCACAGCTCGTGCCTGGTGATCTCGTCCACTTTGGCGTTGGAGACAGAATTCCAGCTGATATTAGACTTTCAGAAGCTGTTCATCTTTCCATTGATGAGAGTAACCTCACAGGTGAGACTGAGCCAGTGCATAAGGTTATTGATGCCGTGATGCCTAACGGCACTGGTATCCCATTGAACGAACGTCTTTGCATTGCATACATGGGTACATTGGTCCGTGATGGACACGGAACTGGTGTTGTTGTTGGAACTGGCCATCGTACTGCATTTGGATCTGTTTTCGAAATGATGAATGGCATTGAAAAGCCAAAGACTCCATTGCAAAACTCTATGGATAAGCTTGGTAAGGATCTCTCTATTGTCAGTTTTGTCATCATTAGTGTCATTTGTCTCATTGGAATCATTCAGGGACGTTCATGGCTTGAAATGTTCCAAGTCTCCGTTTCCTTGGCCGTTGCTGCCATTCCTGAAGGTTTGCCAATCATTGTCACTGTCACATTGGCGCTTGGTGTCTTGAGAATGGCTCGTCATAAGGCAATTGTTAGAAGACTTCCATCGGTGGAGACATTGGGTTCAGTCAATGTCATTTGCAGTGATAAGACTGGTACTTTGACACAAAATCATATGACCGTTAAGCAGATTTGGACTGTGGATATGAACACTGAATCTTTGAACTTGGAAAAGCACTTGTCCACTCAATTGCAACAGTACTTGACCCCAGATGTGAAGCAGACATTGGAAACAGCAACCATTTGCAACAACTCCAAGTTCTCTCAAGAGTCATCCAGATTTGTTGGTAACCCAACTGATATTGCATTGCTCGAAGTTCTCTCCCATTTCAAGTTAACCGATGATAGAGATCAAACTTCAAGAACCAAGGAATTGCCATTTTCCTCTTTGAGAAAGTACATGGCTGTCAACGTTCACTCCGGTGATAAATCCAAGAACACAACATATGTCAAAGGTGCAGTTGAGAAAGTGTTGGCTAGATGTACACAGATTTTGAAAAAGGATAACAAGACTGAAAAACTCACACCAGAGATTGAGGCCAAGATCCATGAAAATGCTACAAAGCTTGCATCAGAGGGGCTCAGAGTTTTGGCCTTTGCACATAACAATACCATATTCGGCGATGAGCCAGAGTCCTTGGTGTTTGACGGTTTGATTGGTATGAAAGATCCTCCAAGACCAACCGTAAAGGGAGCCCTTGCCAAGTTGTACAAAGGTGGTGTCCATGTGATTATGATCACAGGTGATAGTGAGGCAACAGCAATGGAGATTGCTCAGGAGATTGGTATGCCAATTACTGACCCAAAGAAAAACGTTATGAATGGTGAAAGATTGGATCAAATGGATGAGGCTGAATTGTCACAAGTCATTTCATCTGTGTCTGTCTTTGCAAGAACCACACCTGAGCACAAGGTTATGATTGTTCGTGCATTGCAAAGACGTGGTGATGTTGTTGCTATGACTGGTGATGGTGTCAACGATGCACCAGCTTTGAAACTTGCTGATATTGGAATTGCCATGGGAAAGATGGGTACTGACGTTGCCAAGGAGGCTGCAGATATGGTGTTGACGGATGATGATTTCTCCACCATCCTTCATGCCATTGAAGAAGGAAAGGGAATCTTCAACAACATTCAAAACTTCTTAACCTTCCAGCTATCCACCAGTGTTGCTGCTTTGTCATTGATTGCCTTCTCCACTTTTTTCAAGCTTCCAAACCCACTCAATGCTATGCAAATCTTGTGGATCAATATCCTTATGGATGGACCTCCAGCCCAATCTCTTGGTGTTGAGCCAGTGGACAGTGAAGTTATGAACAAGCCGCCAAGAAAGAGAGGTGCTAAAATCTTGACTGAGGCTCTTATCAAGAGAGTGTTGTTGAACTCTATCTTTGTCATCATTGGAACCATCTACGTGTACATCAGAGAGATGAAGGATGCACAGATCACAGCCAGAGACACCACCATGACATTCACATGCTTCGTTATCTTTGACATGTTCAATGCCCTGTCTTGTCGTCATGCAACCAAATCTGTATTTGAACTTGGATTCCAAAACGCGATGTTCAACTATGCAGTTCTTGGATCCTTACTTGGTCAGTTGTGTGCCATTTACGTTCCATTCTTCCAGAGCATCTTCCAGACCGAGGCCCTGTATCTCTCCGACTTGGCCTTCCTTACTGTTGTTTCAAGTTCTGTTTTCTGGTTTGACGAGACGAGAAAGTACTTCAAGAGACAGAGAGCACAGCGCAACTCGTACTCTTTGGTGTGAGCTTGGAGGACAGTGGTGCCCGAGAGATAAAAGTTATTTAATGCAACTGTTAATAGAATCATGACACATACACAGGAACACGCCATGTTATGATAAAGTATATGGACCAGAGAGCATTGTATTGTAAGCCCGTGTGTATTTGTGGTGAAGAGAGAACTGAACACCAGTTGATCTCGCGGGGTAAGGTCGACGAGAACCTGCGCTGCTTAAACTGCGCATAGCACCACAACCAGGATAGCTGAAGACACAAAAGCTGTACCAATGGAAAGCCAGAGTCCAGAAGCACACAATTGGGTATAGCAGGAAATAAAAAAAGATGGTCTCGCAGACTACCTGCCCGTTGTCCCCCAAGGCTCGGTGCCGTCCTGACCGCCCTCCCACGGACAGCTGTGCCATGCTGGATTTCTCCCCTGTGGCGGTACAGCTGCCGTTGCCGGGCATCTCCGGGCTGGACTACTCGCAGCCGCAGACGCCCTCCGCGGGAGTCGAACCAGGACACCGGGCAGAGACGGGAACAAGCGCGCAGGCGTAAAACACGCAAACGATTCCACTAGAACGCCGTTACAGCAAGATAGTAAGGGGCGCGCATCGTCCACACCCTCTCATTCGGCGGTCACGTGACCAGTCTACCATCTGGGCCATTCTACCTGTTATAAGAGTATCTATGGACATTCACGGCCTTTTTATGTGTTCTATAGCTTGTAGATGCCTATTTAAACGGTTTCATTAAGCCAGATATCAGTTAGTTGCTGTGTTATGTGCTTATATCGGTACAAGTGATCACTGATAGGACCTCCAGTTTTGCTACATCAACACACTCGTGCTCTCCTCTCTATCATCCGCGTCTTCCAATGCTACGATACAAGTGTGATCATTACAAATAGACATGCCAATTGAGTACACATTATAGCCATCTCGGTCAGGAGAAACTGCGCTTCTCATTTGCCAGCAACAGCCTTTGCTGCAGTTGCAGAGGCCTCTGTGTTATATTTCAGTTAGTACTTCTGGTTTGTTTCGGGTTGATACAGCACAAAACGATAATAGACATACCTCTTCTAGCAGCATCCTGGAGCAGCGTGGTATCCACATCGTACTTCTTGATGTGCACGTATCTCACTGTGGAGCCTCTGATGAATATACTCTTTACCGAACTGAGGTGTGGATAGCTGGACTCGTTGACCACGCTCACTTCATCGAGTTTGAGGTTGAAGAACTGGTCCGCTGTGATTAGTTTGCCTGAGATCTCGACTCCATTCTTGAGCTGTGAAGTATACGGTTAGTATTCTATGTGTCTAAATGGCACTTCATTGGGGGTAAACTCACTTCGACGGTGATCTGGAGACATGAGCATGTTAGTATTGGATTCTGTGGCAATAACGGCGCTTTGACAGCCTGGAAAAAAGCAGCAACGTACGTGACGGTCCACAAGTGACTTGAAAAAGGAAAGAAAGAGCATGGATGGCTGGTTGGTATTTGGATGGCGTCCCCAAAGCGAGTGCATCCGCCGTGTCCAGCGTTGTCCTCCACGTCCGTTTTCAAGAAATCTCAACTGATCGTGGTGTGCGGATGTTTTCTGGGACATTTCCGGCAGCTGGCTCTTACATTCCCCTTCTCTTGATGCACTTTGTGACAGGTTGAAGGATTTCTGGTGGAAAGCCAATGACACTGCCAGAAATTGTCTATTCCAAAGACCAGCAATACTACCTCGCCCCCTATGGAACGCCCGTCGTGCCCTCCCATTTCGCCTCACGACAGCAGTGCCGCAGCTACTACAACCGCGTCAAGGTCAACGCCCAGCTCCACCACGGGACGACATGGCAGCAGTGTGAACAGATTCTGCTGGGATTCGTGTATCCCAGTCACATGAGATACTTTCTCAATACCATTCTGAAATATTCTGGGCCTCACACGGATGACAATTGCTCGGGATGCTTCCACTGTTCCCCGGACGCGTTCTGGTTTGAGTACGAACAAGCAGCACGCAGGGCAAGCCATCGATACCACAGCGTCCCTGAGCCCCTCAACCCAAGTGTCACGATCAACAAAGTGGCCAAGTCACTCTCAAAGACCCGTCTACAGAAAGACCCGGTGAAAAGTCTAGAAAGAAGTCTTATCAGGATACAGAACATGCTGAGGCACTGGCCTGGTCTCACAGTGCTCACGAGGACAATTGGAATGTTAACCAGTGAACTACCAGGATTGGAGAAGATTCTTCTGAGGACTCTTGGGAGGACTCGCATATGTATTGGGGATGATGGTTCTGTCTCTATCCCATTTGGTGCTTGTACTCCCGATGTGATACGGCGTGTTATTGTCACCGTGATGGATCAAGTGGAGACAATTTTAAGGGCTCCTGAAGCACGTCATTATTCCGACCCCGTGAAACCCACTGTGGTTACAATGATTGAGGATTATGAGTCGAAGAGCAGTCTTGAGTCTTCAGAGATGACCCAGTCTCCTAAGAGCAGAAAAGCTTCAAGTGCCGACACGTTGGTGGATACAACAACTGAAAGCCCTCACAAATCAGATCTGATCTCGTCGATGACATGTATCTTTTGTGGTTCCAATACGGGGCACAATCTCGAAGGCTGTCCTCTCCTCGAGTGTCTTGCAGAGCAACGCCTATTAAGAATTGGCCATGGAGGCTTTGTGTGTGATTACAATGGGGACAGACTCAAGTTCGAAAGAGTCCCTTGGTGCAGCTCTCAAGCTCTATCAGACTGCCTATCCAACAGACCTTAAAGAGGTAAATCCGAGCTACATTCATGAGAGCTGGTGTTTAATCATGATAATCATAAAACTCTATTAGACGATATGTACAAGTCCGTTAAAACGCTTCCCCTTCTTAAATATTGTATGTTCACTTGGCCAACTTGCTAACTTCTGAGAGCACTTTTGATCCACCTTGCTTTGCCTGCTTCAACTGTTGAGCGTACAATCCGGAAGTCAAAATTCTTGCAGCAGCTCTTGGCTTTCTCAAATTGGATGCAAACAACAGTGCAGATGTCAGCAATGCCAATGCACCAGCTTGATGAGCTGATGCTAATGAGATTGGGACCAAATAGATCAATGTAGAGATTCCCAATGCAACTTGTAATGAAACGAATCCCATGACTCCATGTAATGACTTTTTTGCAACTCTAGGAATAATATGCTTGTTCTTGTTAGCATAGAGATGCGTTCCCAAGATGGCAAAGAATGTGGTAGTTGCCAAGATTCTGTGGTTCAACTGCACAGTGGCTGGGTTCTCAAGCATATTTCTCCAGAATTTGTCCGACTTGTCCTCATTTCTTGCAAAATTATCATCAAACAACTCTCTCTTTGATGGGATTATATCGTCACCCATGTGTGGGAAAGTGTTGTAAATTAAACCTGCATCGAGTCCAGCAACAAGACCACCAGACATTGCTGTGATGAATGTCAATGCCACTAATCCAAGAGACGTTCTTCTGAGTGGCTTCAAAGCTGGGTTATCCAACTGCTGGAACAGTTCAAGTGCCTTCTTTGGATCTTTGATCCATCTATTTTCTCTAAGGATCTCCATACCTGTCCAGATCATACCCATGTATAGGACGAATGCAGCTGCAAGATGTGTTGTGAGTCTATATTGTGACACTGTTGGTTTGGATCTTCTCTCTTCTAGTTGTTCTTCATCGAGTCCGGATTTGACCATCCACCAACCAATAGCACCTTGTAATCCTAAGAGGAAAGTGAGCACCACAAGTCTCTTGTTCACTCTCGATGATGTCTTCCTCGTTGCGGCGAAATACACTGCTGGACCCAAGAGAACAAGACCGATGGTTCTTCCCCACAATCTGTGTGCCCATTCCATGAAGAAGATAAACTTGAACTCATCCAATGTGATGTGTGAGTTCAACAGCTTAAACTCCGGAGATTCCTTGTATTTTTCAAACTCTGCTTCCCATTCGGCTTGGTTAAGAGGAGGGATAGCACCTGTGACAGGTTTCCATTCAGTGATGGATAAACCGGACTCTGTGAGACGTGTCAGACCACCAAGCACAACAATACCGAACACCAATCCGGAAGTTCCAATAAGCCAGTATCCAACGCTGCTGGATGAGTTGATTAAAGCTCTTTTCCTCTTTGGGGTCGCCGATGACTGTGTTTCTTGTGCCTTTGTAGCAGCGAGGGAGATGGATGAGGATCTTGAAGTCGACGATGTTGTCAAGGAACGCTTAGCACTTATGGATGGGAATCTGATGTTTGAAGGTGAGAAGAACCTCTTGGAAGATAGTGATGAAAGAATGGTGGATTTACCAGCTAATGCAAGATCTGGGGCACCAGCCAGAGAGAAGTTCTTGAGTGAAGAGGCACGCACGGTGTTGAGCACGGCGGTGTTCCGCATGAAGAAGAACTTCGACTTGGAGAGTGTGGACATCTCGGGAATGGTCTCCTCTGATTTCCTGTTGTGGTATTGGACGTATCTGTGAGATTCAAAGAGAAGAAAGGGCCCTTACAAAGTATAAGAGTAAACACCAGATGTCATTGCAAATCCCAATTTTTTCATTGGAGTTCGCGATCGAACCACATATTTCGCCCGCCTCGGATTCTCGGGGTTACTCGGAGGTATGCGCCCATCGATGTGTCACGTGACTGTTTCTACGTTAGCTCTTGTTGTCGTTACAATTTCGTTAATTCTGGGGAGTTTGTTGGGGAAATGGTTCACCAGATCTGCTTAGAGGTCATTCTGTACCTTATCACAGAGCCTAAGTCCCCACTACGGTCCTTTGCGGCTCTCACATCGATGGGGTTTGGTGGGACTTGTTCATCTGGTTCGTAGAACCTCCTCCGTGTCTCTTCATCCATCACTCCCATTCCGCCTGATCTGAGTCCTGGTACGTAGTCGTCATCACTGCTCTGAAGTCCTGTGGGGAAACTCTCTGTGTGTTTGCTGAGTTCAGGTGAGAGTGTGTACTTTTGTGGCGACTGGGAAGATGGAGCCGATGTGGCTGTCGATGAACCTGATATTGATGCTGAGCCTGATGTCGATGATGATTTGAGTTTTAAAAGCTTTGTAGAAGCCTTCAAGAGAGCCAGTTCCAAAATCAGTTGGATCACGACCAAGATCAAATACACCACTGCACCAATACAGAGGTTGATTGGGATCAATGAACCCTGTGAGTCAACAAATAACCACTGGATGGAATGACGAGACATCACGATGAAAAGAACAAACAGCGCCGGTAATGGAAGTCCAATTCTCTGCTGTACCTTATCTGGATCGTTGCTCGAGACTTGGGTTCTGAAGTTGTCAATGACGTCGGAAGATAGGATATCCAAGTATTTTCTGTAAATTGTTGGTCTGATCTTGTTGAACTTGGTAACATATGAGTGCTTGACCCAGTCCACGAGCAATTCACTGCCAATGACGATAGCTGTTGGGCCAATCAAGACACCCAACCATTTGTTCAAACCTTTGAAAGTAGAGTTTGGTAACATACCCGAGTTTGGATCAGCACCTATTTGTACCATGTTTCTGAGTGAGATGATGGTAAGCATGGTGAACAATTGAAATCTCTCCACAACATCAGCACAACTCATCTGGAACAACGATTCTCTATCCAACTTCTTGAACACTGAGCCTTTAATCTCTGCAAACTGGTTTGATAATAGCAGTGTGACAAGTGAGTTTGAGTATGAGTTTGCTGCAACGTTAAGTGCGATGGTTTGATACACCAACGTGATAGTATGAGCCGAGAGATAAACCACACTGAGTACGTAGAACACGGCACAACGAGCCAGGGATTTCCAATCCCTTTGTCTTATGATTACCACGGGGTCCTGAGAGAACAAAAAGTTGAGTAAGTCTTGTCCCACTGTGGCTAGGAGCTTATCAGTGACTTCGAGAACACCAAACATCACGTATAACTTGATGGAGGACTGTGCCCTGATTGTGTGGTATATCTTTGAGGTGTCCACGTTGGCAAACACGATTGCTAGAATAATCAGCGAGGCAAACACGATGTTCTTCACGTTGACGACACGCATCCACCGTGTGATTCCTGCGTCCCTATTGATCAATGAGTCTCTCAGGGCCCATATCAGCAGTAAGGCATCGAGACACAGTTTCAGAGGGAGCAGCACTGTGAGTTTAAGAAACGAATTCAAACACGACAGCAGGCCGAAGCACATGAACGTCTCCAAGTGGAAGGGCAGCCTAGCCATGTTCTTGATCTGCTCCCACGACTCTGCACTGGAGATGAGCGGTCTGTTGCTGTGCTGTTGTTGCTGCTGGTGCTTCTCCCTGAGCTCGGTGCTGTCCAGTGCCAGTTCCTTGAGCAGCAGGCGGTAGAGGTTGTACGACGCCGAGTTGGAGTTCTGTGCCAGCGACACTCCCCGTGTTCTGGATCTCTGTGACATTGCTTGTCTGTGTTGTCTGTGTAGTGTTCGTTGTGGCCAGCTGTTGACTGTTCGGTGTCAGTGGTTGTGTGTGTGGTAGCAGTGATCGCAAGTGGAGATAAATCACCAAACATCAACAAAGTGCGGGTGAAAGGTGAGAGAAACAACACGGAGAATGCTCATCGACACACCACAGAAACACCACAGCCCACAACCCACAACCCACAACCCACAGAGACAATGATCGTCACCACAATTGACTCCTTCAGGCAGCAGCTGCTCCCGTTCGCACACCCGGGCAACCTCACGCCGGCAGAGGCCAACAGACTGGCGCTGGTGCTGGTGGAGGTGCTCTCCGAGAACGTGTGCGACCGCTTCTTCCTCAAGTTCGCCTCCAGGCTGCTCACCAAGGAGCTCTACGCCGCTGTGGTGGAGGAGAGAAACCTCAACAGGTGGTGTGGGTACCCGCTGTGCCAGCAGCACCAGGCCAGACTCCACGCGGCACACTCCACCCAGGCACACATCCTGCCCTACGCCTACCTCAACCGCTTCTGCTCCAAACGCCACTACCAGTGCTCCGAGTTCTACGCCACACAGCTCAGCGACGAGGCCCTATTCGCACGCACAGACGTGGTGGTGGAGCCGTACGGGTCCCAGAGAATGAAGCGGTACGAGGTGGACATCACGCTGCTAGAGGAGGTGCTGGACGAGCTGGACAAGAGCCCGGAGGCCTCCATCATGGACATCGTGCGCAACTTGGACTCGCTGTCGCTGAGCGGCAACACCACACAGAGCAAGAGCGGAGACGACGTGATGGAGAATATGGGCAGGATGCTGGAGGACATCAAGATCGTGGAGAAGGAGCCCAAGGAGGCGCCACAGCCCCCAAGCATCGAGGAGGACGACGGAGGGAGGGACCTGCTGGACGATGCGAAGTACGAGTACTTGCAAGACCAGAGTAAAGCCATTGACGGCTATGTGCTACGGATGTGACCATGATTTTCTTTCCACTATCAAAGACGATATATTTATATATACACATGCAGCTGGCCATCATTTGGGGCCAAAGTTGTACTTCTGAACCAACTCGCGTAGAGTCTTCCCACCGATAAGATCTTCAAATGGTGTTACGCCCCTTTGCTCTTTGGAAAGTTCCACAAATCTGGCCTTTATCTTCTCGTTTATAGTATTGGACTTGAGCTGATGCTTCTGAAGAATGGATGGGAGGATATCTCTTGCGTGTTGGGCATACGACTTCCTTCTCAGTGCAATTTTCCTCTCCAACCTCAGGTATCCCTCCCTGTGTTGTTTGACCCAATCAACTCCATCCCATGTGCCAGTGAGTTTCTCCCATTCCATCTCATTTTGTAGTAACCATTTCTCACTCTCAAACCACTTCAGATAATCGATAAACTGCTGTTCTTCCCTTTCAAACTTCAAGATCATTGGTGAAATTTTGGAGGACTGTCTCCATGGACCCCTCACAAACTTCATCCCAGAGTTATGACGTGTGATGTGCACCTTGTATGGTCCTTTGGCAATTCTCGATCTGATCCTAGCAACATCCAACAATGCACGATAATGAAGCGCCTCGGGCTTGATGATGTGCTCCACGATCTCTGGATCCAACGTCTTGGGTAGCAAACCGACCCTTTGCTTCCTGTGAATGTATCTGTTCACATAGTTTGTGATCCTCTGTGTCTGCAAGTCTTGTACATTGGACATGTCACGCTTGATGGGCTGCCCAAACCTGTTTGTCAGTGGGGTGGTCTTCTTATGCTGGGCCCGGGTCGTTTCAATCTGTGAACATCTCAGCAGCAATTCATGTAAGACAACAGCATCCATCGAGCCATAGAGTCCCCTGAGTTTTTCTTCAACATTGATAGCATCCAGTAGCCCACTTCGTACCTTTGCAGTAGACATCAGCGACCGTTGGCGCCTGAACATGTTCTTGAGAGTCGTAGTGAGTGTCGTTGAATGTGCTGTGGAGACGCCCTCGAGAAGCGGCAAGTTGGTACAATGTCGCAGCAGCGATCTGTACACACTCAGCACGCCTCTTTTGTGTGCAGCCAAGTTTCTGAAGTGTGTCACCATGCCTGGTCTGTGCAGGTTTTGGGTTCCAATATGTGGGAGATGGATGAGTGCTCGATTCGAGAAAAGTGTGCCAAACTTCACCAAACAAACAAAACACCAAAACCTGTCAGTCCGGAGAGCATCGGCAGCCTTGACACAATTAACCTCTAAACAAATGGTGAGTTCTACTGTACAACCCTTATGGAAGCTTCTCAGAGCACTAACACCAATCCCTAGTCCAGATCAGCGAAATCGGCGAATTTCCAGCTTAAGAGGAAGAAGCAGACCTTCATCGTCACGCTCAACACATCTTCGCCACCACGCTACTCAGACATAAAGAAGCATCTCTTCGCCATCGTCCAGCAGGTTGGCGGTGTAACAGACCCCAACGCTCCAGAGCTTGCAAGTGGTGAGGAGGAGGACGTAGATATCCCAATTCCAGTGCCCTCCTACGGTGGTCTGGACGATGATAACGACTCAGACGTATCCGATGACGAGGCCAAACTACAAAAGAGTGAAGGTCCAACAAAGGGGAAACTGATGCCCTCTTTGGAAGAAATAACTCTGGGTGTGCCTAGGGATATAAGTGACATCTATCAAGCTGGTTTTGAAGAGGTCAAGTCAGAAAGTGAGAAGGTTGCTAGTGAGTTGTCCTCGAGAAGTTTCGCCATCATTGCCTTCAAGTTGGATGGCGAAGAGTTCGAAGTTGTGGAGCCAACAGCAAACGATGATGAAGACCAATGATTTGATCAAATAGAGAATCACTACGCTGGTTACAAGAACTTGATATAGCCACATACATTGTAGAACAAAATCAACTTACAGGCATCATGAAATCCTCTTAGATCCACGGTATAATCAAATAACCAATAAACCCATTCTTAATTTTACACAAAGGAAAACACAAAAAGCAACATAAAAGTCAAAACCCGATAAAAGAAACATGCCAATTTTTGTTCATACAATATACAACAGAACGATTCCCCAAGAGAAACCGCTTAGTTGACCAAAGCAGAGGCAGTAGCAGACTCGTACTTCCAGTTTGGTGGGAGGACAGCAACGGTTCTGTAGTATCTAGCCAATCTGTGGATTCTGGACTCGATCAAAATGAGTCTGAACTTGGAGTCCTTGTCCTTTCTGTTTCTCTCAAGGTGCTTTCTGACGGAGACAGCCTTCTTGATGAGGAAGTAAAGGTCCTCTGGGATCTCTGGGGCCAAACCGTTGGACTTCAAGATTCTGAGAATCTTGTTACCAGTAACAACCTTGGCCTGGGAAACACCGTGAGCATCTCTGAGCAAGACACCGATCTGGGATGGAGTCAAACCCTTTCTGGCGTACTTGATGATCTGCTCAACAACAGCGTCAGAAGAAAGCTTGAACCAAGATGGAGCGTTTCTGGAGTATGGAATAGCAGAAGAGGAAATACCCTTACCCTGTTCAGAATAATGTTAGTATGCATTCCACAGGAAAGTATGTGAAAAGCAGATACAACCACAGAGGAAGACATCACAATGTACACTGGAGCCAACCGACCATTCAGCTCCCCTTGGACATTGACTCAAGAGGTCCATAGAGTGAGCAACAGTGCAAGGCTGGCAAGAAATACAGAGGACATCGACCCCCTTTGGAATGTGGCTGTGTGGATACCAGAGGCGAAGCACTCGATACAAGCAGAACAGATCCATTCAAATAGAACCGTCCGCAAGCACAAATGGCCCAGTATCCACGAAAGTTTGTGAAAATCTCAAACAAACTGGTATCAAGCAGCAACACGCACAACCCCATTTCAAGACAATCATGTTCAGAGAAAGCCGAATGTTGCATGAACACCTGTTATAGAGTAAGTTCAAGACGCTCAAAATCCTCATAAAATGCAGCCCTCGATACACACTGTTCCAAGAACCAGAAATGATAGTCAAGCCCATCACAGACGACACACAATTCAGAAGTAGTGGATAACAATGATGCACCGTGATAGGGAGGTATTTGGAGGAGACCATCTCGAGACTTCCCTTCACTTATGGTAGAAAGACACAGCTTGGCTGTCCTCTTTGAGTAGAACAGACTGATTGAAACTTGGAGTGGGAGGTGGGAAACCGACTCGACCCATATTCATTACTTCATTTCCAAGCACTCTCAAATGCATGGCAAGAAGCAACGTACCTTGGAATGAAGTCTACCCATTTTGAATTGTCTTGTTTGGTGATGATGTCTCTAAACAGATGAGAGGTGTTGGGAGTGAGGAAGTGGCTTCCAAAGATTTTTCACCCGTCGGCCGGTGCTGCTCGGTTTCGCGGTAGATCTCGAGGTGTACGGGTGTTGAATATATTTTCGCGAATTTACGCGCGAACGGACTTGCTCCAAGTTTAGGGCAGCGGGAGCATACGTTCTAATCACGTGCCTAGATTAGGGCAGTCAATATCTGCAAGTTTGAACCCTGTCAACTACGTGTGGGGTTGACACCACTGTCTGTTGTCAATCCACTGCAAAGCGATACGATCACATCCAGAGATTTATAACAGCATTATGATTCTATTAAACAACAACCTTCTTTTCCATGTCTTCAAAGTCCTCCTCCTCGGTAACTTCAATAAGTCTGTGGTGCAAGAGTTAGTATAGCTGATCCTTTTTGGAAATGTCCTTCAATCCACTGTTTCTCCTAATGTACACATACTTTGTAACACCGGCTTTTTGTCTAACCAGTTCCAAAGCTGCTGCATACAGCATTCTCATGGACTGTTGACTCGTTGGTGGAAGCCAATACAACAACACCAATGGTGTCGATTTACGGCCGTCTTTTAATGTCAATGGGTAAGACAACACGATGTAGCGAGGACTGTTATCTGGTAGTTCCTCAATGAGATCCTCGATGGATGATACCGGCGATTCCTCAACGTTTTGATCTTCACGAATCTCGTATGAACTCTTGTCAATTTCATCTGTGGGCGATAGGGTTAGCACTTGACACATTTTGAGAGGAAGAGGTGTTTCATTCATTCATGGCCTCCTGAGACCTTGAATGTAACGGCACAAGAATAATAATAAAAAAGTGCATCTGAATTGGCCCATATGGGACAATCATGCTGGGTTCATGGGTACATACATATCAATGCCTGGACAGTGTCCTTTCTAGCACTAGCGAACCTGAACTTGCCGAGCTTTGTGATGGTCTCATTTGAGAAGGAATAGAGATTTGTTGACTGTTGAAAAGTGAGAATATGTCAGTATTGATGCATTTTCAAACATGTTCACATCCGGCAACGTACCATTGTTATTGATATATGTGCTTTATTTACAATTCAAAAGGTGTCGAGATAAGTGGCCAGGTATCAACTTATCGGCCGCCGCGCTAACAAATACGACGTTCAGGAAGTAGCACGTGACTTTCGCGAACAGCTGCTCGATCTCTGGGCTGATCGCTGGCTGCAGTTGACCCGCATGTTTCTCTCTTCAACAGCAACATTTGGTAATGAAAACAGCTGGTAATGAGGGTGAATCATGGGATCTACAATTAGTCGGATTTTGTGCTGAGGTGTCTCCTACACATCGTTATTGGACTCACGGTGTGGCAAGATGAGGCAAGATCAGCGCTTCAATGCTTTGAGTTAGGGGCAGACAGAAACACGAAACACACGGATCGATCTGGACACCAATTTCTGTCACGTATAAATACCACACACCCTTCTTCGGTCTTGGAGAACCCCATGCTCTTTTATGCCGCTATCTATCATAGCACTCAACATCAAGACAAACATGAATTACTCAATCCCTCCGGAATCTATTGACCAAGCTCCAATGGCAAGTGGCCCAACGAGGTCTGACCTTTCACGCAAGCTTCCTCCTGAGATCAATACATCTATTCTCAAGATCTTGCTCGTGAAACACGGTCCTCTAGAGCTGATGGACTTTCTTAGAATGGACACATCGCTCAGAGAACTAGTGGCTTTCGTGTCTGACTATCCAGATTCCTTTGATGCTTTGAAAAGTATCAAAGTCCATCTCCCAGACCATAATATCATACTCATGAGCAAGTTTTGGTTCCACCAGAGTCGCTATGCACCAATAAGAGTCTTTCTTCTCACCCATCCTGAGCTGAATCAACAAAAGGGACTCTTGACAACTTCAAGGGGATGTCCTTACCTGGAGCACATCACACCATCATCTTTCGTGTACGTGTTTTCAAGTACTCCCGATAGCCCTGCATCACAGATGCTCCATAGTCACCTTGAAAATATCGGTTGTTTCAATTGTGGCAACACTGTTGAATCTTCATCTCAAAGACATCATCACGGTATTGGCCCAATAAAAAATCAAGTTGTGACTTCTCCAAAGATCATGCCTTGCGAACATGAAATGACATTTGCCATGGAGGACTTGACAAAGTTTCAGGTGACGGGACTTGAACATCTGAGTGTAACGGGTATCAAGGGATTTGGCATTGGTTTGTCGTTACCTCAAATCAAGAGCATCTCGATGACCGCAGCACCCGGCTGTACATTTGATCAAGCTATGGATAGAGATTTTGATGATGACTTGATGCCTTGTGTTGGATCAAGTATAACACTTGGAAGCTTTGGTGAGTGTAATCCTGATACTGTTTACATCGAATCGTCAGATTCTTTACTCCCAAGACTGGTCATTTTGCAACATGGTAATTACAAGACACCAAATAGGGCACAGCTCGTGAGTACCGCGTGGACGAAGAGTAACCCACATGGTGTTGAGTCTTGTTCACACTCCGCTATGTGCCCGCTTGTTGATTTCGCAGATGGGAGGTCATGGGAAAAGTTCACGACACCATTTATGGAGCCTGTGAGCCCCACTGAACTCTTGCTCTCTGGTGCACCTGATAAGACTGTGTATTGGAGTGGGGATACCAAGATTACAAAGTCGTTGAGCTGGAGAAGGCTCTGTCCTTTACAACACGAATGTGATGATGAGCTTCTCGAATTGAGGCCCAAGAAACACACTGCAAACTTTCCTGAGTTGAGAAACTTGAAGATCTACAGTAAGTTGTTGAAACAGTCTGATACACCTGGATGGGAGAGAGCAGCGTATCCTATTCCATTCAACGCCCCAAGAGTAAGGCTCTTGACCCTTGTTGCCCTTGAACGAAGTGAATCGTCATGGGATCTCGAAGCTTTGTTCAGACCCGTATTGTACAACATGCATGAGCTTGAAGATGTTATAATCATTAACGAGTCTGATGTTCCTTTGAAGTTGGAAGCTGAACATATTGCACCAATCAAGGTCCGTGTGGAAAGGCTTAGCCTAGTCGGGTATTCTTTGGATTTTATCAAGTGTCCCTTCCGTTTGAAATTCTTTAGATTGGAAGAGCTCACTGTGGATGTCACCACTTTCCACAAGACAACACGCCCATTGACCGATTTTAGTGAATCTACGGAGTTGATACTGTACAACTCGATGTTTTCCAGGTTGAATACTTTGAAGTTGCACATTCCTGAGTGTACAAATAGGACAATTCCGCAAGAACTGTTGATCTATGTTCCACTCACTGTGAAGACGCTAGAGGTCCCATCTGTCTTAATGAGTAAGAACATCAAGGTCAATGGAGAGCCATTGGATTGCAATGTCGGTAGTAACCCTGTTACTTCAATGAGTGTTCTTGTTTGGACTAGAGAGTTCAAATACTGGAGACTTGACCATGTTAAAGTTCTCGAACACACTTTGGAGCAACGTGCAGAATCTGATGTGTTTTGATCAACACTCAGGTAGGTCGTTGAGCTCTCTTTATATATCACTGTATACCGTCTATTTATTATTGTTTTTTTTTGTGTTTCAACTTCTAACGTAGACTGCAGATGCATAAGTGTGGGTAAGACATCAGAACTCCACCAGGGAACCGATGTTATTAGCCTCACACTGCTCCAAGATCTCCGTTCCAACAGAGATATCCATGATGGCCAATCCAACAATCTTCACAAGCACGAGTTTGGCATCACCATTAATCTCTCTTGTTGTGAGATCATCCAGTTCTCCAATCTCAACACAGTTTTCAGGCTTAACGCCATTCTTGATGAGTTCACCAGCTTCTGATAAGGTGTGTTCATACGAGTCCACGATAATCTTACCATTGGACAAGGTGTGCTGCACCAATTCGTCGTCGACTTCGAACATGAAAGGTTTGTATGAACCGATGATGCTGATGTAGGTCTGTTCCGTTTGACTCAGGACGTTGAGGTGGATTCCAGGTTCCGTGGATGGGATGCATCCATAGATCACATCGGAGGTGTTCAGCACGTACCCATCACTCTGCTTTAGCAGGGAAAACTCCACGTCGGTGTACTCATCACGTAGGTTCTTGTACAATTGCTGACTCTTGTCGTTCAACTCTCGCACGATGATCTGGACGTGTGAGAAGCTCTTCGGGAACAGGTCCAGTGTGAGCTTCACGTGCCAGTACGCCTGGAGGCCGTTGCCAAACACGGAGATCCTCTGGCCCTGCTTGTCCTGTTTGAAGTACTTCATGAGTGGGAGGGTGCTTGCCAGTGCTGTTCTGAAGGCGGTAAGCGTCATGGCGTTGAGCACACCCAGCAGCTCCCCGTTGAGCTGGTCGATGACCATCACTGCGCCCTTGAAGCCCTCGCTGGAGCCTCCCAACGTCTTCACACCGACTCTGCCTGCAAACGTGGGCATGAACAGGTGCACTGCGCCCTGGAGATCTGGTCTGCTGACGACTGTGCGCTCTGGGATCAGCGTGGGGTCGTTGTGGTACAGTTTGAGGGCCCTGGAGAGCACCTTCTGGTACTGCTGGATCTCTGTGCTGCTCAGCCGTGAGACCAGCGAGGCGATCTGTGCGTCTGAGACTGCTCTCATTGGTGCTCTGGAAAATGTGTATGCTCTTAGTCACTTCAAGTGGTGTAAGAAGGTAGAAGACCAAAGAGTTGAAGAGGAGAGAATTGAATTTCACCAGCCCCGGTCACCGTTTTCGCTATCAGATGCGGTGATGACTCCTGTATCGGGGAAGACTCTGGCCGATGTTCTCATACACTGCGAGTGGCTCTTGTGAGGAATTGTCACAATTGGGGGGACTTTTAATGATTCTAAATGAGT
Organism: Petasospora maesae; assembly: GCA_030563305.1. Classification (NCBI taxonomy): domain Eukaryota; kingdom Fungi; phylum Ascomycota; class Saccharomycetes; order Phaffomycetales; family Wickerhamomycetaceae; genus Petasospora; species Petasospora maesae. The sequence goes on from JAKUBT010000026.1 coordinate 81,755, forward strand.
TCTTATACACTCAATTGGACCATTTTGTGGCCTAATTCCATCCCACTAGTATGAAGATCCTGAGCATCCATCGATGTGGAGGTACAATCAGCACATGCGCGGGGTTGGGAAAAAACGGGTGCAGTTTACCAGTTTACCATACAGTGCTCCTTAACACACAAAGCAGAGCATACCACCATTTTGAAGTGCCAATGAGCAGCACACTAATCTCGTTGAAGAACGCCGTGCTCAGACAGGGATCTGCCCTGAAGACAGCCACACAGGTGTTCCAGTCGCCCGTCTCGCTGTCGATCAAGTCCAACGAGCGGTGGGCAGTCGTCGGGACCCACAAGACACAGCTTCTCAAGGCTCTGGCATCGCATTACCACGTTGACCAGCCACTGTCCAGGGAGTATCCGTTCTTGAACAAGGAGATATGGCCCACGGAGGCGATCCAATTCCTCGAGTTCAAAGGCGTCCTGCCAACTGCACATCTCGCTGCGAGGTATGAGTTCTTCAAAGACGAGTTTGATGAGACAACGAGGAAGTTCGTCATTGGCAACGTGAATAACCACAGGAAAATCAACCAGGATCTCGTCAAAGAAGTATTCAAGAAACTTAAGCTCGAAGGGCTGGAAGATAGATGGGCATTGGGACTGAGTAATGGACAGACGAGAAGGGCAAGGTTGGCAAGGGCTTTGCTTAGAGAGCCACATGTGCTTGTCATTGATGACCCATTCCTAGGATTGGATCCAACAGCAACACAAGTCGTCAGTGATGTACTCGAGGATGTACCTCCAAACCCAGACGTCATTCTTGGATTGAGGTTCCAAGATCCATTACCAAGTTGGATCACACACGTTGCCATTGTTAACCAGATGGGGATCGTGGATGCTGGGGAAAAACAGGAACTTCATGATGAGTTGGAGAAGTTGAAGTTGGAAAATCACGACTGGCATTTGAAACAGATGGAAACACAAGCAGAAAGCATTGCAAACATGGCAAAATTATTCTCAAAGAAGAAGCATGAAGATTCCAATGTTCCTCTGTTTGAATTGAAAAAAGTGTCTGTTGCCTACAGAGGACAACAGATCTTGAAGGATTTGAGTTGGAAAGTGATGTATGGAGAGAGATGGCACCTAAGAGGAAACAACGGCACGGGGAAATCCACACTCTTGTCACTGATCACTGCTGAACATCCACAATCATGGAACTCAAGGATTGAGATGTACGGTAAACCACGCAAGACTGGTGTTCAATCATTCTTTGACATCAATGAGAGTATTGGGTTTACCTCCCCAGAGCTCCATTCTATATACCCATCACATCACACTTTGTATCAAACACTCTCCACTGGGTACCTAGTAGGTAGTGTGATGCCACCAAAGACACTGACAGATGAGCAAGAGGAGAGAATCAACATCTACTTGAAAGAGTTCGTTCTGGAGGACAAAAGACACACCCGATTCAGAGATCTCTCAATCTCTGACCAGAAGCTCGTCCTTTTCATCAGAGCGTTGATCAGGGATCCAGATCTTGTGATACTGGACGAGGCATTGTCCGTTATGGACGATTCCACTGTGGAGCAGTGTAAGGAGCTTCTTAGACACTACCCGGGCACCGTGATTGCCATTGGCCACCTCCAGGATGAGGTTCCGGACACTGAGAGGTACATCAAACTGCTAGGGCCAGGGGAATATGAGATTGGCACATGCTAGTAGCCCTTTTTAGAGTCAATTGACTTATAAATCAACGAGCTTGACGTATAAGCGACCCGGCACTCCACAGGTCACGTGCGCACAGCTGATCGGACGATTACGTAAACATGAGACCGTCGAGAAACACTGGTAACGGAGAGAGCACTCGTGATTTCTTCCGCATTGGAAATCAGAAATCCAGAAATCGTCGACGTGGAGAAACAATCGCCGATAACAAGTCCCCACTCCAACACCACATTCAATCACCACCAAAACACGACAATGAAGTTCTCCGGTGCCCTCCTTGCCCTCCTCAGCGTCGCCTGTGCGCAGATCAACATGGCCGACCCGCTCGCCGGCGGCAAGGGCGAGTACATCGACCCGGACACCCTGGAGCCTGTTCCCTTCAAGTACGACATCGACTACACCGTGATCGGACACCCTGGATCGCTGCTGGAGATCTACAACGGCGAGGAGATCGCCATCAACTACACCGTGGCCAACAACGAGGACGAGAAGATCAACATCGTCGGAGTGGGCGGTAACTTTGCCTCCCCAGTGACGGGTGAGGTGCTTGCCAACGTGACGGACGCCAAGGTGGGTCCAGTCGAGATCCTGCCAGGTGAGTCCAAGTGGTTCACCCAGAGAATCGGTGTTTCCCTGCCTGTGGACAACTACGTGCTGACCCCGGGTCTCTACGTCGCCAAGGGCACCACCTTGGCCATGCTCGGTGCTAAGACCACCTTGACCATCGTGTCTGAGAAGCCAGTGTCCTTCTTCGCCCCAGAGTTGTTGCTCGTCGAGCTCATCCTCCTCGTAACATTCGGTGTCGCTGGTTACTTCCTCTACATCAACTTCGGTGCTCAGTACTTGAAGAGCGTCACAAAGTCCTCTTCCGCTCCAGCAACTGCTTCAAAGTCCAAATCCAAGGCCGCCGCTGCTGCCCCATTGGACAAGAAGGCCATTGATGAGTCCTGGTTGCCAGACCACATCAAGAAGACAAACAAGAAGAAGTCCAACTGATTTGAACCAACTCTAGGTTTGAAAACATTAATAAAAGAAAGAAAAGCATCAATTGGTGGTCAATGATGCACCTATGTGAATTTACCGTATAATACCTTCAAGTTGTAGAGATTAGAGATCTATGTGTGTGACCACTCCTCAAGCATCCAAGTCCAGCTCGGCCAACAGTCCTTCAATCTTATGCAAGTCCATCTGATACGCATCGTAGTTCAATGCCTCTGCCAAATCCGCCTTCTCGTGAGGGAACCAACCGTGCAGCTCAATCTTGTGCTTCTTAGCCAAGTAGAATCTGATGTCATCAATCAACTCAATGGTATCTGTCTCTTGACGTTCTTGGATTCTCCCAGAAGATTCCATGACAAGGTCTGCAAAGTTTGGATCTTGGAGATACTTGTCCAAGTTCTCAGCAATCACACGGGCAACATGATGCTCCAATCTATCAACTCGGGTCTCCCAACCGGCTCTCAGGATATCATAAAGGTCATAACCAGGAGGTGGTCTCTTTGAAGCAGTGAGAGTCACAGCAGCCATTGTCTTTAGTCGGTCGTTCAAGAGCATTTCACCAGCGTATAGAACATCAATTGCATGGTCCAATGGGATATCCACAGCGTCGTAGTACAAGAACTTGATCACGATCTCTGCAACCTCGGGTGATGAAACCAGTAAGTTGATGACTGGTATCTGATGCCCTCTATCAATGATGTTCAAATCGTCCAATGTTTCATACTCAGTGGCCTCTGCGAATTCAGAAGCAAACATCGTCTTGAAGTAATCATCTCTGATGAGGATAGACCTATGTGCTGGATAATACGTTGTGATCGTTGGGTATTGGTCTTCCGGTACAGGTTCCTCTCCTGGAAGAACTTCAATCTCCATTGTGGACTCAACCGAGAGTATAATATCTGGAAATGCTGGTGACTCTTGTAATTTCTTGATCTGTTTCCTTGAGATCTTTTGGTCTTCGAAAACGACCAGCTTGGACCCAATGATCTCATCCTGAACCAATCTCTTGAAATCGTCTCTTGCCTCTTTGAAAAGATCCATTTGCATTTCATTGATCAATTTGGCTCTTTCCTTTGTTGACATGGTGTGCAAGTATTGGTCCAATGCCTCACTTAGTCCCTTCAATTCAATCTTCTGTGCATATGCCAATAGAGACTTCTTATCAACTTTCTCAAATCTGTGTGGATCATGAATCAAGTAAAGGTACTCCATTGCCATCTTCAATGCTTCTATATCATCCTCGCCCCCTTCTTGTGCCTCATCTAGTGAGATGGAGTTCATATCCTTCCAATCATTCTGTAACTTGTGTGCAAAGTATCGTGATCTGGCACTCAGCATGAACTTGTGTAGTCGTAACTTCAACCCATCTCCATTTGCCGCCAGAACCACATCCTCAGTTAAAAGTTCATTCTCACCCAAAAGGGAACGAATATGTGCTGCAAAGGGCAAGTTCGTATCCACGGCTTTCGAGATGTCATATGAGATCAGTAGATCTCTAATGGAATCTGTAAGTGCACCATAGATGCATCTGGCACCTTCGTACTTATCCGTATCACAAACTGCGCCTCTTTGTAGCAGTAACTTCACCACAGGTTCGTGTCCACACAGAGAGGCCAAGTACAGCGGAGTGTAGTCGAACTCATCAACTTCATTGAGCTATATTTTTGTGGTTAGTCGTACTGATTTGAAGAGAGAAACAAGAACCAAAAGAGACATACGTTGACGCCCGTGGAGATCGCCTTGTCCGCAGCCTCTGTGTCGCCGAGACGACATGCCATGCACAGCTCTTCAAACGCACTTGGCATCTTCTGTTCCCCTCTTCTTCCGTGATTTCCAATTGTGATTGAAAGCGGATCGAATTGATGGTGATGGGAAGTGGTGGAATTGGTGGTGGTTTTGCCCGTTGATGTCCCGGTCGATTTCGCGGGAGCTCCATGAATTCTTTTCACTTCTTCAACTTCAACTTCAACTTCAGCACATTACTTCACCCTCTTTCGAACACTGAAACAGCAGTTGTTGTTGGCCATTTGGGACATTAGAGAGGTGAACTATAATTCCTTCAAAGAAATGAGCTCAGTGAAAGAAATCCAGAAGCGCAGGACGGTGCTCAAACCACTGCTCAACAACCCATGCACACAGGTCAAGTTCCCACACGTTGAACCTGAGAAACAGCAGCAAATTGTGGATTTCTTGCTTCTTCTGATCGACCAAGTTCATTTACATGAGCATTCTGATCTCCAGGAGTTGTCGGAGGTCTTGGAGAACATCACGCTTGGGTTCAACTCCACAGTGAAACCATTGGAACTACAGGCTCAAGCTTCAAGGCATCACAGCAAGAATAAGAACAAGAGCAAGACACCAAGCAAGTGGATGAAATACGTGCTTGTATGTAAAGACGACATCCTCCCATCTCTTTTGACACAGCATTTCCCTGTATTGGCATATACAGCGAGCACACCAACACACAAGGTGAAACTTGTTCAATTACCCAGAGGAACACTGGAGAGAATCCAGGAGAAACTTGGTGCTTCAGCAATGGGCGTCATTGGATTGTTTGACTATCCTGGCCTCAACGAGAAGTTCAAAGAAGTGTTGGACGAAGTGGATGACGTGCGAGTGCCGTGGTTGGAGAACAAGTTCGAGCTTTTGCCCCTGAAGGTGAACATTGTGAAGACAAGTGCTCCTATAAAGGGCAAAGTGACCAAACCCCAACAACAGAAGAAATGATCTTTTTGTATGGAAATATGACTGCTATGATAACTGTTACTGTGGTAGCATCTGCGGTGGGGCAGTGAGCTAGTGAACCTGTTCCACGGATATCAGTGGTATCACTCGCTCCACAGATCCCGGAGAAGGAGAGTAGCAATGATCTAGAACACCTACTGGTGGGAAGATATGTCAGCACGAAACCGGAACCGTGAACAGCAAGATCCAGATTCCAGATCAATTATTAACTACTCTGCACGAATGCCTGGTCATGTGACCTGCATTGTCATCCGTTTGGGCAGATTTGTAATTTGTGTGACCTGGTTGGTGCAAGATGTTCCGGGCTTCCCCACATTTTGGGGGCTGATCCATTATTCCGGGGAAATAACAACAATAAACTCCACAAGTTTGGGTATAAAAGGCCTTTGAAATCTTCTCTCCTTCAGTGCTTCCCGCTATCCCCTTTTAAGAGAAGAATCACTGAAAAACTAGCAAGAAACGACATATATCGATAAGGAAAGATGCCAGTACCAGACATCCACGAGCACACGCCGATGACGGATCCAACAGGATCATCACCAACACCACAAAGAACCAATCCATCATTTGTGACACCACGCTCGCTACCTGACGTTGACTTGTCTTACCACTTAAGCACAGAAAACGAAGACAAGCCCCCACCATACGTTGACAGGGCAAAGATGCACAGAATCTACAACATCTCCGCTGCAGACTTTGACACTGTCAGGGCACTCACACGGGGTTACACATCTGTACATCATCAACAACAGCAACAGTCTGACTCCGTTCCAATGCTCAGAAGCAGACATGAAGGGTTCATCCCTCTTTCCCGAAGAGTTGGTGAGACGGATGTCAATGGATTAGGTGAAGAGGATATCGATGAGGACCGTTCTGATACGCTTCTGTCCAAGCTCTCGCCAACAAAGTTGATTTTGGAGAAGGATGTTTCACAGATGCATGGCAAACTTCATCAAAGAGGAACAGATGTGAGCACACTATCTTTCATCGGTATTGTCATCGGCACTGTTGTAGGTGTATGTGTTGGCGGTGCTATCATGGCCTATGTGCTGCACAATACCGGGACTATCCAGTTGTGAGTACCTTATCTTTGAGTCATAAGCTCTCGATACCTCATATTTATTCTTGAGAATCTAATGCATTTCTTGTTTCTCTATAAGCCCCACATTTTGTTAACAAATCCTCCCCCCCAGATCGGAA
>JAKUBT010000026.1:88411-172215 GCA_030563305.1 Petasospora maesae
AAAACCCCCCCCCCCCCCCCCCCCCAGAAAATGAACATCCACAAACTAGATGTGGCTGCGAATAAAACACCGAGATCCACCTGCATGAGCATAGCAAGCAACGAAACTCACCGGGCAATTCCCACCCATTTCAACCGCCTTTTGAACCATTTAGCACCACAAACTAACACCACATTTGGCATCCATCTAGAACGGTTTGCACTTACAAAAAGTACCACGAGAGGGAGTCATGTTCCACGCACAATTTCTACGGTCAACAAGGCATCTCAGGACGTCTTCTCCCCTGCGGTTCTCGCTGTCCCGCCACTTCTCCACACCGCATCACTACCAACAAACACGGTCAAAAGCTGCAATTATCACTGCAGTTTCCCTCATTTCAATTGGTGCATTCCATGTATCACGTTCACAAGTACCACAGAATGAGATCCTCAAAGGGGCGTCACAGATTGAGCCAGCATCGCAGCTTGTTCCTGACAGCGATGGCGACACGTACGAGAACGGGCTCTTCATCTCGTCGCAGAGAGAACTGGAAGAAGAAGTGCACCAGTACCGAGAAGAGAGGCTTTCATCACGGCTCAAATGGCTCTACAAATTGAGGTTCGCACTCAATGACTACGTGGTGGAGCCGCTGGTGACTGTGGGGCGGTTTGTGCAACTGGTGAGTCTGTTCCTGCCCGTTCTCATGACCGTGCCCATCTCGTGGTTTGGACTCAGGGATCCGAAGAGGGGGAACAGGAAGAGTGGAGAGTTACTATGGTACAAGCTACTGCGTGTGTCCCTCGAGCACGCTGGTGCCTCCTTCACCAAGCTGGGACAGTGGGCTGCCTCCAGAACGGACATCTTCTCCCAAGAATTTTGCGATGAGCTAGGAAACCTCCACTCAAACGCTAAGAAGCATTCGTTGTCATACACCAAGTCTGTTCTAAGTGACTCGTTTGGTGGGTTGCCATTTGACGAGATCTTTGAAGAGTTTCACGAAGAACCGGCGGGTGTTGGTGCAATTGCACAGGTGTATATCGCAACACTGTCACGCAAGGTTATCGACCACATTGATGACTTCCAGCCTTTGAAGAAGAGAAAGAGAACATGGTTCCATGCTTTGGCCTACAATGATCAACCACAGCCAAAGCAAAGAGTGGCTATCAAAGTTATGCATCCAAACGTTACCACTACCATCAAGAGAGATTTGAAGATTATGAGATTCTTTGCCGACTGTATCAATGTCATCCCAACAATGGAATGGCTGTCCCTACCTGATGAAGTTCAAAACTTTGACATCTTGATGAATCTACAACTGGATCTACGTATCGAAGGTTTGAACTTGAAGAAGTTCCAAGAGCAGTACAAGGAAGACTTCTTTATCAACTTCCCCACACCATATCTCAAGTTCTCAAATAGATCCATCTTGGTCGAAGAATACGTGAATGGGTTATCAATGTCCAAGATGTTGGAATTGAACGTTAACAAGAAGATCCCAGCGGAAATTGCAAGACAGTTGGGAGATAAAGTCATTGATTCATTCTTACACATGCTGATCATTGAGAACTTTATCCACTCTGATCTACATCCTGGAAACATCTTTATCAGATTCGTCAAGACAGATGAGTTGAAGACACAGATCCTATCAACTGACTCTCAACGTGATGATGCATCAAACATGTTGAAATCCGAGGATGATTTGGATTCATTGGGTGCTAAGCTCTCACAGTTAGTTAAGGATGGATACCACCCAGAGATTTGTTATATCGATGCTGGATTGGTCACTGAATTGAACGAATCCAACAGAGTGAATTTCATTGCCCTGTTCAACGCATTGGCAGAATTCGATGGTTACAAAGCTGGAGAATTGATGATTGAACGTTCCAAAACTCCTGAAACCGCTGTTGATCCTGAGATTTTTGCGCTGAAAGTTGAAAGGTTAGTGGATAAGATCAAGCAGAGAACGTTTACGTTGGGTACAGTGTCTATTGGAGACTTGTTGGAGAGAATGCTCACCATGGTTAGAGGACACCATGTTCGTATGGAGGGCGATTTCGTGTCTGTTATCGTGGCAATTTTACTACTGGAGGGTATAGGGAGACAGTTGGACCCTGAGATGGATCTATTTGCAAGGTTCGTATGGTTTACAGTCTTGAATGGTGTACCTGATCACTAACAATCAAATATGCGTAAAGCTCATTGCCAATTTTGAGACAAGTTGGATTGAAAGAGGCTGGATTGTTGGATACTGGAGATAAGATTGCAATGATTAAAGTGTGGTTGGCATTGGAGGTGAGACAGTTTATCAGTCTCAGTGTTCAGGATGTAAGTTATCTTCTTGTTTTATTGGCGTTTGGAAAGGTCTGTGTTACTAACTGTTTGTGCTATAGATTTACAGGTTGGTCAAGTCGGATGGGCTATGTCCAAACTATTAGAGTACAGGTCATCTTACTGCTGGCCGTATTGGTACGATACAATATTTACGTCATTATGTATACTTCACACGCTGTCCCTTTGATGTAGACCATCAGGATATCACTCCAAATTTAGAAGTATGCTGCTGACTGAAGTATAGTAGCGGCTAGATGAGCCCGATTCTTTGTAGTACAGTCAGTCCTCATGCTGCGAAGCTAAAACTCTGTGAGCATACTAAAATTGTAGCTGTGAACATGATGGTGATCTTAAATTAGCATAATAGGCAATGTTTAGTTCCTAAATATTGATTTCTGTGATCCAGTACTTGTCCAGAAAATGGAGTGAAGTTAGGCAAAATGAGCAGTTCACCCAAAGTAGCCCATTTTTAGCCATTTTGACCGTGGTAATGCAGTGCGTTTTGAGCAAATCTGGGCATGGCATTGGATTTAGAGTCTTGATAATCCCCATGAAACATGGTCAAATGGGCGACAAAGCTCTGGAAATACCGATTTGGGGGGATTTATTGATAGGCAGTGGTGTTCTGGTGTATGTTGAGGTTCGAGCAAAGGCCCGAACTAGCTAAATTACGGCATTACGAGGTGCCATTGAGTCCTGAAAAGTTGATATATATACGAAAGGTGTATCATAAAGTAACATGGACTTATTAAAACCTCCAATTTACCATCCTAATATGGCATTATCGCAACATCAAGTGTGATTCCCCGCGCTTCGAGATCTGCTGCCACTCGCGACTACAAACGACAGTGACAACTTACAACTTACAAGTGACACGTTCTGATAAAACAACAACAACATCATCACCACCGCAAACACCAACGGAGAATACCAAAAACAGCAACAGCAGCATGAGGATATTCTTCCGGCAGTCGCCTCGGACGTTCGTGCTGGTGTCCGACGAGTACGCGCTCACTCTCCAGGCACAGCCACAGGCAGAGGCGCAGTGCCTCATCTTCTTCCAGCCGGCAGCGCAGACGGACCTCACGGGCTTCGAGGAGCTCGTTGCCCAGCTGTTCCACGGCCTGCTGGGTGTGCTCTCTGTCAAAGGCCACGTGTTTCTCAGTGTGGTGACGGAGCAGGAGCAGGTGTGCTCGCCCCGCCCGGCAGAGACGATCTACAAGGTGAAGGAGGTGGAGTTCTACTGCCTGAGCTCCTCCGCCTTCGACGCGTTGGTGGCCAACAGGTTCCGCTCACAGACACACAGACAGCGATACGAGGACACACACCCGTGCTCCAGCGTGAGGAAGCTGCTGTGCCAGGGGTTCTTCTTCTCCAGAGACTTCGACCTCACCAATGCGTTGCAAGGACGCAGCGTGCGCCCCAGGGACTACGAGCAGATGTTCTCCAGCTACAACAAGAAGTTCCTGTGGAATCACATCATGGTCCAGGGACTGCTCGCCTTCAGGGACAGGATCCTGCCAGTGGAGAGAGAACACTTGGACGCATCAGAGCTGCTCACCTTCTTGATCAGAGGGTTTGCTAAGACCACCAACGTGCGTGTCGGTTCCGAGGACTCCCTCGTCACTGTGATATCCAGAATCTCGTGTGCCAAGTCATCAGGTCCATTTGGACTCAATGGTGTTGACGAAGATGGACACGTGTCCAACTATGTGGAGAGTGAGACCTTGTTCTACAATAAGAACTACTACTTCTCCTACGTCCAACTCAGGGGAAACGTACCACTGTACTACGACATTGAGAATCCATTCCTATCCACAAAGAAAGTCACATTATCCAAAGATAAGGCTATGAACGAAACGGCTTTCGATAAGCACGTTGAAAACATTGGTGCACACTTGGGTGACGTCTACATCATCAACGCACTCAAGTCAAACACCGTGGAGGAGGAGTTGAACAGCAGATTCAAAGAGTTTGTGAAGAGAAAGAAACTTCCCCTTTTCAACGTTGACATGTCCACCGACCAGTTGAAATCTACCCCGCATAAACTCACTTACCAGTTGAAAGACCACATGATTGACATTGGTGCATTCTGCTATGACGTTAAGCAAAAAGTGTACATCGGGAAACAGATGGGTGTCTTCCGTATCAATACACTCAACTCAATGGCTAAGCCCGGAATCATTGAGAAGATCATCAGTAAAGATGTGATGGATATGTTCTTTAACGAATTGGAACTACCACCATCGGGGGATATGAATCTAAAGCATAACCTGCTATGGGATGACAACAACACTTGTTTGCTAAACATCTACGACAAGAGTATAAGAAGAAAGGGGAAGAAGGCATTCGAGGGCATCTCTAAGAATTTGGTTGTACTACATGATCCTATCCACGATTTCATCTCAAGTGAACTGACAAGACGTGTTGGTGAATATTCATCAAAGAGAACAATCAGATGCTTCACGGGGACTTTTAACGTGAATGGTGAAGTCACAGACGATGACATCTCCTCATGGATATATCCACATCCACAAGACACGTACGACATTGTGGTCATTGGATTGGAAGAAGTTGTTGAATTGACTGCAAGTAAGATGCTCATCACAGATGATAAGAAGCAAAGAGCGTGGGAGATGAAGATCAAGAGAACATTGGGAAGAAGAGCCAAGTATTCGATGGTCACTGCAAATCAACTTGGTGGAATTGTCCTGATGCTTTTCGTCAAGGATGACCAACTAGGTGAGATTAAACACGTCTTTACAAGTGAGAAGAAGACAGGATTCGGAGGAATGTCCGCAAACAAAGGTGGCGTTGGTGTAAGCTTTGTCTATTCCTCCACCAAATTCTGTTGTGTTGCTGCACATCTGGCTGCTGGATTGGAAAACGTTGACCAGAGACAGAGTGATTATAAGACTATTGCTAAAAACATGAGATTCGGAAGAGATAAGGGAGTCAAAGACCATGATTATATCTTTTGGATGGGTGACTTCAACTACAGAATTGATCTACCGAGAGAACAAGTGATTCAGGCAATCAACAGTGGGGAGTACAACGTGTTGTTTGAACATGACCAACTGAGTAAGAAGATGATTGACGGTGCCTCGTTCCCTTACTACAACGAAATGGAGATCAAATTCCCACCAACGTACAAATTTGACAAAGGTACAAAGGAGTATGACACTTCAGAGAAGTTTAGAATACCAGCATGGACTGATCGTATCCTCAGTAGGGGTGATTCATTGGTCCAGTTGACCTATAACTGTTCCACAGATGTCACCTTCTCGGACCATCGTCCGGTGTTTGCAACATTTGATGCAAATGTCACTGTCATTGACGAGGCTATGAAGAACAGACTTACAAAGGAGTTGTACGAGAAGAGAAAGATGGATCTAGAGAGATTTGGAGGTGGGATCCAAGATGGGAACTTGATACAGGGGACAGCTGCTGCTACTGATCTCTCCACTGGACACAGGTTAGCTCCACCCAGTTCTGAAAGACACAAGTGGTGGCTTGATGGTGGGTTACCGGTGAAAGTGGTGCTGAATATCCCAGAGGATGCCATGTTGAATCCTGAGAGGCCATTCAACCCATTTGTACACTGTGTGGATGATGAAGATGAGGAGGTTCCAGATTGGATAGTTCCTGACCATCAGCCTATGTGATGACTGATGATAACGATAAATATGACGACAACGATTAAGAATATATACGTACGCTATTTGATGATTAATGTGATACCTATCTTTTTGATTATCTGAATTTGTAGTACCCCCAATACAAGACATCTGATGACGCCAGCGTCCCTGATCTCCGTCACAATGGCCCAAATCTGTAGCCACAACGCCACTACAGACTCTCATTGCTTCTCACTCTCCGTCTCTGTCTTCTCCACCTCCGTGGAAGCAGCAGCAGAGGTTCTATCAGCTTCTTCCAAGATTGAATCCATCTTCGCCTCCAAGTCATCGAGCATCTTCTCCAGCTGTGTGGCGGTCTTCTCGCCCTCGTTGAGCTTCCTCAGGGTCTCAGCAATGTCTGCGGGGCTCAGCTCGGTGTCGGTGTTGTCTGTGGTCATTTTGGAGTGGCAAATCGGCTATAGATTGTTGGTGAATTGTTGATGAATTGGTGATGAAGTGGTGTCAAAAGCAGACAAAAGGAGGCAGAAGTGATGGCTGGGCATCAAACGAGTTCGCGAAAGAAGTTGGCCAAAACGCCAAACAGCGACGTGGCCACCTCCAATTTACAACATCACCGCAGCAGTTCACGCGCACAAAGTACAAGAGACTAAAGGGTGGAAAAGGATGCAATTCTCGTCACTGATCACACTGTGTCTGTGTTCTGTGCTCGCCGTTGCTGCGTCCGTGCTCGACGGGAAAACACTGGTGCTCTACGACCCAAAGACCACCTCCATCGACGACTACTCACACTGGATCTCACACCTCGAATCCCTAGGTTTGGCCATCGAGATCTCAGAGACAAACAGTGACGTATCCTTGTTCAGCAATGGTGTCAGACTGTTCCAGAACGTGGTTGTGCTTCCGGCAAAGCAGCGCACAATCGGCTCAGACATCACCGGTGCAAGCCTCCTCAACTTCTTCAACGATGGTGGTGATGTACTCGTCGTCACATCTCCTGAAGCCGTCTCCGAGTCAGTGAGAACATTCACAAACGAATTGGGTATCTACCCATCTCCAAAGCAGCATGTCGTTGTGGATCATTTCGAATTTGATAAGGAATTGGGCCAGGAGTCCCATGATGTCTTGCAGTTATCAAAAACCAACTTTGTCAATGACGTTGTGCTCTCCACTACTGAAAAATTGACATACAAGGGTTCAGCTGCCCTCCTATCCAACAACCCGTTGATTGTGCCATTGGTGCAAGCTCCAACAACGTCATATACCAAGGACACCAAAGAGGATGGCACCACCGCCTGGGCCGTGGGGAAACAAGGATACCTCAGTGTGGGTCTCCAGGGACTCAACAACGCTCGTTCCGTATGGGTTGGTGACGATAAGTTGTTCTCCAATGACCTTTTCACACAAAACAAGCAGTTCATTGATGATGTATCTCAGTGGGCGTTCCAGATGAAGAACGTCATTAAGGCTACAGAGTTGACGCATTCCCATGCCGATGGTACACCATATGAGGTCTTGCCTTACAAGATCAAGGATGAAGTTTCATACTCCATTGGTCTTCAACAATGGGATGGCTCTGAATGGGTTCCATTCTTTGCCGACGATGTTCAGGTTGACATCAAGCTTTTGGATCCATACCACCGTTTGAACTTGTCTCTTTTATCAAGTTCAGATTCAGAAGCCGTTTACTCTACATCGTTTGCCCTTCCGGATAAGCATGGTGTCTTCACTTTCCAAACGGATTACAAGCGTCCTGGATGGAGCTTTGTCGATGAGAAGGTAACGTTGGCAGTGAGACATTGGGCTAATGATGAGTATCCTAGATCTTGGGAGATTACAAACTCTTGGGTATACATCACATCCGCGGTTGTCGTTGTTGTTGGTTGGTTCATCTTCCTATTGGCATTCATCTATGGGAAGGATGCACAAGGTGAAAACAAGAAGCAGAAGTGATTGGGGGGAGCTATCCTCTCTCATACATACAAAAAAAAAATGTTATAAAAGAATCTCTGTTAGTTGCAATTTGCGATAGGCTCACTACGTTGTAGACGTGAAAAATATGCAGTTACTTTTTTATGATGCTATGCGCTTTAATCCTTTATGATTTTGATCTTGTTATCTTTCTTCCACTTCTCAAACTCTTCAAACAATCGCTTATGCTCTGTTGCCAGCTGTGTTATCGTCTTACCAATGTTTTCTAGCTTCACTTCCAGCACAGGGAGGGTCTCACCAGCGGTCTTTTCAATCAACGCACCACCAACCATACGGAAGCATCGTCTCTCTGGCGGTGTGTTCTTCAGCGTGCCAATGACAATGGAATGCTCCTCCTGGTCTCGCTGTAACTCACGTGTCTTCGTGGCAATGTCCGTTAACGTCTGCTGGTAGTCGTTGTACTTCTGTTGGAGAGCTGGGCGAAGGGGGCAATGTTAGTGCTAACTCTTGCTTGAACTGACCAAAAGTGGCCAAAATTGGTGTCTCCAGGGTCCTCAGGGAACGTACCTTGTGATCCTCGCTGTGACATGGTGCAGGTGTGTGTGTTTGAGGGCGATAGCGGCGCACGAGCAGCTGCTGGCCGTTGGTGGTAGGAAACAGGTTCAAAGTGTCCTTCCTCTCAGCAGGCGACCGCGAATCTTTCCGCATTCGGAACGATCACAAAGCTCATTATTCTTGGAGCATTGTTGGCCTTTTTTAGTTAAAGGACTCGATTTTTGACTAGAAAAACTGGACTTACCAATGTAGTAGGATAGTTCTTACCTTTATATCAACTTTTAAATAACAAACAAGGCGCTAGTACCCCCATTACTGCCCTATCAAGCTTTGTATGTGTCCCGTACCGCACTTTTTGCCACCGAAAACTATAAAAGCAGCCCATCTCGCACTTTTTCGGAGCTCTCGCTGTGGCACTAAAAACACCGCCAAAACACCACAAATCCCCACAACTTCGAAGTGGCGGATTCTTTCAAAAGACAATAAACTTCCCTGCCCTCTTATTACTACAGAGACCCACCAGCCAGCGTGTTATACGTACAACTTAGCCGCTGCCAAGGAGACATTCGCTTGTACTTCTGACCCCCCCGAACAAGAACACCACCACCACCACACACAACACCAACACTACAAAGATCACAACAATGGACACATTCAGAGCACCACAGAACGCCGAGGAGGCCAAGATGTTCACGTCCTCAAATTCCTTCGGATACCCAACTGCCGCCCAGGAACTCGGCGAGTTGAAGCACGAGGTCCAGGAGCCTTCTGAGGAGAACAACGAGGACTCTCCAACCTCTGGCTTGGTTCCAACCCTCCAGAACATCGTCGCAACAGTGAATTTGGACTGCCGTTTGGATCTGAAGACCATTGCCCTCCACGCCAGAAATGCTGAGTACAACCCAAAGCGTTTTGCTGCTGTGATTATGCGTATCAGAGAGCCAAAGACTACTGCCCTTATATTTGCATCGGGAAAGATGGTTGTCACCGGTGCCAAGTCTGAAGATGACTCTAAGTTGGCCTCGAGAAAGTATGCAAGAATCATTCAAAAGCTTGGGTTCAATGCCAAGTTCACAGATTTTAAGATTCAGAACATTGTTGGTTCCTGTGACGTCAAGTTCCCTATCAGATTGGAAGGTTTGGCATTCAGTCACGGTCCTTTCTCTTCTTATGAACCTGAGTTGTTCCCAGGTTTGATCTACAGAATGGTGAAACCTAAGATTGTTCTTTTGATCTTTGTCAGTGGTAAAATTGTGTTGACTGGTGCTAAACAGAGAGAGGAGATTTATCAAGCGTTTGAGGCTATTTATCCGGTGCTTAATGAGTTCAGAAAGTTATGAACCGTTTCTGAATACATTATTCAACACAGCAGCCGTTGCTTTCTCTTTCAATTCTGGAAAGAAAATATAATTGTTTTAAACAGCTTCTTTTCCTGTTTTATTATGTGGGCGCTTTATAAGGGGATATAATCATGACAATCTTTTCACTTTCTACTTTTTTTCTTTCTTTGTTGGTACTTGCTGATTTAAGTGCCGTTATGTACAATTTGACTAGTAATATCTTAAGCATCTTCAGCTTGAAGAGGATCACTGTCACTAAATACAGCTTCAATAAACCAACATTTTATGGAACGTTTTTGGGGTACAGCTTATCGTGCATAGTTTCGTAAACAGCCAACTACCAATCACACCCCTCAATATTAATCAGTCGACACTACTACAATGCTCATGAAATACTCATAAAAGACGTTGTCAAATTAAAATGCCAAACTCCAAAATTATTTTAAAAAAACGGGATATAAGCAACCCTCATGCTCTTTGGTACATGAGGATGTATGCAGTCTTCACATCATTATTCTCTCCACCGTTCAAAACATCATCTAACTCCAAACTTGTGATTGCAGTATCATCGATATTGATCCATTTACCCTCACCACGAAGTGCATCCACTGTGTAGTGTCCACTATCCAGACTCATACCATGGTGGTAAACAACACTGGTGAGCTTATAGTTGACATCCTGTGGATGTAACTTCCTCGTGCTTGGAGAGATGCAACTGTCTGGAATCTTGAGATCATGTGGATATGCAATTTTTTTTCTCAACTTCTCAATTCTTCTTGCACTTGTGAATGAGAATCTCTTGAGATAAACAACAAGAACCTCTGGGAATCTATCAATAAACGTTTGCTTGTTTGCCAAAACGGTTGAACCATCTGTAGACTTGTATGGAATCTCCTCAGCTTCTGACATTTTACGGAATGCATCCTCCAATGTCATTATGCTCTCATCCGAGATGTCCAACTGCACTTGTTGGAATGGATCCAATGTAATACTCTGTGCCTCTTTGGATTTTGGAATTGTCAAGACGGATCTGAACTGTCCACCAAACAACTGTCTCACTGGAGATGGCTTGACCTCAACGGTTCTCTTTGCTGTCTTCTTATTACTCTGGCCAACTTCTTGCCATCCATCATCATTCATAGAATCAGCCCTACCAGAGGTCTCTGAGGAATTGAAATCATCCTCTTGGAATTTTCTCAGCGATGATTTGATGGTATTGCGAACATCATCTGTGGTTGAGTTCAACAGTGTCTTGATCTCATGTTCGTTCAACTTCTTCACACAAGCTGTAAACTCTTCATGTAACCCATCCAACAAGTATCCAAGGAATTCCTCCGCATCTTCTTGCTGTCCCCATTGTAGATGTTGGAATCTTTCACTCTTGGAAATTGCCTTGTAGAAAACAGTTGGTGTAACAGCATCGCCAAACTCCTTGTCATTACCAATGGTGATGTTGAATTGTGAATAGAGTTCAACAAGCGCATCGAACAATGGTGTTTGAGAGGTACCATGTCCCAGAGCTTGTATTGTCTTTGAAGAAATGATGTGTAAGGCTTTGTAGAACGGCTGACAATACAAGAGCATCTGTACAACAGAACTCATGAAGCAGATGTTTCCTGTGTTGACCAATCCTCTTGGAACGATAGTGGGTAAGCTGATCTTTGATGTAGTCTTTTGGAAGGTCTTATCGAACATATATCTCAAAGTGACAACTCCAAGTGGCTCCAAAACATTGGACACGGCAGGAACCATACGTTCTTCTCTTCTTGCTGTGGCAGGAGTTGCAGGTGATGCACTTGTACTTTTTGGAGCTGGTTTCTTAGCACCTTGTGATGCAATTGCAGCCCAACCTGCGATGACCGGTGGGGTTGCTGTTGTTGACTTTGGAGAGACCACAGTTTGAGGTGTAGATGTGAATTGTTTTGGTGTTGATGCATTAGGTGTGACACTGACTTCCTGTGTCTTTGGTTCTGGCGTTTTCTCCTTTTCTATAGACTCTTTTGTAGCTTCCATTTGAGCGATTGTGATCTCCTTCTCCCCCTTCTCCTTTTCAAGCTCAGAAGCCTTTTGCTCATCGATCAACTTGAGTTCAAGTTCCCTCTTTTCAAAGTATGCAGTTTTCCTTGTCTTGAACTCCTCGAAATCTTTACCAAAGAACAAACTCACTGGACTCTCAGCCTCCACTACTGGATCTCTTGTAAGCGTTGGCTTGGCTGGCAGGGAAGCTGGACTCTGCAGTGTGATCTTACCAGTGTGCATTGAGCTCTTGGCCGATGTTGCTGGTGTCTCCAATTCCTCTGAAGAAATCACTGAAGAGCTTGTTGATTGTGTGGTTGTGGAAGATGCAGACTGTGGGCTCTCGAGCTGTATCTCAGTAGAGGGCTTCCCTCCTCCATTGGTCAACTCGGTGTTCTGTGAGACTGGTGATACTTTTGTCACCACTGGTGAAGTGGATGTAGATGCAGATGAAGATATGCTTGGTTGTTGTTGCAGTGGTTGTGATGGTATAGTTACAGGAATCTGTTCATGCTGCTTGGCAGGTGTAGGGATCCCACGTCCTGGAACGAATGTTTCAGCCTTGATGTTGAACTTCTTCTTCTGTCTTTGTGTTGGAGGTGGGGGTGGCAATTGCTGCTGCTGCTGCTGCTGCTGTTTCTGCAACTGTTGCTGATGCATCTGCTGTGGGACTGGCTGCATATGGTACTGTGGACCTTGATAGCCCTCATAGTATCCATGATGAGGAGCGTGTGGTGGGGCACCGCCATAGTGTTGTGGAAATCCCGAGTAGGGTGGAATAATTGGCGGCATCATGTACATCATCATTGGTTGCGGTGGAGGGAATTGGCCATACATGGGCTGGCCCTGGGCCTGCGGTGGAGGTGGTACTGGGGCATGCTGGTGGTGGTGATGCTGATGTGGTTGCATGTTGTTCTGCTGATAAGGCGACAGCTGCGGAGGGTTTGGGGTGCCGATATGTGCCGGCGGCTGTATATGAGGTGCAATGTTCTGGTTCTGGTATTCAGTCATGATTCATGAGTCTGTAGCGGTGGTCTGTGCAGGGTGGTGGGAGTAGCAGTGACTGGGGGGCAGCTGGGCGTGGGACGGAGCAAAGGCGGGGACGCACAATTGAGCCGCAACAACGTCGACGAGAGGGCACTGGAGAAGGCGCTTTGCCGGTGGAAGAGAGAGCAGAGAGACCGTGTGGGTAATGTGGGACCGCACCACTTCAATTCGTGTTCCTGTGACAGAAAGCGCCGGCTCAGACAGATAAAGGGGGAGGCGCCACTGATGCGAGGTGCGAGGTGAGCGGTTTCTGGCGTCCTGGAACGGCCTGCAACGCACGGATTTTCAGCGCTGTTTCGAGAGGGACGCTGGGTAGCGGGTGCTGGTGCTGTGACGAGGGCCAGGGAGGTGCCTCTGGGCGTCTTGCGGGGGTGTGGAGCAGGGCTTTGGGCGTCTAGAGGGTGCTCTTGCCGGCGGTTCGTGGACGTTTGTTGGGGCCATTTTTCATGTGTCGATCCGCCCGCGAATTTTTCAGATTTTACGTTTACGTTTACGCGCACTTGTGAAGTTGGCAGCTGGAGCCCCAGCCGGAAGTGGCGGGGTGGTCCGGATATATTCTTCATCATCTTCCAGTCCTGAATTATATCTCGTTCACCTCTATGAACATGCATTGCGGCGTCTTAAACACTTTGTGGGGCCACCAGCTGTGTGTGGAGGTCAATGAACTCGTCTTCAGTCACAGTTTCCAGCTCCAGGCACCCGCGTAGCTTTTCAAAGTGCAGTTTGGCGAGGAACACCGCGAGCAGATGAGGGCACAGCGGCACCGTTTCCTCTCGTACCCTCCCATTGCCCTGTTCCCTCGGAGTTGTGTCAAATTGGATATCCTGGGGTAAGGTCCTTGTGCCGTATTGGCATTGCAGTTCTGGGTCTTCCACCATTCCTCCAGTGATGCCGATGTCGCTGAATCTCTCCACAAAGGACGTGCATGAGCAGAACCACTGCTCCAGATCAACGAGCACCTTCCTCCCATCATCATCAACGACAACAACAACGGCATCTCTGGTGAGTTCCTCCATACTCGTTGCCTTCCCCATACCGCCGTGGCCTTCACTCCTTACGATACTAATCACATGTGAATCCAGCAGTTTGTGTGCCGCAAGCACCGTGGGCGTGTCACTTGATCCAACTTGTAGGGCAAAGTGTAGTGCCATGATCCGCTCGCTGCTCGCGGGACCGTACGGTGGTTCGTTGGAGTACATCTCCCTCAGTGAGGCATCAATCATTGACCTCCGTGATTGCTGCATTGATTTGTTCTCTTCATTGGCTTGTCACGATGCTGTACATGCTTGTGGTGAGTGGACTAGTAGAAGAGATTGTTCTTTTGTTTACTGTTTCCCTTTACGCGACTGGGATGCTGGGGAAGCGGCCCGTTGATAAAGCTGCTGGGTTTAGAGAGATCTCCCTCTAGATACAAACAGGTGCTACAATTAAACAATTACCGTCAGTAGTGTAAGGTCAGATGTATCAATTTTTTGTTCGTGTTTACACTTATCAATTCAACAAGAACAAGCACTCCAGAGTCTTTCATGCTGAGACATCGATTACCTCACGCCCACATGCATGAAATTTATAACACAGTTGCAACCGCTGCAATCCTTTTCCAGTGTACACATCAAGGCATTCTAACAGTGTAGTCATCACCAGACTGAGTGATGTATCTGACCCATGGATAACTCTGGTACTGCAACTTTGGCTCATTGATCTTCAAATACTTCACTTGGATTCCACTAGTGGTAAAGTATGGGATTTGGAACTTCACTTGGATTGGACGTTTCACTTGATGTGCATTTTCCTCCATTGTCACTGATGGTAGTCCAAGCTCTGCAGACATTGCATATTCTTTTGAGCCTTGGAACTGCTTCACTTTCCAAACGATGACGGATTTCTCAGGAAGCCATTTCACACTACCATGTGAATAACGGAATTTCGGACTATCAGCATCTTCAGGGATTGGAATAAGGATCTCAACGTTGTTTGCAGTGGATTTCTTCTTGATCTGTGCCCTGATCTTGACATTGATCTCCACACGAGAGTTGTTGTGGCGTACAAAGTTGCAATCAACAGCAATCAACGGTTTCAATGGGGTAGCTAAACGGTATGACATGAGTTCAAATTCTCCATCCGGTGGAATAAATGTGATGATTTTCTCGTTTTCAAATTTGGAAAGACGAACACATTGATGGAACTTGATGTCCTCCATCTCAACTCCCTTAGCGGTGTTTGTCAATTTGTCGTTGAGTCCCAATCTCAAATCTGGCATTCCACTGAGATGTGACTTCACTTTCACTTTACCCAGGATCTCAGATCTGAGCACTTTACCCTGTGGGTTGATGAGCATGTTGATACTCTCCACCACATCCAAGAATGCCTCGTTCTTCTTGTACATGATTCCCTCATTTCTCCACGACACGGCGTTGGTGATTGCGGAAGGTGGTCCCAATTGTTGTTGTTGTCTCATCTTCTTCTCCAACTGGTACGATCTCTGTGTGATGTACTCCTTGAGCATCTTGGTCTCTGTAATCTGTGGGGCTCCATAGTCCATCATCTCGTCGAGCAACTCGTAGATGACGACGAAGTTGTCCCTGATGCTCTCCTCCTCGAGCTCTTTAAAGTAGTCCGTGAGCACGCTGACAACCTTGTGCAAGAAAAGGAAGACCTGCGCCACATTGGTGTTGTGCCTGGTGAGCGCCACGAGGTACAAGTTGGAGTGTGTGATGTAGCAGTAGTTGACACCGTTGTACGACACCACTGGTGACGCCTGTGCCGGGTCCTCTTCAGCCTCCACGAGCACGAAGGGGAAGTGCTCGATAGCGGCTGTCGGCACGTCGCCCTTGTAATCACGTGAAAGGAGCGACTTGCCCTTGACGTCGCAGAAGTGGATCGCCGAAGCCATTGCTGTGTGTGTGTGTGTATGATTGGTGTGTTTGCTATATGGTAGCAGTGTGTGCTGTTGCTGCTGTTGCTGTTTGTGCTGTTGGTGAACGTGTTGACGAGTTGATGGTGTTCGTTGTTCGTTGTTCGTTGTTCCGTAATTTCGCAGGCCCGGGCAACTTCGCGGGCGGCCCAGCTTCTCCAGCACAGCAGAACAGAGCTTCACACTGTGTCCTTCAGTCGCCAGAGAATGCCCTCTCCTCCACTATAGAAGCAAGGCCAATGGATCTCACGGAAGGGGACAAAGAGGAACTCAGGACTGCACTCAAGTTCGCCTCAGAAAACAAGCGAGGACACCACGACTGGCTGCTCCAGGCGGCGAGGAAGGCGCAACAAAGCTACAACAGGTGTGCACGGGACATCCTGGAGGAGTACCGCAGAAACAAGCCTGAGACCGTTGAGGACCAAGAAAAACCGGATCCACACACACCGAAGACGCTGGAAGAGGCCTGGGAGTACACCAAGAAGCACATTCTCAGCGTGTCTGCTAACAGGAAGAAGCTGAGGAAGCTCATCGAGTCCCAGCAGGCACAGGAGCGAGTATGGCAGACCATGGACACCAAGAACCGCCAGCGCAAGGAGAAAAGCGATCATTTCGAACGTTTCTACAATTCTGTCATGGACCAGCTCGAGATGTACGCCACAGAGGCGCACAAAGTACTCGTGGAGATGGAGGTGCCTCTGATCTTGGACACGAAACACTACGCGGAGTTGAACAAAGATGCCAAAGAGTTGATTCTATTGATCCAACAACGACTAACACAGGAGAAGATGTGAGTGAGCTTGGAGACTCCGAATGGTATCTGGCCACCTTCCAAGAAGGAAGGAGACGGACACTCGATGTACTATGATGCACTCGTTTGGTTTATTCTCCACGGCCCAGTTTTACCACCAGTTGTACCCTGGAAACCAGGCTGGGAATCCGTGACGACCTGCCCTAGGACGGCGCCTCAAAACGAGGACCAGGAGAAGGGATGTTTGACAGACTGAGCGTCCAGCCAGGTCTCGGACTCGGGCCGTGTGAGGTTTGTAATTTGATCTAAACCGAATGAGCTAGTGGTGGTAAAGTTGGAAAGAGAGATTTTTCACTTTTTTCGCATCGCCCAAGATCCGAGGTCACGTGCACGGTTGAATAATTGTGGAGTAAGGGCAGCCTGAGCTGAAGGTTATATACGCTCTAAAGCAGCCTATCTACGATTAATACACAATGCGGTGTGATAGTAAATGACCACAGTGTATGGATCGAATACATTCATGAAGTGAAAGATGTGTTGTCCAGCAGCAATGGGTGTTTGTTGACACCAAACGGAAAAAGAGGGGCGCAGTACCTGAACAGGGGAAGAGATGTATGTCAGTTGAATGTGGATCAGATCATGGATTTGAAGGTTGTCAGCACTAATAATATGGATGAAAAATAGGTGACTGATTATTCGTTGGGGATATTGGACCAATGGAGGCTGAGAAGCTGATGTGCTTAAGCGTCAAGCCTCAAGACTGATCGCTTCCCCCCACATTCGAAGTTCCTGGAAGGTCATTTATAGTCGCCTGTTCCACCCTCAATCTCAAACTCTCAATATCATGCTGCAGTGTAACAGGGTTTGAAACCAATCTCTCATCTCCTCCACCTCTAAATCCACCTCTTCCTCTTCCTCTCCCTCTCCCTCTTCCCCTTCCCCGTCCTCCTGCACCTCTTCCCCTTTCCCTACCCCCTCTCCCAGTACCGCTGAAGCCGGGCATATTTGTTCTCTTCAAACTCACAGAGATGTTGCGTCCTTTGAATTCAGTACCATTGAACTGCTCCACCGCAGTTACAACAGATTCTCTTTCTTCATACTCGATATATGCATACCCCTTAGGCAATCCCGTGAATCGATCAAACAAGATTGTGATTCTGTTGATGGCACCACAGGTGTGGAAATGTGCCTCCAATTCATCAGGCGTGGTCTTATAGTCCACGTTACCTACATAGATTGACCGGGAGTCAATTTCTTGCAGCTTGGCTAGCTCCTCTGGTGTCTTTGTCCTGTGCTGTGCTCCTCCCCCACTGGTCTTTACAGAATGCTGCTGGTTGTGCGTGGTTGCAGATGTAGATGAAGATGATGGTGCCTGATTGGAATGATCAGTGACTTCAGTGGAAATGGATGCAGTTTCATCAAATGCCGCATCAGAGATGGAGGTCTGGTTCTCATCAAACGTTTCAGCCTTCTCCTGTGAAGTTTGAAGAGCAATCTGCTCCTCTTGTTCCTTCTCTAGCGAGGCCATCAACTCTCACTCTTGCAGTGTGTATGTGTGTGTGCAGTGGTTCTGCTAGGTCCACAATTGACCAAAGAGTGGGATACGGGAGAATTGAGGTTGTAGCTGCTCCCGCAAAATCAGAAATTGTCAAGGGAGAGAAGGGAGGAAATGAGGGTGATCAGACTTTGAGACAATAGCGATCAGGGCCGCAACTCCTGATTTGAGAAGGGTGATATTTTGGCTGCTTGGTCCCTGCTGTGGGAGGGGATCAAATGCAGTTGTCCTGGCGACGGCTGTGGCGCTCAACAGCGTGAGATTTTGGAATGTCTTTGTGGCGGCACTGTTTCTCTCTAGATAGAAGTCGGAAGATACAATTGTTTGAAAAGTAATGGTCAATTGATGCACATGGAACCCCTTACCCCGCACTTTTTATTGTGCACATGATCTGGCTGGTGACCCTGCAAGCCCGGATCCCGCGTAACAAAAGTCCTGGGGGAGGCGCGCACGTGACTCCAATGCTCGATCAGTTCCTTACGGCCTTCTGAACCGTATCTCGCCCGTTCGAGCATTTCAATCTACTTCCATCTAAACGAAGGACCTATGAACATTGTTAGGTGACGATATATTGAAAATTACAGTGAATGGATATCTATCTAATCATGGCTTAATTAAACACAGGGCGGCGCGATTATGTAATCAAGTTACCCGGCGCGCTTTTGAAAACTTTCCCAAGCTCATCCCCTTCTCAACTTATATCTCTGTTGCCCTCTTTCTCTCACTTTCTCTAGAAACAGCGCACAACATTACACAATAACACAAAATGGGTTCCGTCAGAACCAGAAGAGCCAATAAGTCAGGCATCAAGAAGGTCTCCAGACGTAACAAGGACAAGAAGCGTGAGATCAACATCGCATCCAACCCCATCATCGCTGCCAACTGGGACTACAACCTCACACTTGTACAGAACTATAAGAAGCTTGGTTTAGCATCAAGGCTCAGTTTTGCCGCTGGTGGTGAAGAGGCCGATCTCTCAAAAGTTGTGCTAAAGCAACCACTCGACAGCATCACTGCAGAAGAAGATGACGGGGTTGATGAGAGTAAGATCACAGAGATGGATATCCCAGAAGGTGAGGCACGTATCATCAGAGATGAGAATGGAGACGTGCTTAGAGTGATATACGGTAAGAAAAAGGCCCTTAACGATGATCTGGAACTTGTGGAGAAGCCAACAGAAGAGGCCAAGACAGAAGTGGTAAAGCAGTTGGAAGAGTATGCCAAGTCCAAGATGGGATACAAGAAGGAGAGAAAGCAAAGTGATAGAGAAGGGGCATGGCTTCAATCCTTGTACGAGAAGTACGGCGATGATTACGAGAAGATGAAGTGGGACAAGAAACTCAACATTTATCAACAGACGCCTGGTGATCTGAAAAAGAGAATTACCAAATGGAAGAAGAAGAACAACATCGCATAACTACAACATCTCATCATCATCTATTCAATACATCACATCCACAACTTTCATGGCTCCGTTTTTCGGATTTGATAAGAAACCAGGTCTACAGGTACTTCTTTTCTTTCATTGTTTTTCAATTTACATTCACTTTGCATTTTGTTTATTATCTGCTTTTGCACACCGAGATGCGTAGACATATCTCTACACCAAAGCATACGTGACAAGACAAGAAAAATCTATTGCAAGATGTTGAGGATCAATAAATAACGCCTTCGTATGGAGAAAGGCCTGAGATTCAGGAGTTATTGTCCGTTCAGTTGGCCTCAGCGAAAGCTCTGTAAGAGGTGAAAGTTGGGTCCTCAGTGACAAACTCAACCTCAGTACCTGGAGCAATGAAGTAGTTGTAACCAGCCTCGGCCTTCAACTCCTCAGAGCCAAACTTGATGAGACCTTCACCCTTAGTGACAATCAATATACTTGGACCTTCGAATGGGGCAAACTTTCTTGTACCTGTAGACTTCTTGAAAGTTGTCTGCAAAACGGCAAACTCCTCAATTGGTGGGTTGAACAAGACTGATTCACCATCACCGGAAGATCTTGGGAATGCATCTGGAACCATCTTCTGCTTCTCAACGGACTCATAGGAATACGTTAACATCTCAACCAAGTTGGTAACGTCCTTGAACTTTGGAGTGAAACCAGCTCTAACAACGTTGTCAGAGGCAGCCATACACTCAATGATATCACCAGAGATGTATGCGTGTGGGTCCTTGGCCTGCAAGAACATAGCTTCACCAGCCTCCAACTTACAGTGGTTGAGCAAGAGACATCCACAGAACAAACCAATGTCATCTGGGAACTGCTTGTTCAATCTCAAGATCAACTCTGGCAAATCAGCCTTGTTGAAGATCTCTGGTTGTGTCTCAGCCTTCTTAACAAGGGATTGAGCCTGCTTTGTGATGTCATCGTCAGCGGCGTTCATCACCTTACCAAAGACAAGCTGGAGCAGCTCTCTGTTGGACTTGTCCTCCCCAGAGCCAATTGTAGCGGTTGGCTTAATTCCCTCAATGAACGTCTTTGCAGCATCCTCACCAACGATGGCAATCAACTCTGGGATTTTCTGCAACTCATCAGCAATCTCCTCCAATGGCTTGAAGCCACAGAAACCTTCAAACTCAGTGACGGCAATGGCCATCTCTGGCTTGTGGTTGTCATCTGGGTAGTTCTTTGGGTCAGCAAGGTGCAACTTCTTTCCGAGTTCCTTATCTGGGTGGGCCTGGATACTGAGCACCTTCTCTATGGACAACACCTTGAACAAGAATGGGATCTCGTTCTCAGCACCATACTTCTTGATGATCTCCTCACCGAGAAGCTCCTTTGGGTTAGCAGCAATGACCTCTCTCAAGGACACGCCCTCGAGGGTCTTGGATGGGACCTTTGGATGGGTACCCATCCACAGCTCGGCGTATGGCTTGGTCTCATCGATGACAACCTTGTCAGGGTTGGAGTGCTGAGCAAACTGGGCAACGGCAGAGGAGGAGCCAATCTTACCCCAATCGTAGTTCTGGTAACCTTTGCTAGCGTGTTAGTCATTTATTTCTCTGGATCGACAGCAACAATGATGGTAGGCAGGGAGGACCAGTGCTGGCAGGGAACCACAAGCCATGTGGGCCACGTTGTCAAGGGCTTGCCCGCAGGGTGGATCATTGCACCGACGCGGAGAAACTCACCAGAATCGAGTCTGAAGACGGTAGCGACCATTGTTCGAGTGGGTGAATGTGTATGTGTGTGTGAGGAGTGGATTACTGTCAAACACAGTCAAAGAGCCCAAAAGGAGGAGGGGGGAAGAGAGAGAGAAAGTTGCAATTTCGTCTGTTGATGCTTTTTCGCTGGCACCGCTGCTCGCTGCTGCCCCCTGGTCTGGGCCCCCCCCCCCCGGTCGTGTCGCGAAAACAATTATCTTTTGCGCAAATCGGCGCTGGCTTATCTCCGGATTCGGCGCTTTTGGCACTACTTCGCCGGGGTTTCACTACTTTCGCGCATTTCGGCGCAATTCCTGGCGCGCCGTTTTGCGCAAGTGCCCCTGACGCGTAACGTAGATCACCTCCCACGTACTTTCCCCAAATTCTCAGCCAACCAGGTCCGATCGACAGGGATCTGCTCCTCAGTTCACATCGCCATTGCTGTGAAAGCTGGAGGACCCAAGCACATCTACAATTGAGCACTGATTAGGAAGATGGAGTGGATTGAAACGGCTTCAGGAAACAGAATCTCCAAACAGGCGGATATCCAGGGCTCTGACCACATCCTCATCGCAGGCAACACCACAGTCTCGCCACATGTTCAACTCAAAGGCGACGTCAGGCTCGTGGAGGGCAAGACTGCGATCCAGATAGGAAAGTTCTGCTACTTGGGAGAGTCCGTCACAGTGGTTCCTCCCTTCCTTGGGATGAAGACATCTGCCTCAAAGGGAACAGAGGTGAGTGTGCACAAGACGTGTAAGCTTGGATCCTACACCATGATTGGTGATAACTGCACAGTGAAGTCCTCACATGTGGGGAACAGGGTGATTGTTGGTCATGGGTGCACACTACAGGACTCATCAGTTATCCATGACTGTGTGATTATAAAAGACAACACATATATCCCGGAGCATTTCAACATTCCACCATTCAGCCTGGTATGCTCCAAACCAAGCCTTGGGGAACCATCTCAAAGAGCAAACAAAGAACAAGACAAACAACAAGAAACAAACTTTGAGAATCAACAACAAACTATGCCAAAACAAAAACCAACACAAACAAATATTTACAAATCGTCATTGACCATAACTCCACTGCCGGAGTCGTACAAAAAGCTCATCGAAACTGCAAGCAAATACAGCTATATCAACAGCCAATTCACACCTTCGGAGATTCCATAACCGTCTTTCCCATTCGTTGGCATGACAAGGTATTCGACATTCAAAGTGGAGAGCTTCAATCTCGTCTCGATGACTCTAACTTGTTCCAATGCCAAAAGATCCTGTTTGTTCAAGAGAATCAAGAGCTTCTTGCAGCATGAACTCACAGTCAACAATTGGTTCAAGATCTCTGAGACTCTCTCCAAATATGCCAATGAGAATTTTGTTGAATCAAACACAAATATCACGTATGGTACATCGAACATAAAGTTGTGATATGTTGTAACAGGGACGTTGTTTGAGAGACAGATGATGTCTAGTGGGCATGTCTGGCCATTGATATAATTGAGGATGGCTTGATTTGGTGTTAGTATACTCATTCCAATGTATGTGTGCTCTTGGGAA
Source organism: Petasospora maesae (assembly GCA_030563305.1). NCBI lineage: Eukaryota > Fungi > Ascomycota > Saccharomycetes > Phaffomycetales > Wickerhamomycetaceae > Petasospora > Petasospora maesae. Next base: position 111,173 of record JAKUBT010000026.1, read on the forward strand.
GTTACTCACTTTTCTTGCCGGACTTTTCAGTGCCAATCAACAGTGCTTGCTGTGTTTCCAGTGGCGTCTTCTTCTGCTTCGTTTTGAAGAGGTTGAGAATGTGGCTCTTGGACTTTGCCGGACTGGCTTGCAAGACCTGGATCATTGTGCGGGGTGCGCTCAATCGAACTCTGTGTGCCCTCTGTGGGGGTTCCATCGTGGAGAGCGCCTCAAGAGACCGTTGAAGCGAGGGGCTAACTGGTGTGCTTTTGTATCCAGGTGGTAAGATCATTAGCCGTTGTCCGTGGACTCAGGAATGTTTGTTCACCTATTTTGCCGCAGTGCGCTGCGCCTGGAAGTTGAGGAGCGGAGGGACGGGCCGTTGTCCACGCTGTTCACAGGAGCAGACAGAAGGTTGCCTCTCGGAGTCTCGGTGGTTATACTATTTTGAGACAAAGAGCTCTTTTCAGGGCTTTGTTGGCTGCAGAGCTAAGTACGAGGCAGGTACGTTGGACGCATGAAAGACCCAATTTAAGCGAGGTGTGGATCGACGGTCGTGCGGGAATTACCCCTTTGGAGGTTCTGGAAGGGCCCCCTTGCGCCCGTTTCCAACGTTTTCCATCAATTGACGCAGTTGTGCTTCTCACGATTGTCACATGGATATCCAGTCTCAATTGCAAATGCCTTGAATGGAGCGGGGCCCGTGGTGGAAGAGAGTGTTCAGGACCCATGTGGTTGTTCACCATCATGTCTCAAAAAGCAGACATTCCGGACCAGGCGTTTGTGTGCTTGTACCAGCATCCATTCAGCTTGTAGGGCTACGCATAAATTAACACAGAACTCCGGTATCTCGAGTATGAGCAGGGAAGTAATTGCCAAAGGAATTGAAATAAGCCCACATTCCGTAGTTTGCGCGTTAGATATTAGATAGTCGTTGTGCGAGATCGGCCATCAAAGATTAGGAATTCGGAGGCAGCTCCGGTACAGGTCGATAAATCAGTCACGTGAGATTATCACGTGACTCCCAGATCACGTGCCGCGAAAGTTTGGCCGGTCCACTTTCAGCGCTTCCAAAAGGTCAAGAAAAAAAGGGCGGCGGCATCGAAGACAAGCGTAAACAAACACTCCGAGACTCACACCACACTCTCATACATAACAATGTCTGGTATGTCTTCTCGTCATCCCCTGATAAACTGCTCATACACTTCATTTGACGATTGTGCCTCTGCTCCTTACCAATTTGGAGACGAGTTTTGGCAAAGAGAAGATGTGAGAGCCCGACTGTGATAGGTCATCACGTCATCAGTACATTCTTGAGATATATGGATCACTAACATTTCATGAACAGTCGATTTCAACACCCTTGCCCGTACGTCTCACCATACCTTGCTACTATCAAAGCATCGCCCATAGCAGGATTTCCGTTACTAACATTACCGCCTCCACAGAGCAGTTCACTGAGTTCTACTACAACCAGTTCGATTCTGACAGAACCCAATTGGGTAACCTCTACGTATGTTTTATCAACCAGCTTTTATACGGTCCAGGTCAGAGTACTAACAAATGAAACAGAGAGATCAGTCAATGTTGACCTTCGAGACCTCCCAGGTCCAGGGTGCCAAGGACATTGTTGAGAAGTTGACCTCCTTGCCATTCCAGAAGGTTGCCCACAGAATCACAACCTTGGATGCCCAGCCAGCTTCCCCAGCTGGTGATGTTCTTGTGATGGTCACCGGTGAGCTCTTGATTGATGAGGAGCAGAACCCACAGAGATACTCCCAGGTGTTCCACTTGATCCCAGATGGAGCCTCTTACTACGTCTTCAACGACATCTTCCGTCTCAACTACGGTTCCTAAGCGCTCTAGCGGAGGGAACCACCTGAATACCACACCCACTTCCATTGTATCGACTTGAAAGCCTGTAGCTCTCCTTTCTCTATTTGTTTTCATCCGCTCGTATACGGACTCCAGAATTGTGCGGCCGCCGTGATGCTGCTCCACAACGAACGACCCAAACGACAGCGCGAACCATCAACAAAGATTCAACCAACCACGCAACACTTTACTATCTGCACGCTCACCGGAAACACCACCAGATCGAGCAATTGCGTACTGGAACAAGAACATACCGAATATGGCTACACTGAGTGACGTGCTTGCTAAAAACATTGAGGCAGAGAGCGAGTCAGATAACGACTTTGACGACGATTTCGATGCTCCTGCCCCTTCAGCGCACCCGGTCGTTCGACAGAGACCTACAGAGGTCTCCCCAGCGGCTTCACCAGAGAAGACCCCAGTGATTCCATCAAGACCACAAAAGAAAGTGGAGGCCCCAAAGGAAGAAATTCCTGTGCCTATGATTCCTGGAAGACCTACTAAGAGACCTGAGAAGGAGGCTGAAACACAGCCAATCTCTCCCGTCGTTCCTCCGCATCCGAAGAAGTCTGAAGAGATCAAGGAAGAATCACCAATCCCGGTCATTCCTCAGCGTCCAAAGAAGAAGGTTGACCAACCACCAGTGGTAGAGGTTGCTACTGATCAATCTCCAGCTGAGATCGAGGATACAGCTGAATCTGCCGAGGAGCCGGTAGAGAATGATCCAGAGCCAGAGACAGAAGACGCGGTGGAGCAAGATGTACCAGAAAAATCGACAGATGCAGGAGAATCTTCCAAAGGACTTGCTTCAGCTGGTGAACTCTCTGATGTGACTGAACAAACAGATGATGATAAAGCTCCACCTGCAGAAGAGGAAAATGTGGAGAATGACAATGCCGATGATGGGTCTACCCCGCAAACACCTGTTATCCCTGTGCGTCCATCAAAGCATACGCCTTCAATTCCAGCACGCCCACAGAAGACCAAGAAGGTGCAAATCGTCTCAGATGAGATTAAGCCAGAGGAAGAAGAATCTGTTCCAGCATTGGATGAAGTCAGCGAGAAGAGACACGAGGAAGAATTTGAGCAATTGAAGTCGCAAACCACGATTGAGGAGATTGATGATGGAGAGAAGCCACCATCTTCAGAGCCACTACTTCGTGCATCCACACAAGACATGATGAAGGAGGTTACGAAGTTGTATCAGCATCAAGTGGCTCCCACAGAAGGGTTTTCAATAGCGGAAGCTAGGTCGCCAGCACCAAGAAAGGCATCAGCAACACCTCCATCATCTGAAGCCGCAACCACGACCACAGATACTCCAAAGCCTAAGTCCAAGGGTCCACCACCTGTTCCTAAGAAACCATCTTCCAGGATTGCAGCTTTCCAAGAAATGCTTCGTAAGAATCAAGAGCGTGAGCAACAGGAATCCAAGCCATCTCGTCCATCACCTACCACTTCATCTGAATCTACAGAGGCCAAGACAACTTCAAGAAATGCATTCAAACAGAACTTGAATGGACTCTTTGCCCTTCCAGGCATGGCTCTACCAGGAGCGCCAATACCAGCATCTATTCAAAAGAAGCTTCAACCACCTTCAGAGACGGAATCTGAGACCAAGGATACCGATGGCCAGGAACAGCAACAAGCATCAGGTATTGATACGAGAAGAAGCAGAGCGAAGGGTCCAAGGGGCAAAAGACTTCCGAAGAGTGCTGCTGCTACTGTTGAGGTTGAAGATAAGAGAACCATTAATGTGTTTGATTCTTGGTCCGTGAATATGGAATGTGAGGATGATGGGGTCGTTATCTACACCGGTAAGGAAGAAGAAGAGGAAGAGGAGGTGGAAGAAGCTAAGACTGGAGTATCCGAGGAGAAGGTCAAATCTGCAGATGATGACACCAAGGAAGAAGATGCTACTGTTGCTGAGGGTGTTGATGCTGGAGAGGAGGAAGTGGTTGATAATGCCTCTGCGGAAGAGCAGACGGCAACTGATGCTACTGATAAGGAGGCTCCTGCAGAGGAGGCTGATGCTGAACCAGAGGTTTCTGAGGATGTGGAAGTTGACGTCCCTGTGGTTTCTGAAGATGCCAAAGAGCCAGTTCCCGTTGAAGAAGATGAGCAGGCGGACGATGTCAAGATCCCAGAACCGGTGGCAGTGGCGGAGGAGGAATCTGAACCAGTGGCGCAGGAAGCCGAGCCCACCGAGACGGAGGCAGCCTGATGCTATTAAACTATGAACGAAGGAGAGAGAGAAGACAGCTTACTACATAGACGACTGCCATCTAAACGGCGTCGGAATACTACACGCATTTCTGGTTGGAACCTGGAATCTTTGATTGGGATCTCCAGCAAGATCGCTTAAATTTAGATCTGAACCTCCCCAAACGTGGGTTCGTTCGCTGTTCAAAGCCCCGTGCACCCCCAACAACGCTGCGAGATCATCCCGCGCTATCCAGCAGCGGGATCAAAAGACGAAAAACAAAAACAAAAACAAAAAAAAAAGTTCAGATGTTTGACACTTTTCTCTCTGCTTTCCAGCCCTCTGCCCAGTGCTTCAAGCTTCTCTCCCCTCTGATCCTCACCGGCTGCCCAGTGCCACGGTCCTTCCCACTCACTTGAAGGCCCCACCCCACACGCTCGCTCGCTGTGCGCAGAACCTCGGATCACCCCCGGGCATCAATTATCAACAACACACTCGCTCGTTTAAAAACAGGGACACCCCCGCTGCGAAGAATGAAGTTTCTCACCGCCCTGCTGGCCTCCACTGGCCTTGTCAGCGCCGCCCTCCCGGTGATCACCGTCTCAGGTAACGCCTTCTGGGACTCCGAGACCAAGGAGCGTTTCTACATCCGTGGTGTGGACTACCAGCCGCTGGACAACGGCACCACAGTGGACAACCTGGGTAACATCACCACATGCACTAGGGACATCCAGAACTTGAAGGAGCTCGGTGCCAACACCATCAGAGTCTACTCCGTGGACAACTCTCTGGACCACTCGGAGTGCATGAAGCTGCTCGACGACGCTGGAATCTACCTCATTCTCGACGTGAACACCGCAGAGACCTCCATCTCCCGCCAGGAACCAAAGTGCTCCTACAACTCCAACTACCTCCAGTCCATCTTCGCCACCGTGGACGCCTTTGCCAACTACACCAACGTTCTGGGGTTCTTTGCCGGAAATGAGGTGATCAACGACAACGTGACCACCACCGCCGCTGCCCCATACGTCAAGGCCGTTGTCAGAGACTTGAAGAACTACATGAAGGCCCGTGATTACAGAGCCATCCCAGTTGGTTACTCCGCAGCAGACGTCACCTCTAACGTCTACTCATCCGCTGAGTACTTCAACTGTGGTAGCGATGCCGAATCCAGAATCGACTTCTTCGGTGTCAACGATTACTCCTGGTGTGGTCCATCTTCTTTCGTCACCTCCGGTTACTCCCAGAAGGTGAAAAACTACGCTGGTTACTCGATCCCAATCTTCTTCTCCGAGTACGGATGTAACACCGTTGGTGACACACGTTCCTTCTCAGAGGTGGGTACCATCTACTCCTCTCGTATGTCTGGTGTGTTCTCCGGTGGATTGGTCTACGAGTACTCCGAAGAGGCCAACCACTACGGGTTGGTGCAGATCGAGGATGACGGTGATGTTACCCTCTTGCAAGACTTTGACAACTTGAAGCAGATGTTCAACTCCACTACAAACCCTGATGGTGACGGTGGATACACCGCTAACGGTACCTACTCTGAATGCCCAAAGTTTGAGGATGACGTTTGGGAAGCTGACGTTTCTATCCCAGACATGCCATCTGCTGCTTCAGCTTTCTTCAGCTCTGGTGCCGGTGAGGCCCTTGGAACCGATATCGGCAACACCCAATGGGGATGCTACGACGATGATGACGATGACAAGAGCTCTTCCTCTTCTTCTTCTTCATCATCAACCTCATCATCATCATCTTCCCACTCCACATCATCAAGTGCTACATCTTCCAGCCAGGCCACAGCTTCCAGTTCTGCTTCATCATCCTCTTCCAAGGGTGCAAGTAATGTTTTGAAAGCCCCATCTTTCTACAAGTCTGCTGTTTCCACCGACGCTGTTGTTCTCGCTGGATTCATGATGCTCTTTGGATTCACAACCTTGTTGATCTGATCACAACTTATACCCATCCATTTTTTTTTTGATCCTTTTTATTGTCTTCTTCCTACGTGCATTTATCTTCCATATTTCGATCTCAAACCGCTACAAAGAATTTGTCTCACTGGTTTGGTTTGCAATAAAATTTAATTTCAACATGATCCATAAAACCTAATAAAAAACCGCCATCTTCGCTTATCTTTTGATCAACTCAATCCTCATCATATAAATGAATATGGTAATGGTAAATAACTCCTAATTATACAAGCGTCTATCCAACTCCCTCAAAACGTTAGCAACACTTTGCACTTCAACTTGCATCCCTCTGGTGGTCAATTTTCCTACCAACGTACTGAAATCAACGCTGTGGAATCCCTTATGCCTCGAAAGTGTCTTGTATGCATCTGCACAAGGGATGTAAATTCCCCTAGCATGACCTCCACCTGGTGTTTGTGTATCTAACGTTGTACCAGCACGCTTGATGATGGAGGTCAACTCATCATCTGGGGATATCGATGTGCTGTTCAATGGTGATGACACTTTTGATGAATGTGTAGAGATTGGTGGTGATACAGGACTCTTCTTCTCCTCAGGTTTGGCAGGTTCGGCCACAGATGCACGTGGTGAGGCCACTGGCGAGGTGTTCACGGATAACGAGACTTTTTGCTTCTCCTCTCCTTCACTCTTGGATGCAATGGTGGTACAGAAAAGTGTGGACATAGGGTCTAGTTGACACTGTGTACATGTCCCCGGGTTTCCAGTACATCCCGCTTGCTTTGTTGAACCTGAGCTCATGGATGGCTCTCTTGAATGTGTTGTATCTGTAGGTGTTCCAATCGCTGATCTGTGACGCTCTGAAATCTCCACTGTTGGGCCTGGGTGTAACACTGGAAGCTTGTTCCCCGAGACTGAAGAATGACGAGAGATTGGAGGTAGCACAGAGTCCTGGTTGGCTGGTGGTGCTTGGAACTGTTGAGCCTGTTGCTGCTGTACCTGTTGTGCCAGTGACTCTCTCTTTGAGTGGTTTTGTAACTCAGTGATGGCATTAGCAGCCTCCTTAGCAGCTTCACGGCATACACATGGTGAATCATCTGAACAGAACCCACATTGTTCCATTGGTGAGTTGAAGTCCTTCTCCTCTCCAATAGTGTCAAATACAGTAGAAAACTCCTTAGCGGTATCATCTTCATTCACCACTGGTTGCTTCTTGAGTTTTTTGAACTTGGGCATAGGCTTTGATACGTTCTTTGTCACCGTTCTTGAGAACTGCTGGGTAAAGTCAACCTCATCTGGAAGTCTGCGTTTGAGTGACACAGGAACCACCGATGGCATCACAGCGATCTTGACAGGCTGGATAGGCTGAACCTCACGAGGATGTTGGTGGTTGTGCTTCTTCTGCGATTTGATGCCGACCTGAGCACAAATGCAGTCATCCTTCTCACACACGCCACAGTCGAACTGGTCATCGTCACCACTAACGGAGGACACAGATGTCTTTGCAGTGGATGGTGCCAGTTGGTCACGTGGAGAGCTCAGTGCTGGCGAGACTGATAGACGTTGTTGCTGTTGTTGAAACTGCTGTGGTTGTTGTTGCTGCTGCTGTTGAGGTGGTGTTGGTTGTAGTTGCTGTTGCTGTGGGGCGAGCGGTTGATGAGTCTGAGGGAAGCGATAGTCCTGGTTAACAACATGAGTACGCTGAAGTGGTTGCTGCTGCTGTTGAACCTGTGGAGGCGATGGTCTGTAGTAGTTGAGTGGACTTGGTGCCTGCACGTGTCCGTTGGAGTACACTGCTGGAGGTGTTGATGAGTGTGAGCCTGGCCCACCGATGGTATTTGGCTGTGGCAGCACAGGCTGCTGCTGTTGCTGTGTGATCACCTGCTTAAACTGTGCAAACTCTCCCTTCATCTCGTTCAACGCCTTCAAGAGGAACTTGTTCTCCATCTGCAGCTTTGTGACGGAGTTCTTCCAATTGAGCTCCGCCATCTCCCTTTCCTTCTCAACCTCGCCCAGCTTCTGCTCCAGCTCCACGACACGTGTTGCCCGACGCTCCCTGAATGCTCTCTGAGCTGCTCTGTTTTGTGCCTTGCGCTTGGTGACCGGTGTGTCTGCGGATGGCTTTCTGCCTGGTTTTGGTCTTGGGGGGAGCACCCACTCTCTGGAGGTGACGATCTTGGTCACTGGGGCAGCGCCAGGTGAGGGCTTTGGGGCCAGCCCCGGTGTGCTCCCTGCACTGAGTGGGCTCTGGGCTATTGGAGTGTTGCCACTCATCTCGAGCTGGTGCTGGTGCTCGTTCGTTGTCGTTGCCGGTGCTTGAGGGTGGTCTCCAGACAAAATCGGGTGTATAGCTGGATCGAGCCTCTGGGGGTGTGCCAAAACGTGTCCCTGGTAGCTTTCTGGCGCTCTTCTTGGGCTCAATATAATCACAGCAGGTACCTGGTCAAGAATATCCAGTTTCCAGGACACTCAGAGGTGGGGGTTGTGTTGTTTTGCGAGACAGGGTGTGGACTTAGAAGGTGCCATCGGTGCCTTTTCAGCGACTTTTTTTATCAATTCGATCAGCTGCCCCGAGTGCGGCTTCGCGGCGCAATTTCACCAATCACGGCCCCGGGGAATGCGCTTATTCTCCAGCGATAAGGGGAACTTGTGCTCGTTTGTGTTCTTCTTGGATTGCTCTGTAGGATTCAGCATAGCAAACATGCCTCTTGACCTTTTTTTTTGCGGACAAAATCCGATGCTTCCACCTCACAAAACGCCCTGGATGCTCCACAATCTGGCCGCACAGTGATCACCCGAGGTCGGAACTCCCTTTCAGCCAACGGCAGGTCACGTGCTTGGGCTAGAAGCGCCCTCGGATGTAGCATTCAAATTTCGCGAATCGATTTCTCCAAATGTGCCACTTTTCACACTTTTGGGAGCATCTTTGTTTATGTTTCGTGCTTTCATGAGGCTTTCGTTGGTGCAATAAAAGGGTTGTTTCGGGTGGATTCTTGTTTCCTGCACATCAAGATGAAGCGTTACTCACGGCTAGCCCTGCTCGGCTCCTGCACAGCAAGAAGGCTCCAGTCCACAGCGGCAGAGGGGGCATCGCAGGCATCTCAGATCCTACAACGGATGGTAGAGGAGTCGTCGCAGCCAACGAGCGGTGAGAGCAAAGTACGGAAGAAAACCAAGCTTGAGAGAAAGAGGGAGAAGCAGGAGAAGAGGCTTGCACTGCAGCAAATGAAACTTGAATTGCAGCTAAGGAGAGAAGAGAACCAGAAACCGATAGCGAAGCCCGTAGAGCCCGTCACCAGGGCCAAAGGAGGGTATCCACTTGATGCACCAGAAGACTATCAATACTCCTATGATCTATACACCGAATCATTCACCAACAAGTCAACAATATCATCAGATGAACGATATGTGCCCATTGAGATGCCCGATCAAGACCCAGTTCCCAAACTTGAGCACAAACTTTCCAGAGTGCTGTTCTCGCCAGGTGTGCAGTTTCTCCAAGACCCACGCACAGGAGTTTACAACTTTAATCCCTATTTGAAACACATCAGGCCAATTACCGAATTTGATTTCGATGCAATAACTACATTTGTCAGTGCCTCGAAGGACCAAACTCTTTCTTCATTAGCTAAGGAGCATGGGCTAAACTACTATGCATCAACATCATCAATGACAGGAGTCCTATCACACATGCACTTCTTGATCTCAAACTTCCGTCCAGCATCCACAGATGCCTTTTCAAAAGCACATAACATGAGATCAAGTGGCTTCTTCACCCGTGGAGCCAAGTTACCAGCCACTGTCATCATTAGAAAGAATGGGTCAACGTATTCTGTGGATTCGGATAAATCTGCAGATCGTGAGATGGTGTTGTCACAGTTGGGCCACTCGTTGGAGAGATTCTTGACAAAGACACCCGAGGAATTCTCTCAGTACAAGAAAAGTGAAACAACGAAGACCATTGTGGAGGGGAACACATATCACTATGCCAAGATGGGTGGATTCTTGATGAGATCACAGTTGGACTGTTACGATTCGAGATTACCAGGCACGGGTACATTTGATCTCAAGACCCGTGCAGTGAGTGCTGTTCGACATGATTTGGCAAGAGCTGAACGTGACTCGACTGGATACAGAATCACCAGAGCTGTGGGTCAATATGAATCTTTTGAGCGTGAGATTGTGGAGTTGGCAAGATCCACCATGCTCAAGTATTCGTTGCAGGCACGTATTGGTAACATGGATGGTATCTTTGTTGCCTTCCATAACATCGCAGAAATGTTTGGATTCCAATATCTTCCAAGGGAACAAATGGACGAGATCTTACATTCATTTGGACGCAAGAAGGCCAAGCTGACAGCAAAACACATTGATACCAACCCTGAACTTTTACATTCGGAAGAAACCAGACAAGAGCTGATATCGAAGCATGCAGATGAAGAGTTCAAGATCTCTATGAAGCTTTGGAATATCATATTGGATAACATCACAAGGGAGCATATTCCTGACTCCTCATTCAGATTAACAGTAAGTGCAGAGCCATTGACTCCTTTTGAATCGAGGCTGAACGTTATTGCAACACCAATTGCAGAGGATGAGATTGAGGAACTACAAACCTCTGGCGAGAGATTACAAAAATTGTTGGTGAAGGCCGTTGATGAAGACGAACATGCTGACATCTTGGATAATCACATCAATGGAATCAAGAAACTCAACACACAGTTGAGACACTCACCAATTGTGCTCAAACTCAATATCAGAAACTTCTTTGACGGTGTCGAATCCACGGAACGTCATCCTAACTTACCCTCGTTGGATTCCAATTGGGAGGTTGGTGTTGGATTGGTTCAGGTGAAAAAGAAAGATGTTACTACAAAGTTGTATGATGAATACCTTTCAGAGAAGCTGGACATGATGAAATTCAGTGCAACAGTGAGAGAGGATGACGATACAGGTTCATTTGTGAAGCTGCTCAGGGCATTTGGTAAAAAGGGTCTTGAGAGTCGCCGTGCTGCAGATGATGTTGGTGAAGGGGCTGTGGTTTGGAATGATGAATGAGCTACAGCCTGCTTGTATATACTAGACGCATGTTGCATGGTTAAGACAACGCAAATCTTAATGAACTATAGTAATGAATAACCAGAGATCGAAGCATCCCGGCCATGTGAGCGTAATTCAACCAAGTCATTTGTGTGTGATTCATCATACCTATGTCTATTAAAGTGCAAGTGTTTTATCTTCATAATGATCCGTGGACCTCATGATGCCCCAAAGCCATATAAGGTTCCCAACTTTTCTTTTTAACTCGGTGTCTCTCCGTCTCTCCTCCCTTTCTTGTTGATGTATGTATAATGCAGTTTACTTTTTGTTTGGTTTGTCCCTTCGAATCTTCCCATAGGTCAAATATCATGCCAGTTCTTGTAACTCCACAGCCTCCGCTGGTGCCTCATAGTAGTACTTGAAGTAGATGAATTGGAATGCAATGAAGAAGTCCAACCCCATCTGGAACGATGCAAAGAACAAGAAGATGATGGAGATGTTCTTGGCTCCGAACATGAGGTATCCAATCTTGGTGAAATCACCACATAGCCATGATAGTAATAAAAGCAGTTTAAATCCCTCTATGGATTTCAAGTTGTGTAGTAGGAGGATCTGTGGGAGGGGTAATAACGACTCAATGAAGAGGCCCACGGTTCCCAAGATGCCTCCAAATTTCTCATAAGGCTGTAGTAGCAGCGTGAGGGCAACCACCACTGCCGTGAATCTGAATAGGAATCTCCAATAGTTTTTCTCTGAGTTCCACTGCCAAAAATTTCCGATTCTGCGATAGTTTGGATCAAAGAACCTCACGAAATGAGTGATCAGCACCACTAGAAGGTCCTTTATAGCAGTGAATGTGGTTGCAACTTGGAACTTTGACTCCACAAAGTTTTCCGTCCACACCCTGTGGAGCTCCTCCTGGATCGAAGGTCCGACTTGGAGCATGTTCACGTCGTAGTTTGCGGCTCTGTAGAGCAGTGAGACCTTGAGCAGGATGGCCTGGATGAAGATCATGACGCAGCTCTGTCGCAGCAGGGCGGGCTCGTAGGGGATGATGAAGTAGTATGCGATTCTGAGGATGGACGCGACCATCATGGTGGCGCAGATGTCCAGAGAGAAGCCCATGGAGGACTGTTTGCGGTGGATGCCCAGGATGGTTGTGCCGTAGGAGAAGAGCGGGGTGAAGGTGATGAAGTTTGCGGTGAGCAGCTCGACGGAGAGCCACTCCGGGAGGTAGAACTGGTTGATCGTATCGACGTAGCTGCCGATCGTCATCTCGTGTTCTCTTTGTGTGTGTTTTGTATGGGGGGTTGTGGGTTGTGGGTTGTGGGTGGTGCTGTTCTCTTGGGTGGTGGAGGTGTTATACGGTGCACAGGTTGACGTGTCTGGTGAAAATGTTTGTTTTCTTTTCGTGGGCGGGTACACGCTAAATTCCCGGCACGCGACCGTTTGACAAATAGACGCGTTCTACGTCCTGATCCTTCTTCTTTCATTGTCAATTGCTCGTCTTGCGTACGCTATTTAACGTATCTATCATTAATTTATTGAACCTGAGGAAGCCCACCCTCCCCCGCGCTACAACGCTCCTACTAGTTGTTCTTCTTAGCGCTCTCCGCATCCCGCACCGTGTCACCGGCAGAGGAAGAGGAGGAGCCATACGAGTACAACAACGCACCGGCAAACACCAACAGCGCACCAGCACATCCCGTCACACTCAGACTGTTGTCGAACAGCCACACGGAGAGCAGCAGAGAGCCAAACTTCCGCAGCAGAAGCACCACACTCACGCTCAGCGCCGTCGTGTTGCCCGCCAGCATGTTGACCCCGCGTACGCACACAAACTGCGTCGCCACGTTGAGCATCAGGTACACAACCTGCTTCGACACTGATAAGCCCAATGGCAGGCCAAGTCTCTCAGGGTCCAGCCACAGCACGGAAAACTCACGTCTAATGCGGGGCCACACAAGCACGAACATCGGCAGCCCCAGAATGTGCGAGTAGAACAGGTTTTCCTGCCAGTGCTTGCCGTACCGGCGGAACGTTTCCTCGTTGTGCAGCCCCAGCATCGCCATCAGTACCGCTGCAAACAGCAGTACACTGATACCCGTGAGAAACACCACGTCCCCTGATACGATTGAGTGGTACCTATTTGTCTCAGCCTGCGTGTCCCCCAGTAGCACGGCTTCCCGCGTGTGAAACATCTCCGTGTCCTTGTAGAGGGTCGTGATCACTGCACCAACAGTCAACAGCACAGCACTGCTTATCTGGGTCCAATTGTAGCGCTTGCTGGCGAACAGCCACCCAATCACCATCACCACTGCTGTCCCTGAGGAACGGAACACGATGTGGATGGGCATGGAGATGTTGAATGCAAACACAGAGTTGTTGAGTACGGAGACCACGAAGAACATCACGATGCTCGCGGACCATCTCCTGAGGGGAACCTGGTTCCTCTTCACGAAGAACGGGGGTCTGGAGCGGTCAAAGAAGTGGATGTACCCCTCCAGAGCAATGAACAGGAACTGGCAAAAGGTGACAACGGTTCCTGAGTCTGGGTGCTCCGTGATAATCTTCTCCAAGGTGAACACGTTGGAGCAGCACCCTCCAAAGATCAGCCCGAGCACCGTAAGCCACTCCCTGAGAGCCACCTGCGACACCGCGGAGACTTGTGGTGGTACGGACTTGGTCATCTCCAGTGTCCACTGTTCCAGGCGTATTGCCTCCTTTTATCTCCCAACAACAGTGTCCAATTGGCCGTTGATGCTAATGTGTCGCTGGGATGATTGTGGCTCAATTGTTCTGCACCCGGCCCCGGGCTTCAAATTCTACTAATCTCGCGAACAATACGTGCTAGTAGTACAAACGTCGCAGTCCACAACCCAGGGGGTAATCCCAGACAAGGCGAGCGAGTGTATTTCGACAAAGTTTAGAGCCATGCATTCGTAAATCATGCCAGAGAATCAAAATCCACAGAGCTAAGAAAGTTCAAGGGTCTCAATGAATCACGATGAGCGTGTAGTTTCAATCCACCTTCGCAGCTGGGTTACCAATGATACCCAGATTGTCCCTCTTGACTCTTTTACCACGACACAACGTTGGCAACTTCTTGACAAAGACAACAAGTACCACCACAACAACCAGGTATCCAACTCCTCCAAACTGGTGCAATGGTTCTAGCACCTTGAGCGGGCCCGAGAATGGTGAATGTCTCATCTTCTTCTTCACATAACCATCAATGACACCATGTAAGGTGAGTAATGTCTCACGGAGCAGATATGGAGTGTCCTTCAAAGATAAAGCACCACCAGTGGTATCTGTGTCGTAGTATGCATTTGCATCTCTATCAATGATAATCACATCACCAACTTCATATGACTTCTCACCGATATTGATCCCAACAATTTTCAGCAGTTTCAAGTCTTCAACATCGATAAATCCACCAATCACGTCTTTCTTGGAATCATATTTGATCTCTTGTGCCAATTTCTTAATGATGTTTTTCGGCTCCTCACCTTTGGCCTTCAACTCCAAAACTTCCTGCTCCTTATGATCACGCGTCTTCAAAATCTTGGTAAATGCAGCTTGATCCCTTAGATCCATGAAGTCATGCAATCCAACATTAAGACTGTAAGTCAATGCAACTGCCTCCATCTCTCTTGAAGTGTCCACAACGGCAAGTGCAAGCTTTTGTGATAAATCCCCAGATTCCATAAATGCCTTGTAAGATTTACCGGTAAACTGGGTCAACCCAGGTGTGGACACTTGATTCATCCAGTCGATAACACGATATTGATCCCTAATATCATTTGGTGCAAATGACTGGAACACTTTTGGTGTCAACATCCCCTGTCTGAATGCCAACAACGTTGGTAGAGTGGTCATCGTTTCCACTTCAAATCGTTGTTCGTTAAAATCACGCACCTCTTCAGTTTGGTTATAGTTCACAACTTTGTATATGTTCCTTTTTTGTAATTCCACAATTTTCAATACCTGTGTATCATTCGATGTGAAGAGTTTGGCATTGGGCAGCTTGGAGAGAGGTTCCAACAAGTATGGTAACAGATCCTTGTCTTCATTGGTTGTTGTTTCATCATCGTAGAGATACACAAATGTAACATCAGATGAGGTTGGGAGGGTATCTCCTGCTGAAAACTTTGATGATGTGAGGCCTTTATCGATAAGATCCAATGCCTTGATGTTTGGGAATTGAGAAATTTCAATCATCCTCTCTGCAAATTGTGAAATATCTCTTGGTGTCAATGAATAAATCTTTTCATCCATTTCAATCACTTTGGCTGCATTTACACCAGGTAATAACAGCATGACATGAGGTTTTTGTAGGTTCAGGCCCAACTTGGTACATATTTGTCTGTTTGATAAACAGTTGAAATGGCCTGGTTCGATATTCAACCTTTGGACTTGATTCGATACGATGGACCAGCTTCTTTGGAAATCCAAACATTCTTCATCAAACCGAGTATCAAACTTGTCCTTATCATATGTGTCCAGGTCATTGAACACATAACTCGGCCACAACGAGATCAACTGAGGCTTGTTCAACTTCTCACCGAGCATTTGCACCATGGCATCTGTGCTTATAAATTTGGACTTGGACTCGATGTGGAAGTTCTCATCTGCAAGATCCACTGCAGAGTCTCTCATAAATCTGATGAAGTCCTCTTCAGTTCTCTTGAAGCCTCTAGGATAGTTTTTGATGAATCCACCTGGGCCATAAAGTTTTATAGCAGGGTATGCATTGATCTTCTCTCTATTGCACAGATCTCCACTCGATACACAGTCAACTTGGGCCATATCAATCCCCAGCGTTTGGCCCTCTTCATGGAAGTCCAAATATGTTGCCTCCCACGTTGGTGCTAGATGTTTGCAATGTGAACAATAGGGGCTGAAGAACTCGACGAGATGAAGTCCAGTCTGTAACTTGGTGTCAAAGGATTGCATCGATAACGGCTCGGGAACAGTGCCTTCAAGGGCGGCTCGCACCAGCGCCACGAGACCTGCGGTGTATAGCAAACTGTTGAGCAGCATCCTATTCTTTCTCCTGTCCCTCCGTGTGTGTTCGTTTGTGTGTGTTGTTGTCTAGCCGCTGTGGTTGGATGTTGAATGATTCATGAGATGAGTGGATTAATTGCCATCGTGGCCACCCACCCGCCAGCGGGCCGCGAACCCCAGTCCGAGCTGTTACGGGATCCCACTGCCCGCTTTCGGATATTACTCTGCTTTTTATTACGTAATGCATAGGTCACGTGATCTTCCCATGGCCTTGTGGCCCGTGGGCCTATGACTCGCCAACGTATCGTGACCTTCCACCTCCTTTTGTACTGTTTGGCTCGGAGAAGATAGCAGAACACATAATGTTCAAGCTGAACAATCTCCTCAAAGGGTCACGGGCTCGGCCAGAGCTCTGATCACTCTTGGAAGCTTGGAAGTTGGTGCAAGAAGTGATGTACACTGTAACGTAATGTGCACATGTAATCCATCTCTCTAGACTCTAGAGTTCACCAAGCATCCCGATTCACCAGAGATATAAGCTCAAAAGATGTGAGACAATTCCAATGCCACTAACTCATCGAATGCTTCAAAGTTTCAAGTTTGCATGCCGTGAAGCTGCTATAATAACTCTCGTATATCCATGAAGAGCTTTTTTGAGCTTGGGCGCGCTAAAGGCTAGTGGCACGTCACATATGCAGACACGTAGCTCGCCAATCTCGGACGTACACGATATACATGATGATTCAAGGTGTACCCCCATAGACATTATCAAGCCATACGTACGAGTACTGCTAGTACGCTAGTAGTACATAGTAGATCTCACTTTCTCACTACATACCCACAGATTTGGGGCTGTGACTTCATGAAGATTCAAGACAAGGCACTTGACGTCAACTTGGATTGTGCCTTCAAAGCGTAGCCGTTCAACTGGCATACCGCCTACATCCGAGAATGGGGATAGGCATGTACTACACGCTGTAGGCCCGTACGGGGGAGGTCTGGAGAGTTGGGCAAGACCGTGTAAATTCTCGTTGGCGAAAACCGTATCTTTTGGGCAACGGAGGGGCCAGTTTGGACTCTTTGTTCACCAATTTCATTAAATATCATGAGTGAACTTTAAGGAATTGTTTTCTTGCAATTGTACGCTAGCTAGATGGAGATTCGCCTTTGTTTGTGATACTACACTTGCAAGCGAGCACAAGGCGACAAAGAGCCCGAAATCCACTATATGCACCTGCGGAGAGATAGCACATGACACAGGAGTTCGGGACCCGGGAAGTTTATCGCGGTGTCAACTTTCCCCGCCAACTTCCGTCTTCTAACTCCCAAGTTGTCCCAACTTCCAACTTCCTACGCGGTTCCTACGTTCCTGCCAGCTTCGCAGGGGGGACATGGCCCCTTATATCCCCATATCCCCGTGTCTCTAGGCCTGTCAAGTTGAGGAAAGTGCCAGTTCTAGTAGTACATAGCATACTGAGTTACTTCAAGATCCTCAGTGATTAAAAGCCGGTAATTGGCGCCATGTGTGGTGGGACAGCAAGACAAGGGACCCAGGCGACAGACGCTTTGCAATTGTGGCATTGTGGCCATGGGCATCACCTCAAATTTCAATCCTTTCGTATCTCATTTCCATAAGGCCCAGGGCTCAGCTCCTGTCTACTAGCCAGATTACGTTAGTCTTCACGGCTAGTGCCGACACCTTATCAAGCAAAGGAAGCTTCTCAGTGTATGACTACTACTTCTAGCTCACCGCCGAATAAATGAGGCTTCTCACTTCATACGTTAACTAAATCTTGATTCTTGAAGGCTGACTGGTTTTATTGGCTTTTGGTCTGCGTTCCTGTGGAGGGGCGGGGGTAGAAGGGGGGGGGGGGGGCGGTGGCCTACCTTCAGAAGTTATTTGGATAGGTTCACCGTTCCAGTCGTGTGTCACCGTATCATCGTGCAGAGGAAATCGAGATCAAGTCACCTTCGTTGCAGGACATTCCCAGTGGTGGGATCGCGTTGACACCTCCATGCCGGGGTCCATGGAGAAAGAGCCCATAAACGTATGATGTGATGCTACTACTACTCTGCCTGCTTGGTATACACGCGATAAAGAATTCAGAGTTGTTACCGCTTTTCCAGGCCTAGACGTCCGGGCAGCTGCTAATCGTTCGCCCGCGCTCCCCCTCACCCCCTCTCTCGGCCTTTCCCGTGATGTGTACCAGACTAGGGTTTGCAGACGTTTGCGGAGGTGGCGCAAACCACAGACACACGCGAGACAGGAAGGGCTTGATGGCTTGATGCGTGTTACGAAACAGTGGCTAGAGGGCTAGAATAGTGCGCAGAAGCCCCCTGTGGCCGGGGAAGGAGGGGCGATAGGGCGACATGAGGCCACCAGGAGTAGGGGCAAGGCAAGACTGGCCCCTCTCACAAAGGCCAAAACTCAAACACAGAGCCATAGGCTGTGTGCGTATGTGGGCTTCTGTGTGTTCCCGATGCGCTGTCAACCATATCACGGCACGGCGTGTGCAGAGCAGCACCAGGCAGCTGCCTTTAGGGGCGAAACATGGGGCACTCTCGGGGAGCTACCGGGGACAGGTGTGTCGGGCACTGGAATCTGGATTTACCACTCATCCGCCACATCGTCCCCCGAGTTCAAACACTCGCCAGGATAAGGGACGGCCGAGTTCCAACGTCTACGCGTATATATAGGGCATGGCGAGGCAGCACGCGCGGGGGTAAGGCAGTAGCCAGGGCACCAAAGCTCAAACGTCCAGACGTCAAGACTCCGGCGAAAGTGACGAGGTGCAACTTGCGAGTTAGTACACTCTGTACATACTACGAGACTGCTCTTCCACAGCAACTGAGCAGAGCAGCGTGCGTCAAGAGCAATTGCCGAGTGCGGTGTCTGTATAAAGTAAGGTTGCGATCCCCATTGTGATCTCCACCCTCAGCGCGGGACCCTCAGCTTCCCACTCGCCCCAGCACCTCCAGCACACGTCCTTCATAGCACTCTGCCTGGACCACCACCACCACCACCACCACCACCACCTGCCCTCCAGCATACCGGCTCTGTTCAGCAGCTCAGACCTCTTGAGCAGTCACCTCTAGGGCGCAGAACACGTGACACGTGACACGCCAGCACACGGCAGCAGCTGATCTCTGCCCAGCTGTCCCTTCCCCACGCGCGCGCGTACATCTCTATTGTTGCTCAGCTCACCCTCCCTCTCCCTCTCCCACAACCACAACCACAACCACCAGACGCGGCGAAGGACGAAGCACAGAACACATAGCTCCAGATTCCGTATCCCACAAGCATCAGATAAGCCTCCCAACACCAACACCATGCCCGTGGCCAAGCGGATGGAACCGACCTACAGGGGCTACGTGGGCTCGACCCGGGACGCACTGCTCGTGATCGAGGCCGTGCTGAGCGGGCAGCTCGAGGCTGTACCGCGTAGGCCACACGACAGGGAGCGAAGCCAGCTTATCAGCAGTGGCAAAGTGTTTGTGTTCATCGAGGAGCGTTCCGGCATCAGGCGCTGGACAGACGGCGTGGCCTGGTCGCCCTCACGGATCCTGGGCCGCTTCCTGGTGTACAGGGAGCTTGACCGGTCCGCCCTCGCCTCGTCCAAGGAGGCCCGTGGCAACAAGAACAAGAAACGCAGGAGCACTGGCGACGGAGACTCTGGCCCAGGTGCACCCATGCCCACCTCGGGGACCTCGTTCTCATCCACCAGCTCTGCGGGCTCCACAGGCTCGATATCCCTGCCCATGAACAACGCTACCGCCTTTGGACTCCCCGTGATGGAGACGACAGAGAGCCAGCAACAGAACCAAATGCAGCCGCCTAGTTCAGTACCGAACACATCCATGAAACGATCCCTTGTGGGGTCACTTATCGCCTCGTATGCCTTCAAAGAGCAAGGGCTTGTGAAGAAGACGCTCTCGCTGACGATCAACAGGGTCGATCGCACCACACAGCAGCCTGTCATTGAGACCATCCACCTTGTCTCCTACTACACCGCTGAGGATGTCATTGGACAGAAGCTTTCAAGACCTTCGGAGCACTCTATCTTCAAGAATATTCAGCTGAGTGATGAATTGTGGACCGCGCTGAAGGAGAGTTCAATTGGTGGCAAGATGTCGATCAATGAAGATGATGCGTTTTTGTTTATGGACCAGGCAAGCACCAACACCGTCTCATCGATGGGGCTTGACGCTCCATCAAATATCACCGCCGCTGCTCAGCCACAAAACCCATTCGCCACACCATCAGCACATGCTTCGAGTATATTCTTGGGACATCCACAATTTCTGGATCAGCAGCAACATGGCGCTCCTCCTCCGCCTCATCACCACCATGCTCATCATCCTTCACAACAGCAACACCATCATCATGCTTCACAAGGCGGTGCACCAATTGTACAGTACCCTCAAGTGGCTATGAACTTTGGCTCATACTCTGGGTATCCACTTGCCCCATCCTCCACTAGCACAACTGGCTCATTGGCTTTCCCAAGTACGACTAATCCGATCCCACCATCTCATCATTCTTCTTTCTCGCTCCCACCGCCATTCTCAACCCATTTGATTGCAGATCAGAGTACTGGTGCCTCCACAGCGGGTGGTCCTCCTGCACAACAACAACAGCAACCTCAACACTACATCCTAGATGGAATCAACAGCGGGGTTCCACCAATGTTTCATCACCAGGCTCCAAGACCACCAAGATTCTCACATGGTTCAAGTGGAAGCATGGGGAATGCAGGTCAATTCCACATGTCTACAGGCCATCCACAATATCCTCAACAGAACCATCAACATCAGCCTCACAACATGCAAGCACAATCTCCAGATGCATCACCAACTAGGGTCAAGTCTGAGTTCTCACCAAACTACATCACTGGGGTAACACATATGAACATGGCTCAGCCAAATGCGAATCCATCTGGTGGTCCACAGGCTCCAGGCCCAGCATCAGGCAATGCACAACAAGTTGGTGAACTACCACCTGGTGTTTTCCCAGCTGTTCAACCTCCACAGAGATGGTTTGGTTCCAGCGGCGATGAGGGCCATTATGGTGTTGGATACCCTGGTGGACAGTTTGGTCAACCACATTGATGTCTATGATGGAGCTTGTCGTTTCGGCCAGATCTTGCGTGATTGATCAGCTTGACTAATTTTGATGACGCTGTCCATTGATCATTTTATGTTTGTTCCATATTTGTTCGAGCCTTATTGTTGTTGTGGCATTGGAAAGAGAAAGAGAAAGAGAAAGAGAAATAGAGAAAGGAGAGAAAGATCATGAGGTTTATGAATTTTGCTTTTTTGCAGGGAAATGGCTTGCTGCTTTCAAGCTATAGTTGCACCCCCACCGGACTACGCTGTTTACTTAAAATATTTTGTTCCTTGCACACACATACTCTATCTCACTTGCATGTGGGATATGTGTATTTTTCTTCCCCTTGAGAGATATCCTTTGCTGTTATGATTTCGTCTGTTCTTGTAATTGTTAAATCCGTCCACTTGTTTAATTGTCTTCTTGTATGTTAGTTTCATACGTTTAATCGGTCAACTTTAATTGAAGTTTTACTTTCTACGTCTGCGTACATTTGATTTCCAGATCTATGATCAACAACTTGGCCCCAGCTCTTGTGCCTTGGTGCAGACTAGTGCACACGATCAGCTACGCCGCGCTGCTGCACATATTCAAGTTTTGCGGCCGGATCCCAAACAAGCTGAACGTGCCCATTTTTCAAGCAAAGGTGTCCGCATGATCGCATCTTGATTGACCATCCGTTTGACCACTGAGTGTCAACTCTGCCCTACAGTTGTGTGTGTGTGTGTGGTGAGTCGAGCTGCTTGTCCTATGGCGGAGGGCGCAGGCAGTGTTGGTGCGGGGGCGCCAGGTGCATGAGCGCACAATGTGTCAGAAGTACTTCGTGATCGTGACAATAGGCGGGATCGACACATATACGTAGCGGACGTAATGAAAGTTATGTCATGAGGCTAAACTGTGGAAAAGATAACTTCCAGGTACTGTACAGCACTAAAAGTTGATTTCATCCCTTAGTTTATCCGTCCCATGACGTGGGGTATGTACAATAAGCTCAAGATTTGGATCTGGAAAACGATTGATGTCAAGCTTTTGTTCCCTCGCTTATACTTCAGCCGCCATGAGCCGCGGCAGTGCCGATTTTGTATTACGACGCCCACGTTGAAAAAGGCTAATATACGAAGCCCGTGGAAGTTATCAGCTTAGTTCTTGTTTGGAGCTTAGGTTAGTGTTTAACATCGAAGATCAAGATCCAGGGGTGGGAAACACGTTGGAGCCGATGAGCTAAGGCGTCAGTACTAGTATCTAGTAGTGCTACCCCCACCGCGGTAGTCACGTGACCTACCGGAGTCCTACGGGGGTAGGAGAACCGAGGGCGAACGCGGATTTAAGCCGCACATCACGTGACCATAACCCTCGGCCGTGATTCGTCGAGAGTCGCGGCGGCCCTTTGCCTATATATATGTGGCCTATATATGTGGTGATACTTTGGGTAAGATGAAGCATGGATGCCCATTACGGTAGATGCCAGGCTCAACAGCGGCCCTTCTCCATGCACAAGTCCGGAGAACCATTCGCCACATCGCCATTCAACTGTGCAGCGATGTGGATGTGTCACGGTTATGGCTGATTGGTGGGGAAGATTGAGTCAGGCTGGGGGAGGGGGGAGGGGGCGAGGGGCCTTGAGTTGAGCCGTTGATCCAGCGATTCACCCATTGTTGACTTGGGAAGTGGGTACGCTGGCACTACTCCCAGAAGTCCAGCGTGCTCTGTAGCTCCACAACGTCAATCAGCATTAATAAACCGGTGTATAGGGGTGAATTGTAAACACCAGGCGCCTGGAAGCGTCCGCTCTCCGACACAGACTGGAAGCCACAAGAGCCGGGGCCCGCACGCGCTACAGCCAGACTCCAAACCCCCCAGCAGCTCGACGTTTTCACCCGCAAAAAAGACCCGAGCAGCACTGCAAAACACCCTCTGCCATACCATCAAGCACTCTGAAATACTGCACATCGGGCGCCACCGAGAAACCGTCAATTGGTAAGCCACCTCCACACCAACGGCCCCGCCAGCAGCTTCTCCGGATCGGTCTTTGGTCTCTTCTCCGCCAGCGCTTTGGGCTTTTGCCTGGTTTTTTTGCCCCAGAGAAAATTCAGAAAAAGTCGAGAGCTCCACTCGCAACAGCCTAAACACCGGCACGCTCCAACCGTCATCGACACCCCACACAACACACTGGCTCGAGTGGATCTCCAGTGCCCTGCACCTTTATACCAAGCACAATCCACTCTGCTTGCGCCGTCCGCTCTTCCTCGCACTTGAAGCGCCCAATTCCGCCACCTACACGCCAGGCCGCTACGACACACAAGCAAGCGAGAGGGCACATCCCAACATCCAGCAGACTCCATCAGCACATAGGAGCACTACAAAATAGGCCCCGTACACTATTTGCACACTCAAGCAGCACAACACACACACATATATCCATGAAGGAGCAGCCGCCCATGTCTGAAACACCGGTGGCTCACGCGGTGCCGCAGGAGATCTCCACAACACAGATCATCACGGCGCCCTCTTCCAACCTGCTCTCAGACACACAAGTCGTGGCCATCAGCGGTGCACTGGCAGGGTTCCTAGCTGGTGTGTCCGTGTGTCCACTCGACGTGGCAAAGACACGGCTTCAGGCCCAAGGCGCACTCGCTGTCACAGCTCCACACAAGTATCACGGCATAACAGGCACGTTGAGCACCATCTTCAAAGAGGAGGGAGTTCGGGGTCTGTACAGAGGACTTGTCCCCATAGTCTTTGGATACTTCCCAACTTGGATGATCTACTTCTCCGTGTACGAAAAGGCCAAAAAGACATACCCCTCACTACTGAAACAGAACCTCGGACTGGAGTCAGATTTCATCACACATTCAATGTCTGCATTCACTGCTGGTTCAGTATCAACATCACTGACAAACCCAATCTGGGTTGTCAAGACCAGACTGATGCTTCAAACTGGAGATGGAAAATCAACAATCAACACAAACAAGAACAACTATTACAGAAACACTGCAGATGCATTCAGAAAGATGTACAAAAATGAAGGGTTCAGAGTGTTCTATTCCGGTCTGGTACCGTCATTGTTTGGATTGTTCCACGTTGCAATCCATTTCCCAGTGTATGAAAAACTCAAACATGCTTTCAAATGCAATGAAGAGTACAATGACAAGTCATCAAAGTTGTTAAGGCTCATTGCTGCCAGTGCACTATCCAAGATGTGTGCATCAACATTGACATATCCACATGAAATCTTGAGAACGAGAATGCAAATAAGGTCAATAAACACACAGGCCGGTGGCAATGCAAAGTTGATCAATACCATCGTGAGCATATACCAAAAAGAAGGTCCAGTTGGATTCTATTCTGGATTTACTACCAATTTGGCGAGAACTGTACCTGCTTCTGCCATCACACTCGTGAGCTTTGAATACATCTCACGGTACTTGGCAAAATCTATGCAATTCTGACATACACACACACACATTCATAAGAGAAGGGTGGGAAAATGAAGAGGTTCACCTGAAGACCCTTTTGATAAGGGTTCCAAGTCAAGTCTGTCTCCTGGAGAGTATGGAGTACAGTTTATTATATTTGAAAAACGAGGCATTCAGCATATTATGATCAACTGTGATCAGTGTAGGCGGCCAACTCCGGTATATGTCCAGCTTGCGGATCAAAGACATTATCCTATCAGTAGTATAACTCAACAGCGATACGATAGTTCGCCTTTGTTAGGTGAATAGAGCTCTTCGTGCATCCGCGTACTTGGAGCTGCGGAGAAGCCCGCGATCGCTAGATGGTGGATCTTACCCCGGTGTTCACCGCCTTTGTGTCACACCCACGAGTTCAGCCACAGTGGCTCCCAATACGGATCGCTGCTACCATAATCTGTAGATCAGAGACATAGAGAAAAGTCCTGTGATCCTTGCATCCTGTGACTTGTCTGGCTGATTCCAGATCGCTTTTCAATTTCGCTCGCATCTAGCTACACACGCATACTGCTATACATCCGATCATGACGCCTCAGAATCTTTCATTGTTGACGAGCTTGCCCATGGAAATACTTGCCAAAGTTGTTGTCCATATCTCTCCAGATGACCTTATCAACTTGATGCATGCCACAGGTGGCAAATTGGCTCCCCTGTTCCGTTACTTCACAGATACATTGACATTCGAACAAAACTACACCTTCCCACTATACAATGGCGCCAAGTACCAACTCATCCACGACACACGTTCTCCAGAGGAAAAGGGATTCTTTTTTTGCCAGCATGCACATGACCCAAGTCAGTGTGAGCAACCACCCGAGTCACATTATGAGAATAATGAGAACGAGAGAGCATTTGTGGAAACCAACCAGCTCCAGTATGGCTTGGTGAATATTGTAATCATTGGTGGGAGTAACGAGAATGCTGCTGTCCAGAGATTCCAAGGGAGAGATAACTTCATCTATTTCCTTCGAAACAGAAACCGTGGCCCCAACAGGCCTTACAAGGAGACAATCACTTCCTTGTTACCAACTTCCGAGGTTATCATCCATCTGGACACAACGACTTTACTGATTGACGATGAAACTAATACTGAGCATCTCCACATCGACAGAAGATCAAACCACTTAACTTTTGACTTGATGAACCCATCCAGGAGAAGCTTGGCTTTGAAAGTGCAGCATATTCCGTGCCTGAACTTCGAATTATTTCACACAAGGCCGACGCCACTGTTGGCCTTCCATTTCCCAACTTTACCACGAGACAATGCTTCCATTACTGCTGACACAGTCCCTGTTGCAGTGAGCAATATCCCCGAGTTGGGTCTCAGCACTGAATCAACATACTTGTTGTTTCACAGAGTTGTTAAAAGGGGGATTCAAATACTTGACTTCAGGATGCGTGGAATCTCTCACTCCCCAACAATTCATATGGTTGGTTGCAATATTGACACGATCAATGAGCTCACAGTCACATTCAGTGCTCCGTCATGTACTTCCATCCGTATGGAACATTGCAAGTTTCACAGCGTTCATTACGTGGAATTCAATTGTTTGATAGATCCTCAGAGGGAGACATTTGGACCGAGAAGCTTTATTGGAACTCCGGAGGGATATTGCCAAAATTTCTTCACTGCAATGGATGGCGAGCTCAAGCTTGACGAGATAATGAGCCCGGTTTGCCATCATGGGGTGTTCCAGCAACTCAAGATCTTGACAATCAACGTCTCGCAGAATGCAGTTCTCCTGGAACATGGTGCGAGTTTCCCGGCTCTTCAGAAACTCTTCATCCGGGTCAAGTCTGCTCGGGTCAAGCGTTTGCCTTTATTGGTTGCTCCAAGGTTATTTGAATTTGGTGTACACATGGCATTTGAACTGAAGACTGGGCCTTCGATTTTCAGAAGTTTTTTGCAAATCTTGAGGCATGCAAATGCCACACGTGTGCTTCTCATTGACAAGAGGTCGATTGATGAAGAGGACGGTAGGTACTTCGACGGGGAGCTTGACCGGTTCAGGCTGACCCGACCTTTGTTGGCCATTAGACTGTTCAATTGGTGAGCATGAAAGTCCCTTGATTCTGCATATTTGTAGGCGCTTAGCTTGTTTGACTAGCTGTCAGCTGTGTGTTGATTGAGAGGTACCGGCAGGTACTTCAAAGCTAGATCGCGGAGAGTTGAAAGTGGAGCGATTCTTAACAAGTTGCAACTCCACCTTCACCCCCGCAGCCACGACAAACAGCAACAAACACCACACACCGAAACTGAGTTCTACCACAATGTTGCGCCAATCCTTTGCTCCCTCGTTGGCAATGGCTAGAACGCCCCTTTCTGTCCAATTCACGCGCTTTTCAACGCTCTACGGCGGTGCTCTCCACCAGGAGAAGAAGGCCTCCCCCTCGGACATCATCAGAAAGCAAGATGATCATGACGAGCTTCCAAAGGAGATTCTCAGTGGGGCACCACATGATCTTGTCACTGAGCGTGTTGTCAGAATCTACAAGGAGGCCAAATCTGCAACACAATCCGGAGTTTGGAATCGTCATGACTGGAAACTTGACTGGGACGTGTTGGGGAAGGGCAACAGATGGGAGAATGACCTGATTGGGTACCAGAGTTCAAGTGATTACATGTGAGTATTTAAAGAATCCACTTGGGTCTATGCTCAGAAACCTGATGAAGACTAACAGATGTGGAACAGGCAGGGAACTATCATGAAGTTTGATACCAAGGAGGCTGCAATCCGCTTTGCCCAAGGTCAGGGTTGGTCTTACTACATCCAGGAACCAAAAGAACGTCGTTTTAAGAAGAAAGACTACTCGGCCAACTTTTACCATATTCCAGGGAAACTCAAACGTATCATCACCAAATGATGTTCCACTTTAAACGGCTTTGGAGCTCCCTTATTTATTGCAGTGAAATGGTGTCAGGCATTGACTCACTGAAACAACTATATTTATCATCTATTTATCACATATCTTCCTCTCACATGTTTCGAGTAGTAGATCTTTTGTTCCATCCGTTAGTGTATCGGTGTGTATCAGCTTCCAACTGAAGTATGACAAAACATTGCGGCTCTCCGGTTTCGAACTTGGAACCGATCAACGCAGTGGCGCAGTGGGGGCCGTTATCGTTTTTTAGGGTTCGCGCGATCAAGATCAACGGCGCGGTGAAATGGGCAGAAATGAGAGGCTCCAAGGTTCAAACATCAAAACATCACAAGCAATTTAGCGCACCAGAACAACCGCCAACAACCGCCACACCGGTAGAACCATTGCTCATCCATTCAGCTGTGCTTTGAAGTTGCTCAAGCGCGACGTTTTTTTACAAGCGCCCGGCTACCTCTTCTTTGCTGTCTCTGCCGCCTCCCTTGGTCGCAGCACACGACGCGTACACACATCATCGCTGGCTGAGAGACACACACCATGAGCTACTTCAAGACCTCTCCAGCAAGCAAGGGAGACCCCAACAGGCCTTCCCCAAACCGAGATTTCTATGGCTCACGACAGGGAGAAACACGGCGATTTGTTCCAGGCAGGGGCCGTCCCACCTACAACCCCTCAAAACCATATGGGCACGACACCTACCAACCAAAGCATAAACAACAGAGGTCCAATGTGTCCACCGTGATATCTTCCCCAAGTCGTGCTCTGGATACTGCAGCTATTACCCCAACACACAGCCAGTCTTCGTCTTCAAGTGGAGGAGTATCGTCAGAGAACCCTCGTCCTTATGCTCGCACACAATCATCGTACAGAGAACCACAGCGTCTAAATCACAAGCCAAAAGACCAACGGCCATTCAAACAGAGGTTTTTACCCAATTCGGCAAGTTCTAATACCTGGATCCCTATCAACTCAAATCCACCAAAGAACACAGCGTGGAAGCCTTATCCTCACCTGGATGGTAGTGAAAGATCACCATATTATCGTCTCGTGGATGGCAAATATGTCATTCCTGAACATGTACCAAAGGTTGGAGATCTCAAATCAAACCGTGAGGGTTCTGGACGGTCTGATACGCATAAGGCTTCTCTGGATAACAAGCACCCTAAGGAGGAACGGATGCCGCTAGATCCTAAAGCTAAGAAGCGTGATCCAAGACGACATGCAGATATCCATTGTCCTTCGCTGGCTCTGTTGGATCTGAGGTATGACGACAAATCAGTGGGAAAGAAGCCGTCGGCTAGCATCGCCGTTGTGGGCCTCGAAAGCAACACGAACAATCTTGCATATCTTCAAAGTAAGTTGAAAGTGTTTGGAACTGTTGAAAAGACAACCCCGATTGTTGATCCAAGCACAGGTGTTCCCCTTGACGCCTCAATTGTGACTTTTACTCACGAGGATCCAAACGTTGCTCATAGATCAGCTTTGAAGGCTGTACGGGACCTCAAAGATGTCGGTGCGTCTTCGGTTGAGACATTGCTTGTAACTGGAACAAGAATGATTGATAAGGTAACACAACATCTCATAAGGAAGAAATTCTCTGCTGCACCATCAGCCCGGTTGGGCTCCCAGAGAGGCCTGAGGGGTGATCATGGTCTTTTGAATGGCCCAAGTCGCGTCCAAGGGGGGCTAGTAAGAAATCGTGAGATAACGCAAAATGGGGAAGCCCCCCGAAACTCCAAGGCAGAGCATGAATTCGATACACATCCAACATCAAGAAGGATCTCAGGAGCTGACGCATCTTTGCCTGTACAGGCATTTGATCCGAAGAATGTCGAGACGCCATACGTCTTTGTTGCTGAAGCTAATTTCAAGAGAGGTTTCACTATCCAGAACATCAAGGATTTCTGCAAGGATTTCAAGTGGGATAGTGAAAAGATGCACAGAGGAGACGCTTATTTCATTTTCAATGACCTTTTAAAAGCTGATATGGCGTCCAAAATGGCTTCATGTTTGACTTCTTCTAAGGTCAATGGCATACGCATGTTCAGAGTCCACGCTTGTAACATCACCAAGCAGAATGGAGAGATTGTGAAAATTGACGCTTACAAGGAAGCCACACAGCTGATTCAAGGAGAATTACACTCGCGTCTTCAAAAGAGTATTGATGTTATCATCTCAAGGACGATCAAAGATCTGTTGGATCCAAAGAACTTCCCTGATTTGAAACATGAGGAACCTCCAACACCAAAGGCTATCGCTCATGAACCAATCGCTATCGGGGCTGCTGTTTCTCAATTTTCTGCAGTCCCTGTACAACACGTCAAATCAGATGCATTTGGTGGACCATTGCGTGTGTCTCATCAGAAGACTTTGCTCCCAGGATTCAAAAAGAAGACAACAGTGGACATTATTCAATCTAAACTTGAGTTTACGAGTGAACCAGTCAGCAAACTCTCTGTATCCCCCATCACGGAGAAGCTCGGCTCAGAGGACCTCATGGATGATGAGGAGAATGATGATCCTACACCGGAGCCGGTCCCTGAACTCGTTGTGAAGCAAGTCAAATCCGTGGAGGAAGAGAATACAGACGAGGTTGTGGAGCCACCAAAGAAGAAGAAGAGAAAAATCACTCCAAGAGTACCAAAGGCCAAAGCTGTCGTGACTCCAGCTGTCAGTCGTACCAAAATTCCCTCGCCGGATATGTTCAGCTCTTCTGAGGATGAAGACGAAGACAAGAAGGAGGAATCACTTCCAACGTCTCCTGAGGTCACCGAAACTCAAGCAAAGCATGAGATTGATGAGGATATGCCTGATGCACAAGACAGTGAGCCAGATGATGATGAAGATGAGGACGAGGTCATGGGAGATGCCAATATTGATTACACAAGCTTTGATGAGAACCACCGTCCAAGTGCCACAGAGAGACCAGTGACTGTTTATGAAGAATTTTCTGGCCCAATCCGTGATACGAAAGACCTATTGGGTCTTATCAAGGACGAGGAAGACTTTGAGATCCTGAAGAAGCATTTCGCTCATGAGGAGATCGAAGACAAACTTGGTTATGACGTTGAATACTGGGCCTGGAAACAACAATCTCTTTCCAAATTGAATAAGGATGTCAAGCCCAAGATTGATCTCCCAAAGAATCTGCTCAGCAAAAGTGGATCGCACAGGACCGAAGGGTATGTCAAGATTCCAGATGAGATCAAGGTGGAGTATCTTCCACATAGAAGAAGAGTTCACGACCCTCTTACCACAATCAAGGACCATGATGACGCTGATTCGAACAAGGTGCTGAGTTCAAGAGTAAACCGTGCAAACAATAGAAGACTTGCATATGAGGTGACAAGTATCAACACTGACACTGATACGCCAACTCTCAATCAGTTGAACACCAGAAGAAAACCTGTGTCTTTTGCCAGATCTGCTATCCACAACTGGGGGTTGTACGCGTTGGAACCGATTGCCACGGGTGAGATGATCATCGAGTACGTTGGTGAGAGAATCAGACAACAAGTGGCTGAGGTTCGTGAAAAGGAGTATTTGAAATCTGGTATCGGTTCCTCTTACTTGTTCAGAGTTGATGAGAATACTGTTATTGATGCCACTAAGAAGGGAGGCATTGCAAGATTTATCAACCACTGCTGTGTTCCAAGTTGTACTGCTAAGATCATCAAAATGGAGGGACAGAAGCACATTGTCATTTATGCTTTAAGAGACATTGCTGCAAACGAGGAGTTGACGTATGACTACAAGTTTGAAAGAGAAACTAACGACAATGAGCGTATCCGTTGTCTCTGTGGTGTTCCAGGCTGCAAGGGATACTTGAATTAAGTATGATTTATAGATCTAATTGAGCACTTCTCAGTGCAATCAATATATACCCAGTTGTAGTTTATTCAGTTCATTCTATGCGTGAAGAGGTTGTGCATTAGCATAATTCTATTACATGGATGAGTTTCATTAATACAGAGCTATGTACAAGTAGTCCTTATAAACTCCTATGCCCATTCTAGTCGTCCCTCTCCTTGTACTCCACAGCCTCGTCACACTTCCTTGGTATCCAGTATTTCAAGTATAACCACAACGTTGCCGGGCACCAGAACAAAGACAGGAACATCTGAAGTTGCACGTCACTGTATATATCACCTTTCCCATCAACCATCATATAATCCTTGTATGCTTGAGTGCCAATAATCACCCATCTGCGTATAGCTTCAAAAGTGAATCCCAAAACGACGAAGAAGATAGCACCGATGTATTCAAATCTGAACAGTGCACGGAACTGTTTGAAAATGGGCAACTCAGTCTTGTTGAAATCCGAATACTCCTTACAAGAGGCATTGTACCTCCAGAATAGCACCCACAAGAAATACATTTTCAGACAAGATGTGGCCACTGAACCGACAACGTTCACTGTAAGGAAGGAGTACTTCAGCACAGAACTGGAGGAGAAATCCGACAAGAAATACTCGAGCACATCAGTCAAGATGTTACACAAGTGCAATGCACCTCTTGCAAGGAACAGCTTGGTGAGTTTGAATTCAGGAACATCATACGTGAACTGTCCTGCATATGCAAAGAACACGAAATCTTCAACCCAAAGTCTCTTGGTGTCATATAAAAAGGTAAAAAGTCTCCAGACCCAAGTTGGTGGGTTATATGTGTGCTGTATGATATGAACCACATCGAAGCACAAATCCAACGAATGTCTGAAGCACAACCATCTAACGACGAATGGGATCTGAGCAAAAGCGTTCATAGGCTTGATAGTCCATTGCCACCATAATGTCACAAAGATCACCAAGACAACGGCATCAATGACGAACTTGACCGCTCTAGCAGCTCTTTCAAATCTGTGATCCATCTTTATCGAGTGACCATCGTCAACTTCAACTTCCATTGTAAAGCTCTCCGCCCAAGGTGCCAATGTTTTCAAACAATAGTATCCATCTTCATGCAAGGTGAAGAAATTCTCCACGTATCCCACTTCTTTCAGAATCTCATTCACAGCCATACCCTTGGACTCTTCTGCATCTTCATATTGAAACAACAGTTTCCCCCTATGCTTCTCATCACAATATCCCTTATTGATGGCCTCGTCACTGCAAACCTCCAAATCTGTATATTCAGAGGCGAATTCAGCATCCATTTTCAACAATTGGCGTCTTGCCATCAGAGCTAAGACATGGACATGATTTCTATAGTCGTCCTCCTCTGGGAACATCAAGCGGCTGGTATACTCTGTTAGGTTCAAAGAGACGGTAGCGGAATCGTAGGAAGAATGGATAAGCACAGGGAAGCAGATAAGTCGGGTCTTACGGCCACCTTCGACAAGGTACTTCTCAGAAGCGAGAGCAGTGGTTGCCAACAGGGACAGCACCAATGGTAGTCCCAGAAGCATTTTTTGCTCGATTTGTTTTTGTTGATGTATGATTGTTGGCTGTGGGGGAAGGGGTGGTGGGGGTGAAGAGGTTGTGGAAGAGTCATGGAGTTTCACGGAACAGGAGTGAGTGCTTTTAATTATTTCAGACACTCAGACACTCAGACACTCAGCCACCACAGCCACCGCAGCCGTACGCTGAGGGAGATGAAGTGCTCTTAGCCCCCCAGGTGCCTCTTTGGTATATGGACTTCTTCATTTGGCCAGTTCCAGGAGCAGTTTGCCCGTTGTCTGTGTTCAAATGGTGCCAAAATTGTGCGTGGTGATGATTTGGGGGGCTTTGAGGGGGGCTTGGCAAGCTTGGGGGGGGGGTGTGCTCACGGAGATAGGCGGCATTACTGTGTTTTGGGAGGAGGAGGTCCGAGGGAAGAGGGAAGAGGGAAGAGGCGATGTTTGGTGGGGTCCCGGTGGTAATTCTAATTTAAGCATAACACCCTGTTCAAATGTTTGGATGTTGTTTCTATGGGTAGTATTACGGGGAGTTTTTTCCTGTCCACCAATCCCATTGGCTGGCCAGTGGCGATGTTCTGTGTTCGGGTGTGACGAGTGACGCGTCAGATCAGAAACTTTCCAGCTTTTCAGCTCTGAGCACCGGCCCAAGATCACCAACAGCAACGCCAACATGAACGCCAACAATGCGGACGTGGCGGAGATGTGTGGTCATGCCGCTAGCTAGTCCCAGTGCAGCAAGACGTGGTGCCCTTGCTACTGTTGCTGCTGCTCCCATGGTGACCAGATGGCAGTCGACCGTGCCCAAGAGGTCCAGGAAGTCCACCAAGACCACGCTCAAGCTGACACAGCTTCCAGAGATCATAACGTCGCCTGAGATACCAAATCAGGCGCCATCTATCGAAACTATGGAGCTCACACCCTTGATGAAGAGCGTAAGAGAGTACATGGACAAGCACAGGGAGTACGTGGTGCTGACACAGGTGGGATCCTTCTACGAGCTATACTTTGAACACGCGTCCGAGTTCTCCAGCAAGCTCAACATCAAAATGGCAAAGCGAAATTCCAAGGACTTTGATATTCCCATGGCGGGCTTCCCAGTGTCACAACTCGAGAGATACCTCCGTGTGCTCGTGCACGACCTTGGCGAAGGCGTGGCCATCATCAACCAGTACACGGACGACGACCCTGACGGTGCAGCAGCAGCCATCCATCGCAAGGTCACACGAATCATCACGCCGGGGACACTCATCGATGAGGCATTCTTGAACGAGCAGGAGAACAATTTCCTTCTGTCCATCAAATTCCCGGAGAAGCTTTTCCAAAGGGCTCCGGACATTGACTCCAAGATCGGTCTGTCCTGGATGGATCTCTCTGTGGGGTCTCTTTTCGTCCAAGAGGTGAAGTTGAAAGATCTAATATCCACAGTAACCAGAATCAAACCCTCTGAGATCCTGGTGGCAGATGAAGGCTTTGCACCAGCTGTTGAGTCTTCTTGGTTCAATGAGTTTACAGAATTCCAAAAATACTTCATCAATCACATCAAACTACCATCACGGCACAAGCCACTGGAGGACTTCTACTATATGTTTGACTTTGATGATCAGGACCGCAGACGTTGCTTTGAAAGACTCTCCATATCGGAAGCAGCTGCACTCAGGAACAATCTGCACTACTTGGAGGAACATCTGCCAGATACGAAAGTCAGTCTTCAGCTTCCTGAACAGCAGCACCCTGAAGACATCGTTATCATTGATATGAGAACAAGTGAGGCACTGGAACTCCACATGTCTTTGAGAAACAGGAGATCAACAGGATCTTTGTTCTCCGCTATCAAGAGAACAGTTACCGCTGGTGGATCAAGACTATTGTCTCAATGGCTCTCCGCACCATCGAGAGATCTCGCAGAACTTCAAAAGAGACAACGCATCGTTGAAGAGTACACCAAGAGCACTCCATTCAGAGATAACTCCATAAGGGTCCTGAAGCAAATCCATGATGTGAGCAGAATCCTTCAACGCTTTGCACTTGGTAAGGGCTCTCATCTGGAGCTGATCCGTCTTGCTCAATCAATCCAACGCACTGATGAGTTGGAACAGATCATCGGGGATCATTCAACTTCGAAAAGAGGTTCGAAGAAGTCACTTGCTCCTCTTCTGGCTGATTTTGAATCTCAAGTGGTTATAGCCAACGAGATCTTGGACAAACTTGACGAAGATGCTATTGTGCAAGAGATCCGTCAACAAGAGGATGAAAGAGAGGAAGAAATACATCCGAGGATCTTACAAAAGGTACCAAAGAGTGATAACAATGAGGAAGAGCAAACCGTTTTCATCGTCAAGAAAAATGGATCCAGGCTACTCAAGAGGCTTCACGACAAGTTAGAGTCACTTCAAGTGTCTCAAGCAGAGCTTCAGAGTGAGTTGAACGATAAGTTGGTACAGAAGGGCTTGTTCCGTGATGTACAATTGAAGATGACCAACACCGGAGAGTATCTGCTATACGTTAAAGGAGGTACCAAAAGTCCATTCGATACACTTCTTGAACTAATTCCTGAGGCTAGAGAGATCTCAAGAAGCAAGTCCAGTGTATGGTTGTTCTACCCAATTTGGCAAAAAACCGGGCAAAGTGTGAAGCACACCATCTCTCTGATTCAACAAGAGGAGCAAAATGTTCTGAAGTCACTACGCCAGAAAGTTTTGGCCCAAAGTTTGTCTCTCAGGAAAAGTGCCCATAACGTTGAGTACATTGACGTTTTGACCTCTTTTGCATCTCTCTCAGTGCAGAAGGATTTTGTCTGCCCAGTTCTGGATAATTCATCCACACTTGATATCAAAGCAGGGAGACACATTGTTGCAGAGGAAGGTTTGAGACGAACTCTCAACAACACGTTCGTGCCCAACGATTGTCATTTACATGATCTTCAAAAGAAGTGGATTATCACTGGTCCAAACATGGGAGGTAAGTCGACATTTTTGAGACAGAACGCCATCGTCGTGATTCTTGCACAAATGGGTTGTTTCGTTCCAGCGTCAAGTGCAACTATTGGGCTAGTGGATAAGATCTTCAGTAGGGTTGGATTCAACGATGACCTCATCAATCAGTTGAGTACGTTTATGGTTGAGATGATGGAGGTTTCCTCAATCCTCGAAGGTGCAACGGAGAAATCACTGGCAATCCTGGATGAGGTTGGAAGAGGTACAAGTGGAAGAGAAGGTGTTGCAATTGCCGCATCAACTCTTTCATATTTGCATGAGGTGAACAACTGCAGAGTGTTGTTTGCCACGCATTTCGGTAATGAGCTCGCTGCGCTGTTACAGAGAGAAGGTATTTATGACAGTTTTGCATTCAAGAAGACAGCATTAGTGGAGGAAGGTGACAGCATCCGCATATTCCATAAGCTGGAGGATGGCATATCTGCTCGGTCCTATGCCATGCATGTGGCGAAGACTGCTGGGTATCCACCTTTGGCGCTGGAAAGGGCTCACAGGGCCTACGAGTATCTTACAGAAAAGGAGATGCTTTGACGCGCATTGTGTATATAACATTCAATCATGACTTTATGATAGACAGCCAACATCCTATCGTTAGTGCTCTAGTTTCCATTGCTGCCCTGTTGTGATGGTGGAGGTGGAGGTGGAAGGTTTCCTCTTCCTCCTTGTCCTTGTCCTTGTCCTTGGCCTCCCTGTCCCTGTCCCTGTCCTTGGTTCTGTTGCATGAACTGTTGCATCATCATCATCTGTTGCATCTGGAGATACTGCATCTGCATCGGGTTCAAAGGTGGTTGGCCTGGAATGTTGGGCATCATGTTTTGGGGCATAGAAGGTGCCATTGGGAACTGTGGCATCATCATCATCGGCGGCGGTGGCGGGTAGAATGGCGGTGGCATCTGCATCATTGGCGCTGGCGGTCTGAATCCTGAATTCTGCTGTTGGTTGTTCATGTTGCTGCCGTAACGTCCGTTTTGTTGTTCTCTTTGAGAGCGTGACTGATAACCGACAGGTTGGTTGTGATGCTGGACTGTCTGTCTTGGTGCTGGCTTCCAGTTTGTCTTCGGCTGCTTTGGTTGTTGTTTCTTCTGTGGTTTAGCCTCTTCAGGGTTCCCCTCGTCGTTCTTTCTTTTGTTATTCTTCTTCTTGGCCTCCTTCTTGCGGTGCTTTGCCTCCATCTCCCTCTCATCATCAGAGTACTCTTGCTCCTCTTCAGCCACCTCCTCGTCGTTCCAGTTACTGGCATCACTTCCTTTGATTGCCTTGATGGCATCTGTGTACTCAAAGTTCGACTTAGGAACAAGGTAGAACACTTTGGCACCCTTTCTCTCTCTAAATCTCTCCACTTGCTCGTCCTGGTTGAACTTGACACGGTAGATTGGTCGTGACACTGGACCAAAGATCTCAAACAAATATCCCAGTGGTGTGCGGTCTTCAAAGCACAGCACTGAGCCTTCCTTCAAAAATCTGAATTCGCCTGACATGTTACTCTTGATGATGATACTCTTGTCGACGAATCCGGTTATTTCACCAATATGTTGGATTGGGTCCTTTTCATCAATCTTGAAGTCTTCAGGAAGTTGGTCGGCTTTCTCATCAGTAACCTCGTTCTTAGAATGGATCGGTCCACCACTTTCACCTTCGTTATCTGACAAATCACCAGCATCTTCATTCTTGTTGGTGCTGGCTTTGTCTTCTTCCTCTTCCTCTTCCTCTTCATCTTCACTGCTGCTGCCGTCACTGCTGTCGCTGTCACTGTCACTGTCTGAGCTTGATTCTTCCTCCGCTGCAGCCTCTTCAGCAACCTTTTGGCCAGCGGGTTCATATGACAGAGGTTCTTTATCATCGATCTCTTTAAGAAGACCATCAAGGAAGTCATCCTCTGGCAGAGCTTCTTTTTCGGTTGCCGTTGTTGTTGTCTCTGTTTGCAAATCCGTATCTCCATCTTGATTTTTCACTTCTGACTTCCCCTGAGTTTCATCCTCCCCAATTACAGCTATCACTGGCTCTAGAGAAGCCTCTGTGGTGTTAACATCTGCAGTGCCTTGCTGCTGTAGTGAAACATCACTTTCCGTTGTTCCATGCGGTACTTCTGGTGCTTCATTTGAAGCTGTTGACCTTGAGTCCACTCCCTCTTCTGGGGCAGCAGGTACCTCTGTTGTGATCACGGGTGTTGTGTCCAAAGTGCTTTGAAGTTCCTCAGTCATCATGTAATGGCTAATGTGCTTTTAGTAGGAAACTTCTCGTTAATTCGTACAACTTTTAAAGACACGTGAAGGTCTAGCACATGTGTAGACAGACGGGGAAAAAATTAAAATATCAATCTCATCGCGCCCGTCAAAAATGGCAGACAAATTTGTATTACACAGCCACTTGAATTGTATGGAACGATAACGGCCTCTGGATCATTCTGGCCCAGATATTGTACTTCCAGCTTCCAGGTTCATTTTCTTCAGAATTTAGACAAAGCAACTCCTCAAGCAAGCTAGGAAGCCCCCTCCCCTGATATAGGTAGGCTAATCACGTGACCTGGTGCCAGTCGACCTCGATGCCCCATCGATGGATCCACTCTTTGCGCTACTGCTCAAACGAGTTGCGATGTCGCTGAGTTCAACTATTTGTATACTCAATCCTTGGTACTATATCAACTGTCCTTTTTTGTTATATAATGATTTGGTAATTTTGGTCGGCTCTGCGCACCTATCAAGAGTCCTTAGACTCGTAACATCGTCAAGTTGTACACTGGGGCTTGAACATCCTGATATGAAGCACATCAGATAACGGAGCCATTGTTAAAAGCTGGGTAGTGATCTTCGAACTCATTGAAATTCATGAAGATATTAGCACCCATAGGAATGAGATCACCAGATATCATCTCCGGCTTCATTGATGGATCAAGAGTAGTGGCATGGTTTAACTTGAGCTGGCGAAGCTCTTCCTCAAAACTCAACCCACCTGTGCCATTGCCTGTATTGAACATATCACCAGCTCTTGAGTCTTGCTTGAATGATCTGATTGGCGCATCCATGTTACCAAAGAGCTTTGAAATTCCAAAAGACGTATCAAATGAGCACTCCATGTCCTTTACTTCCTCATGGCCTGCATTTATGTTTGATGTGTTTTGGTTCTCCTCCTTCCTTTTAAGCATCGACGGCAGTGGGGTCTCCAATGATATCTCCAGTCTGCTCGGCAAATGGAGAAAGTCACATTTCTGCAGAAGGCAAGAGGTAGGAGTCATAGGTTGGTACATCTGTGTGTTGTTCGTCCAAGGAGTTGGGAATGTGAGTTCAGTCCCTGGGGTGATACTGCTGTACAAGAAGTCTTGGAAGGTGGTGCCAGAAATTGTCTCCTCCAGGCTGAGAACCAGCTTCTTTCTATTTGATCTCTTTTTTCCAATTGCTTTCTTAGGCTTTTGAACTTCTGAAAGTGCTGTCATAGGAGTGACGGGTGTCAAAGGATCACCTTGCTTCAAAAGAGACTCGATATTCAACTGCTTGAATTTTGAATCTGCTTTCCGTCTTCTCTTTGTTGGTCTTTTGGATGATGCATTGTTTGCCTCTAAGTCCATGGCATGGGTGGCACCCTTCAATATTTCGTAAGTTTGTAGGTCACCAAATGTGCCTCCATCGAGCCCTTCATCCGCAGTGTACGTGATTGTCTGAGTTCCCTCACAGTTAGCAGTAGCCAGACTATTTGGATCTTCTGGGGCCCTGTAATTTGATGGTGATCTTCCACGAATGATCAATGGTGGTGTTTCAGTAAATGCGACAGTGACATCACTAGAATCCTTCAAGAAAGCAACCAACTCAATCGACAAAACAAACCTCCTTACAGTAGCTGCTGACTTCTTAAAGTTCACAGAAGATGAGAATTGTACTCGCTCAAAGCGGGCCACCCTTGAGATCTTGTCAACCGGATAATGGCTCAAACCTGAAATGCTGAAAGGAATCAAGTCATGCTCAGACTTGTCGAAATAGAAGATCTTATCAAGTTTGGCAATTTTCCCACCATTTCTCACATTAGCAGACTCCCTTATTATGTTGTGCGATGGCAACTCTCCTGGAACAACAATGTGATCTTGTGGAGCAAACTGGGGACCGCGATCTCTCTTGGCGGTATGCTGTACCAACTTGACAACAGATCGGTCATCAACAGCCCTAGCAACTAAGCGTAATGCAAAGTATTTCACATCCTTCTGCGAGTTGTCTGACTCATCCAACACCATGCATCTGGAAGCGGTGAAATTGTGAAAGGAGATGCCTTCAAACCCAAAAGAGCTGACCAACGTAAAGTAGTTTCTCTTGTATCCAACCCATTCACCATCGGCAAGCTCGAAACCTCTGTCAATTCGTGGAGTCAACCTCGGAACCATGACACGTCCATTCTGATCAATAACCTTCAGCACACTGACAGTATTCGAGAAGCTTGGTCCCACTTTGAACTGCAAACTTGATCGAGGTGCTATCTTGGTCTTAGACGGTGGTTCAGGGGCTGCAGTGAGTCTGGCCATAACCTGTCTCTTAGAGGATGAAGAAGGGAAGTGATTGTTGTTGTTGTTGTTGTTGTTGTTGGCGTGGATGATGTGCGGTGGTTGGCCTTGGTGATGAGGGAAGTTGGCATCGTTCGTTTCGGTTTCCATGGCAATGGAACGTGGTAGTAGTCACGGTCCTACTCAAGTTAGTGATCAGCCATCTGAGGAGTGAGGAGTGGGGCATGTCTTGTGAGTGAAGGGCTGGTGGCCAGTCCGGTGGGTATGACTTACAACGCAGTGTCTTCGAGCCTGTCCTCCTGTGATCGGGATCAAGCTTCTGTACACAACTCCTGGGTGGTGGGGTGTGGATGTTGGTGTGTTTGTGGCTTCGGATCACCAACCGCTGTGTGCCAGCTGTTGTTCTTCCTTTGCCGCCCTGGAGGGTTTGTGGTCCACGATGGCCAAGGGGTGTTGGGAGGAGAAACCTGAAAGTTGGTTTTGTGGCATTCCCTAAATCACGTCTCTGGATCTTTGTTTGCCCTCGGAAGTGGAGGCGCTGCCATGGTGATGGGGTTCTAGAAGGTGAGAAGGTGTCAAAAAGGTAAACAAAGGAACAAAAACAACTTGAAGCCCCCCACTTCACGCTTGACACATTCCGCGAATCGAACAAGTTCGCGGGTGTGGCCCAGCCGGGTGGTGTCCGGATGTGATCATCGGCTCTGCGGTTCTACGCGGCAATCTTCCAGTCAGTTCTTGGGCCTGTGCTCAGCCGCTCGGTGATGGATAATGGATCAACAGTAGAAAGGTACAGGGGTGGATGGTAAGCTATTCCA
This sequence comes from Petasospora maesae, assembly GCA_030563305.1. Lineage (NCBI taxonomy): Eukaryota > Fungi > Ascomycota > Saccharomycetes > Phaffomycetales > Wickerhamomycetaceae > Petasospora > Petasospora maesae. The sequence continues at coordinate 152,357 of JAKUBT010000026.1, forward strand.
CACCTTCTATCGGTGTTTCTGATACACGGCACTTTCCTATACTAGTAGTGGTACCACTAACGTCCACTATTGAATTGATATTGCGGAGGCTCTCCGGATTACTTGAGGAAACACAGCGCGCACTGTATAGAGCGCTACCCAGAAGTTCATAGATAAGTCAGCTGGGCGGACCGCCGCGCTGTTCAAGCTCCGTACCACGTCGGCTCATATGGCTTCGTGCTCCATAAAACTTGAATTCCACTCACAATTCAGCAGTATGTATGTGGTGAGTGGGACGACGCTGTGGAGCGCAAGCCAGGCCTGGTGAGTCCAACGCGGAGTGGAAGCACTAGGAGCGTTGGCGCGGCGGAGACTACAGATATACCCCTGGTCGTGAAGACGTGAGGACTCCCCCAGCGCAGGCGCAGACTTCCAGAAGGGGGAATCCTAACGAATGATGTGTATAGCACAGATGTCGCCGGTAGGTCGATCATTGACACCTCCAAGTTGAGTCTTCCGCCCCCAGAACTCAGCCATGCGCCGTGAGAACTGGGAACTTGGAACTTGGAACTCGGAATTCCGGAGTTTCCCATGGGAAGCCTACAGAGAGAAAGAGGTACACACAAGCGCATAAGCTCCACAACGTACGGTGCTCGTTATCACCAGGGGAAGCCACACCACCAGCCATTCATGGAGCTGTGTGTGGGCATCGACAGAGGTCGTATATAGCCACATAGTTCTTATCGCGTGGTCCCTGATTCCTCGGCGGGACTGGCCCTAGGTCTTGGGAATATGTATACGTAGTCTAGCTCCCGCCACCACTCCCGCCACTGCTACTTCCCAGGCCTATCGACTACTACTACGCAGTACGACGAGTCCGCGCGCTCGGAGAGCCTACCCCGCGGGCCCCCCGTGCCCCCAGGTACCAACGAATCACGACCATCTGTCTGGAATCCTGGTTGCCATCTCTAGGCTCTTGGAAGGCCCCTTGGAATCTGGTTCTGTGCTGTGGTTTGTTACAGATTCCGCCAGACACTTTCTCGCTTATCAATCTGGAAGGGCCGGCGCAATCGTAGCTATCGTCCGAGGCGTATCTGATAATCAACAACTCTGTGGGGGGCTGCCTCTCAGAGCGCTCATCCTCTAGATGAAAACTCAGCCAACTGGTACTTCTACTTCTTCCCTCCCCCACACAACTATTACTTCCCTCATTCGCAGTGCAGGCCAGAACCAAACTACGAAACAACACAAACTCTCACAAGAATGATCACACCAGCTATCCTTGCAGGAACTGCCGACGCCAACTCCAAGTATGCCGACAAGATCGGTATCTGCAGTGATATGGGTGAAGGCTACGGAAGATGGAAGATGGGCCCAGATGAAGAGATCATGCCATTGATCGATGTCGCCAACATTGCCTGTGGATTCCACGCTGGTGATTTCAACATCATGGCAAAGACCGTCAAATTGGCAAAGAAGCATGGTGTCAAGGTTGGCTCCCACCCAGGTCTTCCTGACTTGCTCGGATTCGGTAGAAGAAAATGGGACATCCCAGCAGAGGAGGTCTTCAACTTGATCATGTACCAGACTGGTGCCCTGAAGGCCTTCCTTGATGCTGAAGGTATGCCACTGAACCACATCAAGGCCCACGGTGAGTTGTTCTTCTACGTGGCTAGAGATGAGAGCATCACCAGAGCCCTGATGAGAGCTGCAAAGATCTTTGACGTCCCTGTCATTGTTGCAAAGAACAAGAAGATCCAAGACATTGCAGACGAGATGGGAGTTGACTTGATCCAGGAGCTTTACGTTGACGTTGACTACAACAACGAAGGTCATCTCGTCCCAGTGCCTGAGTCCAGACCAAAGAATGGTGAGATCATCTATGACCTTGTCTACACAGCGGGTATGGAGGACAAGATCACAAGTGTTGACAACACAGAGCTCAACTTGAACTTCGGTAAGAACCCATTCTTGCTCTGCTTGCACTCTGATATGCCTACTGCATTGGATAACACCAAGGCTTCCAGAAGGGCTATCGATGAGGTCAACGCTAAGAAGTTCTCCAAGTGAAGGCATGTTATAAGGACTGGCTTTGTTTGATACAGAGTTCAAAGTTGCACTCATGGATAGAAGTAATAACATTCACATATGGTTTTGGATAGCATTCACTTCATGTACAGATTGTAGAAGGTAGAAGGACCATATGGTTTCTGAAGTGCAAGCTGATGGCTGATGGTTGAGCGCTACTGATGATTGATCTCTGTGCCTCTGTGGGGCAGATTTTTTCCGCTTATCTCCGGCGCGCACTCGGAGAAGGGCCAATTTGGGGCGCCCATGACAGCATGTCGATCGATCTGTCGTATGAGAGTTAAATCCGGTCAATAATCCCATTCGATACGAGTATACCACAACGAGGAAGCCCCAAGTCCAGGAACGGTGAGCTCAGAACTCAAACCCCACTCGGTGATAGCTTGATTAGGAAGCAACCAGGTGGGCTGACCACAGCAGATCTCATCTGTGAAGGGACCCTGGGAGACACTATAGGCTACACAAGGCTTGGCCAAACTCATGATATTTTGTATTCTACAACCACACGGATTAAAAAGCACAAAGTTTGCAAACGTAAATTATTTAAAAGCTAGTATAGATTAAGGATCAGGTATACTGCAGTTAGTCAGAGCTTCCAACCTCACTGACAACACCAACTTTCATAGGCGCCTTCTCAACGTCATAAGATGGGACCTCTGGAGTTGCCTCCAGAACCTGGAGCTTGGCAGCACTCGAGGACTTTCCATTAACCACATTGTTGAAGAAGCGTCTTATGTTTGGAATGGACTCTGCAATTGGATAGATCACAACAACACAGATACCAAAGAAGACCCAGATGAAAGTGGTGACAATGTATCCCTTGAAGAATCTCTTGGAGAAGATGTAGTTTTTAGCATAGAGTGGGACTGGGAACAAGATAAGGTAGAACAAGACAAACACAACAGTGATAACAATTCCAATGTTTCTCTTCTTGATCATCTCAGCATCGTTCTCTGCAGCAATCTCCAAGGCAATAGCAGTAGCCTCTTCACCACTCAAAACGTTGGTCAATCCATGCTCCTTGTCGAACTCAGAGTCATCAATCTGCTGGATCTCCTCTTTCCACTTGTTCCAGTCAAAGTCGTCAGACTTGATAAGGATGAAGATTGGGATCAAAACAATTGGAACACCAACGGCAACGGTGTTACCAGCAGCCAAGGCCTTGTAGGTACCCAATGAGGCAAGAGAGATCTCCTTGGACTCAGAGTAGGCAAATCCGAACCAAACGGCAATGGAGATACAGGATCCCAAGACGGTGGATCCAACCATGGCAAGACTCGACATCTTCTTCCAGAACAAAGTGCATCCCATTGGGATAACGTTAACGTTGACAACGATACCGATACAAGTGGTGATGAAAGAGACATCAAAGTTTGCTCTACCAAGACCAATGGCAAGGGCAATGACACAACAGGAGAAGACAATGACGGACAAATGGGTGATGAACACAATTCTCTTACCGCTTGCATTTGGGTTGATGTATGCTCTGTAGATATCATAAGTCCAAAGAGCAGAAACGGCAACGGTCTCTGAAGAGTAAGCGGCAGTACAAGCCATGAACACCATCAACAAGATGGCAGCGGCACCACCTTTACCCATCAAGGAGTAAGCGGCAACTGGGAGCACAAGACCGTTGGCAATCTGTTCTTGACTGAGAACCTCTGGGTAAAGGGCAAACTGTGGAGTTCCCTCCAGGGCACGACAAGCCAAACCGAGAGTGGTAGCCAAACCGAATGGAATTGTGAACCAGCAGATACCACCGAGGGTGTAACCAGCAAGAACGGTCTCGGCCGCCAGGGCCTTCTGGAAGAGCTGGGAATCAACGGCAGCGGCCCAACCGGCACCAAACAAGATAAGACCAAAGAGACCACCGTTGACGGAGGTGAAAGTCAAGTAAGAACCGTGTAAGTTGCCCGCAACTGGGTTCGACAAACCTGCCTCGACCAAGAGGTCGTACATCGCATCTGGAGAGCCAATGACATCGGATGTGACATAAGTTGTAAAGAGGAACATCAACATGATGACAAAGATGATCACAACGTGAGTCCAATCAGTGAGGAAAGTGGCCTTGATTCCTCCAATCATGGTATAGATGATGACGAAGAATGGGAGAAGAACACATGCAGCTTCTCTGTTAACACCGGTGAGCGATGAGAACACGGCGGATCCGTTAATGAGCAAGTTGGCAGTGTAGAACAACTGCTGGACGAAAGAGTAGCAGCACATGGTGATATGAGCGGTAGCGTTGTATCTGACTCTGACAGCCTCCTGGAAAGTGTGTGCCAAAGGAGCCTTTCTCTTCAACTCAATAGCGGCAACTGCAAAGATGATGATCTGGACACATGCACCAGCACCGTACCACCAAGCTGCACTGATACCGAGCTGGTAAGTATCGGTACAGGAGAGCAGAAGCGTAGAACCAATTGTCCAAGAGGACACGACGGCAGAGGCAATAAGACCGGACTTGATGGATCTCTTTGCGGTGGAAAGCATCTCAGCGTCTTGAACTTCGTCCATGTAACGTGCAAGGAGCCAGGACAAGGAGCCCATGGCGGCGGCGAAGAAGGCGCCAATACCGATGATCATACCATAGCCAACGCCCTGGTCGAAGATGATGAAGTCACCACTGTTTGTCACTGACATGGTGTAAGTGTTGAGTGGGTCTGTGGATCAGAGTATAGCACTGTGTCTGTGCTTGGGATCTGATGGGATGGTGGTGGATGTTGGTGGCCATATAAGTGCAAACCGGGGCTGAAACTTGGGGAAATCACACACATGATGCGTATCGAAAAGCAGATCTGAAAAGCAAGTCCGATAGACAGCGGAGAGATAGAAGGCTCTCCGACGCATTGTGGTGTGTACGCAGAGAGACCAGCTGAGAGATGGCGATGAGGGCGTGAGACGTCGGGAGGCCAGGGGGCAGGTCTAGACACCAGCTGCAGCCCGATTATCCTCATCGGGCACGAGGCCGCCTGTCTGGGGGGGGGGGGGGGGGGGGGGGGGAGGACCCTTGAGCAGCTGAGCGTGCGGTGGGTGTCCCAAAACAGCGTGCCGGACTGGAGGGCCTGGGACTTGAGACTTGGCCGTGTTGGGCCAGCAGAAGGATGGAATCAGCCAACTTCACACCCAAGGGGGCATGCATGTTCTAGGGCGGAACAGCTCGTTAGACGTGTGAGTCGCGGAGTCCCGCAGTCCCCAGTCCGAGCGTTGATAAGAAGGCCGCGGGGATGCCAACAATAAAAAAGAAAAAAAAAGGATCGATCAGATCAGATAAAAAAAAAAAAAAAAACATGGACAGCCGCGCAATCGCAACTGTCGTTCCTACCTGCCTGAACAAGTTGCAACGAGTGGGCGGGTAGGCGGGGGGGAGCTGTTTGCTATCCGCCCACCACCGACAATCAAGATGCTTTGGGAGGGTCCGTGACTCTGGGAGGCTAGGAGGCAGGGACTGACGCTGCTCCAGCGCTCCAGGCGCCCGCGGCCAATGGTGTCTGGGTGTGTCGGTGTGTCAGCTAGCCGCTGTGACAAGGTGGCAGCTGTGTACCCTTAAAAGAAGATCCCTCCGCACCATGCCGCTGGCGGCTATCATCTCTGACATTGTCTCAAGACTCCAACACGAATTCACCAGTTACAATGGCATTCCAGAAGGTCAAGCGTGTGCTCATCGCCAACAGAGGTGAGATCGCATGCCGTGTCATCAGAACGTGCAAGGAGCATGGCCTCACTTCCATCGCCATCTACGCTAAGGAGGACCTCGACTCCCTCCACGTCAGAGAGGCCGATGAGGCGGTCCTACTCCCGGGCACCGGAGCTCAGGCTTATATCAACATCTCTGAGATCGTCAGCATCGCAAAGGAGAAAAAGGCTGACGTGGTTGTGCCTGGATACGGATTCCTGTCTGAGAACTCGGATTTCGCAGCTGCACTCCATGACATTGGGGTTATCTTTGCAGGTCCCTCATCTGAATCTGTGGAGAAATTCGGTCTCAAGCATTTGGCAAGACAGATCTCACAGGACTGTGACGTCCCAGTGGTCCCTGGAACAGAATTGATCAATGACGAGAAGACCCTTATCGATGCCTGTACACAGATTGGATACCCCGTCATCCTCAAGGCCACTGCAGGCGGTGGTGGTATGGGTCTCAAAGTGTGCCATTCCGAGGAAGAGGTGATCGAGGGCTTCGAACAAGTTGTCTCTAGAGGTGCATCCCTTTTCTCCAACTCTGGTGTCTTTGTGGAGAAGTACATTCAGTCTGGTCGTCACATTGAAGTTCAACTCTTTGGAAACGGTCTTGGTGACGTTGTCACATACGGTGAAAGAGAGTGCTCCATCCAACGTCGTCATCAAAAGGTCATTGAAGAGGCACCATCTCCATTCGTTACAGCACATCCAGAACTCAGAGGCAAACTCACCAGCTGTGCCCAGAGATTGGCCCAGAGTGTCAGTTACAAATCTGCAGGTACAATCGAGTTTTTGGTTGATGATGAGACTGGAGCCTTCTACTTTTTGGAAATGAACACGAGATTACAAGTTGAACATGGTATCACTGAGCTCGTTTATGGCGTTGACCTTGTTTACTTCATGCTTCTTCAGGCTGATTACGAACTCTGTGGTTCTGGTATCCCAAAGGAGTTGCTCCAAAAGGCACTCAAGTACGACAATGGCGTTGAGGTTCCAAATGGATCAGCCATTGAGGTTAGAGTCTATGCTGAGAACCCAGTCAAGGACTTTGCCCCATCCCCAGGTATCCTTCATCACGTTGATTTCCCAACATCTGAGAACGTGCGTATCGACCATTGGATCTCCACCGGTTGTAAAGTATCTCCATACTTTGACCCATTGCTTGCCAAGGTTATGACTTGGTCCCCATCTCGTACATCCGCTGATATGATCAAGGTCCTTGAAGAGATCAGCATTCAGGGACCAATCAACAACATTGAGTACTGTATTGAAATCCTCAAGTCCAAGGAGTTCAACAGTGGATACACATTGACCAACTTCCTCGGCTCATTTAAGTTTGAACCCCATCTCATTGAGTTTGTCGAGTCTGGTTCTTACACAACAATCCAAGATCTTCCAGGTAGACGTAAGGTCAGATTCGGTGTCCCACACAGTGGTCCTGTTGATCCATTGTCTCTGCAGATGGCTAACGTTATCGTTGGTAACGACAGATACACCGAATGTTTGGAGATCGTCATGAAGGGTCCAACTTTGAAGTTCCATCAAACCGCTGTCATTGCCCTTGCAGGTGGATCTTTTGAGTTCCTGCTTGATGGTAAAGATGTTCCAATGTTTGAAGAGATTGTTGTTCCAAAGGGATCTACATTGGAGATTGGTGATGCCACTGGTAAGGCGGCCAAATGTTACTTGGCTGTCAAGGGTGGATTCCCAGGTGTCTCTGAATACTTGTCATCAAAGAGTTGTACACCAAGTTTGTCACTTGGAGGTCACCAAGGTCGTACTTTCTTGCCAGGTGACTGTCTTGAGTTTGTTGGTTCTGACGATGGTACCGGTTACAAGTTACCAAAGGAGTTGATTCCAGACTTTGATCCAGAGGAGACTGTCATCAGAATGATTAGTGGTCCACATGACACTCCAGATATCACATCCCAGGAGGGTATTGACCAGCTTTACTCCACTCCATACCATGTCAACTTCAACTCCAACAGAGGTGCTATGAGATTGGATGGTCCTTCTCTCATCTGCAGCAGATCACATGGAGGTGACGGTGGTGGTCACCCAACCAACATTTTGGAGTATCCATACCCATTGTGTGGTTTGAGTGCAGTTGGTTCCACAATGGTTCTCTTTGGTGTTGATGGTGCTACTTTGTCTGGATTCATCTGTGTCTCTGTGCCAACTGAGGTTGATTTCTGGAAGTTTGGTCAGGCTGCCATCAACAGTCCTTTGAAGTTTGAGTTGATCTCATATGATGATGCCATTGCTTTGATGAAGCAAAGGGAGGAGTTCATGGAGTACGTTGCTACCAGACCTGTCACTGCAGAGAAGAAGTTCAACGACCAATTGGAGAAGTATGGTCCAGCCACTGCTGGTGAATTTTTGTTCAAAGAGGATGCCAGTGACTCTAAGCCATATGTTGCTTACAGACAGGCTGGTGAGCGTATGATCATCATTGACTTTGGTACAACTGAGTTCAACTTGTTCAACAATGGTCGTCAGTACGTTTTGCAGTTGGAGCTTGAGAAGAAACTTGGTGGAAAGCTTGAGAACATTGAGCTCTCCAGTGGTGCCATGTGTGTTACATTCGATCCATTTCTCACAAGTCGTGATGAGTTGCTTAAGGAGATTGTTAGCATGGAGCGTGGTTTACCTCCAGTTGAGAGTCTCAAGGTTCCATCTCGTACTTTCAGACTTCCACTTTGCTTTGACCATCATGCTTTGAAACACTCTATTGACAGGTACACTTCTTCTCAGAGACCACATGCACCATACTTGCCAAGTAACGTTGATTACCTCATGAAGGCTAATTGTATTGAGACCTTTGAGGATTTCAAGAAGTGCTTCATTGAGCAACCTGAGATTGTTGTTGCTGTGTCCTTCCTTTGTGCTAATCCTCTTCTTGTTCTCAGAGATCCAAGACTCAGATTGAAGACTTCCAAATACAACCCAGCAAGAACTTCCACACCATCTGGTGCTGTTGGTTCCGGTTCTGTCTCTCAATCTATCTACTCTGTGGAATCTCCAGGTGGATACATGATCTGGGGTATGACACTTCCAAACTGGTATTGGGACACATTCAGCAGATGTCATGACAAGCCATGGCCTTTGTCCACCTTTGACCAAGTTGTCTACTACGAGGTTGATGAGAAGGAGCTTGAGCGCTTGAACTCTCTTTTCTTGACCAAGAAGTTGACATTCGAGCCAGAAGAGAGCGAGTTTGACTTTGTGGAGTATAAGAAGTTCACCGACTCGATTCAGGATGAGTACCAAGAGCTCATGGTAAGAAAAACAGAGGCTTTCTCCAAGTTGTTGAAGGCTGAGGAGGAGGACATTGCCATGTGGGAGGAAGAGAAGGCTGCTGCAAAGACCAGCAAGTCATCTGCAGCTGATTTGCTCTCTGATCCTAATGCGATCAACATTGTCTCCACCATGCCTTCAAACGTCTTCAAGATCAACGCTAAGAAGGGTGATTTGGTCACGAAGCGTGATGTCTTGATCATTCTTGAGGCTATGAAGATGGAAATCCCAATCAAAGTTACTGATAAGAAGGCTGATGATGAGACGAAGTATGAAGTTATGGAGATTATTATTGAAGAGGGTGATGTGGTGAACCCGGGAAGTTCACTCTTGGTTGTCAAGAAGGTATGAATAATGGCCTTGTACTTTTTGATCGCATGCTAATTTGATGTATTGGATACTGCAGACACGACACGTAGATGATTTTAGGATATTAACGAGAGGGCGGCGTACGAGGGTGACACGTTGTTGAGTGTGAGGTGAGCACTAGCGCAATCACTGGCGCACGTCGTCAAAGTAAAAGCTCTGCCAGCTCCTCGAAAAGTTCTCTGAGAGTGTATTTTCTGAGTCCGTTGATATATTTCAAGGTCGCTCCATACAGTACAATGCTTGTATCCTGTGTAAAGGCACTAGGGGTTGAGTAAATTGCAAATATAAAACAAGGAAATGTCAGTGGTTCCCCAGAAAATGGAGTGAGGCCGCGCAAAATGAGCAGGTGACTGAAAATCCGCTATTTTGGAGGAGTTTGACCGAGGTAAAGCAGCCGCCTTACGGGCACTAAACGGGTGGATTTTGCAATTCTACATAGACAATTAACCCACTACAGGGTTCATTAGCAGTTAAATTCACTAGTTATGGTGTAACACGAATTTATTCCCAGGCAAAACCAGGGCGTGGACAAGGGTGTGGAGAGGATTCCGCGAAAAAGTGATCGACCCAGCGACCTCTGGCCCAAGATTCAAGATTCAAAAGAGGCGTGTTGTCCTCCTTGAATCGAGTGTTGAACCGAGTGCTGGGAACACCACCAGAAAGCAGCACACGAACACGAACACACCCGCACTATGTCCACGTTGCAGCCGTCATTCAGAGATAGGCAGATAGGTAAGTGGCGCCCTGCTCGCTTTCCCCCCGCTCTTGCCGCCGTGGCTGGTTGTCGAGGTGGCTACAGGAGCACCAGGGAATACCAGGGAGCACCAGACTAACACCACCACACAGCCGCCCTGGAGAAGATGCTCCACCTGAACATCAGCGTGGAGGGTGCAGACCTCACTGAGAGTCTCAACGGCGAGGAGATCATCTGGAAGACGCTGGTGCTGGACCAGAAGAGCACCGCAATCGTCTCCTCCGTCCTCAGGGTTAACGACCTCCTGAGATGCGGAATCACCTCGCACGCCCTCATCAACACAAACAGGGCCCCAATGCCCGACGTCCCAGCTATATACTTCGTGGAGCCGACACAGAAAAACATTGAGATCGTGACACAGGACATCAAGAGCGACAAGTACTCGAGCTTTTACATCAACTTCACATCCACACTGAGCAGGGACCTCTTGGAGGAGCTCGCCAAAAACGTTGCCATCACAGGCAAATCGGCCAAGGTTCTACAGGTCTACGACCAATACTTGAACTACGTCGTGACAGAACCAAGCTTGTTCTCCCTTGATGTCAAAAACGTCTACTCTCGTTTCAATGACGCCAAAACTACAGAAGAGGATATCAACGAGATTGCGGAGTCAACCGCCAATGGCCTCTTTGACACCATTATGACAATGGATAATGTTCCTATTATTCGTGCACAGACTGGAGGACCAGCCCAACTTGTCGCTGAGAAATTGGAGCAAAAACTACGTGACTACGTCATTACCACAAAATCGAGCACAACTATCGACTACTCCCAGAGATTTGTCCTGATTTTACTTGATCGTAACATTGATCTTGCAGGCATGTTTGCCCACTCTTGGATCTATCAATGTCTTGTTGCAGACGTATTTGAACTCGAGAGAAACACAATCACGTTGGAGACAGAGGAGAACGGAAAAAAAGTGAAAAAGAACTATGATTTGGACCCAAAGGATTTCTTTTGGAACAAAAACTCTCAATTACCATTCCCAGACGCCGTTGACAATGCAGACAGTGAATTGAAGGCATACAAGGAGAAGGCTGCAGAGCTCACAAGACCAGGAACAGATAAAATTGAGGTATTGGATGGTCAAGATGACAGTTTGCAACTTGCTGTGAGCCAATTACCTGAATTGACAGCTAGAAAGGCGGTCATTGATATGCATATGAATGTTCTTCTATCCCTTTTGAATGAGTTGAAGGCTAAGGGACTTGATGCCTTCTTTGAAATTGAACAGAATTTGAGTGATCCAAAGACGAGACAACGTTTTATTGAAGTATTGAATGACGATGGTAACGTTGAGAACTTGGAAGACAAGTTGAGAACGTTCATGGTCATGCTATTGACAACAGACTTACCAAATGACTTCATCACACGAGTTGAACAATCCTTTGCTAAACATGAAAACTTTGACGTCAGCTCTTTGAAGTTCATCAAGAAGGTGAAGGAGAATTTGAGAATGAAGAACCAGATGATGATGTCGACATACGCCAAGGAGACATCAGGATCTTCACAACAGGCCAATGCTGGTGCACTGTTCTCAAACCTGTCTTCAAAACTCTATAACCTGACAGACGGAAAACTTGCAGAGGGTGTCGGGTCTTTGATCTCCGGTATTAAGAGATTGATGCCTGAGAAGAAGGCCATGCCTATCACTAAAATTGTGGAAACTATCATGGATCCAGCAAATGCTACAGAGGACAGTTTGAAAGTCACTGACGACTACCTCTACTACGACCCAAAGGTTATCAGAGGATCTCATTCCAGACAACCAAAGAGACAGTCGTACTTGGAGTCAGTGGTGTTTGTTGTTGGTGGAGGCAATTACCTAGAGTACCAAAACTTGCAAGAATGGGCCACACAGAGCACACTTCAGGGTAACAACAAGGCAGTTGTTTATGGAAGTGATCAGATCTATTCTCCATCTAAGTTCCTCCAAGAAATTGCGCGCCTTGGTTGATCCGGTGTTTGATACACGAACTTTATAATATGGCAAGGACAGCATTTAGCCAGGTGAAACGTAGACAATACAAATAGCTAGAGAACTCTCGAGTCTTTCTAACATTATCCATTTTTCTTTTTATTGTACACAGTGGACATTAATATGTATCACTTAAAGGTAACCAGATGCACTTTCGAGAACCTTGGTACTTCTCTTTGCATCCAAGAACAAGTTCTCAGCCTCTTCAATATCAGTGACTTGGATAGCAGCGTGTCCCACGGTCTTTGACAAGATTCCTGATGGGGAGAGAAGCTGGAGAGCGTAACGTAATGATGTCTTGGATCCCTCCTGTGCCAACTTATCCAGAGCTTCTGGGGAAATAGGAAGACCTTCAACCTTCGCTCTCTTCTCAATGATGACTCTGATTTCCTCCACAGAGTATGGAAGTGTGCGAATGATGAGAAGTCTGTCAATCAAATCTGGTGGGATACCGTGTGGAGCTTTGATGTCTTCTGTGCCCTTGACAGTGGTCATACCTCTGTTAGATGCAAGCACCACGATTGGAGCAATGGTAGCTTCAAGAGCTCTGTTCAAATACGTGAAGATCTCAATGTCGAGCATGTGCACTTCGTCGATGAATAGCACACCTGGGACAAGTTCAGCAACACCTTGATCGATGTACTTTTGGACAACCTTATTCACCTCCTGACGAAGCTTTTCTGTGATCTCTGTCTTCTTTGGTTTAAGCAGCTGACCCATCATGGAAAGCACATCTTGACCACCTTGTGGTCTAGCATTGGCAATATCCAAGTCGTGCAATGTTATATCTTGAACAATCTCCTTTTTCTTGTGAACATCACCCTTTGGAAGAGGAACGTATTCCTCAGCCTCCAAGTCAAACTCTGTGGCATAAGCATCAGATCTACCAACACGTTTGACAGAACCTGTGTTGGCCTCAATGTACATGACATCACCGATGGTAACTTTTTCCTTCTGAATGCTTTCGTAGATGGTTGGGTCCAATCTAAGTGTCTTGGTACCCTTAGCTGACTTCAAGCCAACAATGACATGAGAGATCGTCTTTCCGTATCCTCCCAACGGATTTTCACTCTCTTCTGGTGTGAGCTCTGTAACCTCACCTTCATAAACCTCCTTAGTTTCTTTGATTCTGAGGCCGATAGATCTTCTAAAGTTCTCCATCAATGCTTCAGTCTTCTTCACCTCCACGGAATAGAGCTCAGATCCAACAATTGGAACAAAAGGAACCTTTGGTCCTAGCTCCTGAGAGATTGCAAGAGCGATCGCAGTCTTACCGGTTGCTGGACCACCTGCAAGGAGAATGGCCTTTCCACTCATCTTCTTGGCCTTGATAATGTCAACGATAACACCAGCGGCTTCACGAGCCTCTGTCTGTCCCACGAAACCGGCATCAACAGCCCTGGCGATTCCATGCTCGTCAAGACCCAAACCCTTGATATGCGTATGGGCAGCAGTACGGGAGTCTCTGCCGTTACTGTCCTTGACCTCACTGATGTCCACCATTGTTGAATGTCCGCGTAAAAGCCACTTTCAGAGACGTGTTTGCCTTCGAAGCTTCCTTGAAATGGTGGTCCACCTGCGATTTGTTCGTGTTGAAGGCTTTTTCGCGAAGAGGACTAGGCCTCACAAGGAGGTCACGTGACCAAGGGTGAAAACCGAGGTTTCACTCGCAGAGGCACGTGACTTCTCCTGCATTTTCCGCGTGAACCGAGGGTATCTCATTTAACGAAAGAGGATAACTGCCCGAAAAGGAAATTCGAAAACACAGCAAAAAGGTCCATCTGCCGCTGTTCAAAAACCCGCAGCCTGCCACAACAACGGCGCCTCCCCGTCCCCTACAACATCAACAAGAGCAACACGTCTCCAGGACAGGACCCCAAGTCGCTATTGCACACATCTTTCCCACACATTTACCGCTCTGAACGGCGCTACACACCCTCCGTTACCGCCCAGGCCGCAAACATCCACTGTCTCTCAATCCCGCCCAGCTTATCCACTCATAAGAACGCTTCACAACACACCGCTGCCATGGAGATGCTGACACCGCCGTCGTCTCAGAACTGCGTCAAGTTCGAAGACCAGGACTCGAGTGACTCGAATGTCGAGTTGATTAGCCGTGAGATCCTCTATGGCGAGGGCTCAGATGTCAAATTTCAGGATCAGCTTAACGGGCTACCATCTCTGTCACCACAACCGCTACAGGAGGAAGAGGACAACGCCGCACAGGCATCACAGAAGTCCAAGAGGAAACCAAAGATGAAGTACAGACCACCAAACGGTACGGTTTTGGACATCAGCTCTTATGACCCAGAGGTTTCGATTGAGGAGCAAGATGACGACATTGACAACGAGGATGTCAGCTTCCTCCACTATGCCTTCAAGTATTCGAAAAAGATGACTGTGGTGACAGGTGCCGGAATTTCTGTTGCTTCTGGAATCCCAGACTTCAGATCATCGAACGGTCTCTTCCAGGGTCTCAAGTCTTCAACGTCGGCTGGTTCCAACGGTAAGGCTCTCTTCGATTCCTCGGTATACAGCGATGGTGAGTCCACCGCAAAGTTCCATGCAATGATCAACACACTTTACGAAATGACATCAAAGTGTGAGCCAACAGAATTTCACAAGGTGATGGATAAAGTGTCATCGGAAGGAAGATTGTTGAGGCACTACACACAGAACATCGACTGCCTTGAGATGGGATTACCATCATTACAAACAACGGTCCCAGTCAAGTCAAGCCCACCATATCCACCAACGATACAGCTTCATGGTACTATAAGACACATGTACTGCTCAAAATGTCGTTGGAGCTCGGCGTTGGATCCGTCACTTTTCCAAGGCACTGAGGCACCGTCATGTCCCGAATGTGAGGAACTGGATGAGATCAGAACGATGGCTGGAAAGAGATCACAGGGAATCGGCTGTCTCAGACCAAGAATCGTGCTATACAATGAGTTCCACCCAGATGGAGAGCATATTGGAAAAGTGTCTCACACAGATTTGAGATCAAGACCTGATTGTCTAGTGATTGCCGGAACATCGTTAAAGATTCCAGGAGTGAGAAGATTGGTAAAAGAACTGGCCAAGGCCGTTCATGCAGCTAATGGATGTGTCATTTGGATCAACAGAGATGAACCTTCGATGAGTGTTGTTGACTATATCGAGCACATTGACTTGATCGTCACTGGTGACTGTCAAGATGTCCCATCGATTGTTGAGAATTATGACCAAGTTCTTCAGAAACAGAGGGGAAGAAAAAGAAGCAGATCGAAAAAGACTGACCAATCCCAGAGTACACAGAAGGAAATGGAAACAGTCAACGCAATCAAATCTGACTACAAAGTTTCCAAGCCTGCAATCAAGCCAAAGAAAATGGACGTGCTGATCCAAGCAAACATCCAAGAACTCCTTATGAATATTCACGACGCCAAATGAACCCCATGTCCTCTCGGACAAAAATGTATAACTGTTATGTATGAATTAAGTTTTGTTACTGAAGTTTACTGTTCCACCTTGTAGTATTGTTATTAAATAAGTGGGTTGGTATACAAATCAGTCATCATCGTCATCCAGTTCCACTTCATCATTAGGTTCCTTTGGTTCTTGAGATTCGGCCCATTGTGTGACATCGTCAATGTATGACAGGATAGTTTGGATACTGTCTGGGTCTTTTGCTTGTAGTGGTAAGAACTGAACCATACCAAAGTCATCAACTAGATGAGCGATTGATTCGTTCAATCTTGCAAATCTTGGATTTGTGTTTCTGTTAACGTCATCTAATAGTAAGAGAGGGTCTGGATTGAGGAATTTTTTCAGTTGCTTTTTGGAGAATTCATCCTTAATGAGATCCAATTTGGATAAGAGGTTGATGTGTGGGAGCTCAAGCATGATCATTGCGGACATAGCACTGAGGGCACCGGAGAAGAACTTTGAGCGATCAATGATGAATGGAGCTTCAAGAAGGTATGTTGCACACAAGTTGAAGTTAAGTGACTGTTGTAAATGCTTGACGATGGTCGGTAGCACCGGGACGTGTGTGTATAGTTCAATTTGTCCGGGACAGTCAAAGATTAAGTACTCATCGTTGAAGTCTCCAATCTCCTCATCTAGCCAGTCGAGGTTATCCAGTAGGTATTCGAAGCAGTAGATGAGTCCACCGTTTGGTCCCAGGTTGCACTCCTCCATGGCGTCTTTCAGTGAAATAAGGTCTCTGATGTCGATTGTGAACTCGTACTCGGAGGGTTCAGCTGCTGGGTCAAGATTGACAATGTGTGCACGGCGGCCAATGGACTGAAGATACGACACCATGGCATTACAGAAAGTGCTTTTGCCCACACCTGCTGGCCCCAAGACAAGAGTTCCAACTCTGGACATTGTATATGTGTTTGTAGATAGTTTGAGTGTTGTAGTTTGGATGAAATTAGTGGAGAAGTTGATGTTGATGTTTTGTCATCTTTTTGGCACAGAAAATCTTTTTCGATGGCGTTTCCGGGATTTTCGCAAATTGGCGTAGCGGGCTTCCCGATTTCGAATTTTTTTCGCAGAAGGCACACTCGACCCCACATTTTAAAGAACATCAGCGCTTCCAAACTGCTACTACTACTACTACTACTGAAGTATCTGGTGTCGTGATTGTTCATTTAAATTCCCACGAAGATCAAGCCTTTGGTCTGCACCAACAAGTTGAACTCTCGTTCTCCACCTGGATCACCACGCGAGTATCGTGCTTCTCACAAATCTGTTGCACTCGCTTTTTGATGATTGTAGAGTTTTCTCCATCAAGGTATTGAACATGAATGAATCCAACAAGCTCCGGTGATGTGCATGTGTACTTCTCATCTGATGAAGAAATTTTCATGTCGTTGGATACCCAGAAGCGAGGTGTAGTGTATCCAACCACTCCAGGTGTGGTTGAAATCTCAGAGAGTATATCCCTCACGACACCCTCTTTCTTTGCATCCAGGGAAAGTAAAAGACTCGATGCAGACGATTTGATAAGTGGGATTGCACTGATGAAGATCATGATCGCAATGAAAAGAGATGCAATTGGGTCAAACATGTTGCTGTGGAACATTGAAGTGAGAATAGTAGAGACAACGACTCCTGCAGATCCCAATGTATCAGCAAGGATATGAAGGAAGATACCCTTCATGTTTTCATTGTCTGAAATGCCTGATGCTGAATGTGACTGTTCATGATCTGAAGAGTCCGAATGCGAATGTGAATGCGAGTTTGAATGTGAATGTGAATGCGAATGCGAATGTGTGTGGGAATCAGAATGCGAGTGTGAGCTTGAATGAGAGTGTGAGTGACCATGAGCATGTCCATGGTTGAAAGCCACGATACCAATGATGTTTACAACAAACCCAAGGAAGGAAACAACGAGTAGTTCTCCAGTTCTCTCCAAATCCACAGGGTTGATGATTCTCTCAACTGCCTCCATACAAATGCCTGCAACGATTCCTATCAGCAACACACCATTGGCAAATCCTGCTAATGTTTCAATTCTGGCAAGACCAAATGGAAACCTGGAGCTTGCAGGTCTTTTAGCCAACACTCCAGCAACAAGACCAAGTGCCAACGATGTGCAGTCCAAGGCCATGTGTAATGAGTCTGACAATAAGCCGAGTGATTTTGATCTGAATGAATATAGGAACTGGATAAACATGAACAATGTGTTGAGCATCAGGTAGGAGAAGATGGCTTTGGTGTCTTCATGTTGGAAGAGTTGTTGCACAATGCTCAGTTGTTGTGTCTGTTGCTCTTGCTTATCATCTTCAGATATGATGACGGCACTGGTATCAAATAAGTCTTCATCAACGTCGATGAATACAGTGGACAAAACCAACAAAACTTCTCCAATGGCAAAGAGTTTGTTTTCGAAGAAGTTTGAACTGAACGACAGGACCTCAAGTAGCATTGCAATGAATCCAACCACGGTCGGTAATCCCCGTTTCAGTCCAGAACTTTTTGAGTCCGATGCAGTGATGAAGAACACCATAGATGAAGCAATGGAGACCAAGACCATACTTATATGCAGTGACGAATACCACTGGCTCAATATTAGCCCGGTGGTGATAAGGACAGCAATGGGTGTTGTTAGCGATTCACGCGTTTGAACTTGGTCAATCTCCCTCAGTCCATCGCTGACGAGATATATAGCCAAGTACCCCACCGGTATTGTGTAGAGCTTCAATTGGCCCAAATTTGTGGGTACTAGCACACACTGGCCCTTTGTGTATGCATTGACGAGATCAAGTAACAGTGATACTGTTAAGAATGGGAAGTTGACGTTGATGATGAGTACCAGCGAGAGTACAACTGTTCTGATCGTGCCCAACGTGGAAGCCGCTAAGAACACTCCAAATAGCGATATAAGTGTCCTCTGAGTATTCCATATCGATCCTTTACTCCTCTTGCTCTTTCTCTTTAGTAGAGTACTCTGTGGAACGGATGCTGGTGCCATGTATGTGAATATGACTGTGATTGCTGCGCTGAGAAACAACGGTACCAGGGCGTTGGACAGCAGCATCCTCGTGGACTGTGAATTGGACTCCACCACGAGATTGGACGCCAGAAGAAGAGTTGGATACGCCAGCAGAAGCGGCACTCGGTCTATATCGACCAGAGGCCAGGCGGTTTCCCTTGTGTCTGCCATTTTCGTCGGTGATGATCTGTCGTGTTGAGTGTTGTGAGTCTCCCTGTAATCCGATTTTCGGTCCCAAGCTTCCCCTGTTTTTGTGTGTATAAGCGCTGTTCTGGAATCTTCCTGTCTATGAGACGAGGTTTGCAAATTTCTGTGGTAGCTGGATGTCCTTGTGCCTAGCCGCCGTGTGTGTTTCTGTGTGGTGATGGAGTTGTTGATGGTGAGCGCTGGAAGTTTCACCGGCGGTAACAAACCACGCGCGACAGTTTCGATCATGACGATGTGATTGTTCCTGCCTGGAGCTCCACACTTCGCCACTAGACAGCTCCGCCACACAGAATAACGGGAAGAGACAGCAAAAAACACTGGCAGAGGATGAGCGGAGAGAGCAGGAGAAAGTCCCTGAGCATGCGCAGCGCACAGAGCTCCGAGCAGACACACACGGAGAAGTCCCAGTTGAACGCCTCTTATCCATGGACGAAGCGGCTGTTGAAGTGGCTCATCACCCTCCCATTTGAACCCGATGACAGCAAGTACAACGTCCCAGTACGGCGGAACTACCAGGTATGGGGGTCCCAGAAACAGATATACATCTTTGGAGGCAGACTCAGAACCGTCAGTGCCCGGCCGGCGTCATTGATAACGTTCACCATCACGCTTCTCCCCGCCATCTTGTACTGCATATTCGATGCGGCATGGTGTTGGCATCATATTCATCCAGCAGCAGTGATCATGTTCCTTTACACTTGGCTCATCTGCATGAGCTCATTTGTACGTACATCCACATCTGATCCAGGGGTACTACCGAGAAACATCCATTTGACAGAGGATCCATATAACATACCAGATGACTATTTCAACATCATATCGTTACCTTCGTCGAGAAGAGGAGAACCAGTGGACGTCAAGTACTGTCACACATGTCGTGACTGGAGAATGCCACGTACTTTCCATTGTTCAAAATGTGATCAATGCATCAGTGTTCATGATCATCATTGCAAATGGCTCAACACCTGCATCGGGGAGAGAAACTATCGCTATTTCTACTCCTTCTTACTCTTTGGCGT
>JAKUBT010000027.1:0-32066 GCA_030563305.1 Petasospora maesae
CCCCCCCCCTTTTTAATGAATCTTTCAACAATCGTTCTCATCAATTGAAGGTGGCCTCACAATTGTAGTTACTACAGATGATAAAACTCTAGTGTAAATAAATTAAGAGTGTTCATTAGTCGTTAGATTGTATAGTAGTAAGAGCACATCTTCTTTAAATGACCATGCTGCGAACGCGATAATTGGCATCACCTTGTCTCAATCCATTAATTGAAGTCTTGGGCATTGACAAAGGCATGATCTTTTGGTATGTGAACCCTGCAACCACATCATCATCAGTAGATTGATCATTATCGCTGGTATGCAGAGATGCGTTGAGTGTGGATCCGGATGTTTTTCTCTCAATGAGCTGATAGGATGGACTCATCTTTTCGACCAGTGTTGAAATACTCTGATCACTCACGTTGGCGAAGTGTGTTATACTCTTCTGTTTGGTATGAATTGGAGAGTTGTGTGCAGTAGAGTTTGGTGTCATGGACATCACCGACTGTTCGAAAATGGACTCTTCGGACTCTGAGTCTGTGGAGACCTCTTCGTGATTCTCCAATGCTGGGAGTTCTTGGAGAAGTTCCTCCATGATGAGAGATGATGTGCCCTCTTCAACGACGAAAGAGTCAAGTCCTCTCTTTCCGTGGAGTCCAAGGTATGATGATCCATCAACGGAGATTATCTTAGAGCCAACACTGGTCATGTCAGCAATTGCAGTCTTAGCCGCCGTGATAAGCGTACCACATTGTCTCTTCTGCACGGTGGCATAGATATCGGTCTCATCAGTGAGGAATTTATCAGCCATGTACTTGATAGAGTTCAAACCTTCATTCAAACAACACTCGGTGAGGTTTGCATCAAAATCGAGCTCCCAGTGGATGATACTTCCATCATTACCTCCTGTGTAAAGATCAGAAGAAGACTCTTCAGACCACACCATAGATGTAACCAAATCGTTATGACCTTCCAGCTTACCAAAAGATGCTTGGGCTCTGATGTCCCATAGTCTTACTGTGCCATCCAAATGTGAACTTGCCAAAACATTTCCATCGTATGGTGCCCATTTGATCTCATTGGCGGAAGTGATGTTGTAGGCTCCCTGAGGTGTGAAAATAGACGGACTGTTTGAAGCTGCTCTCAAATCGTTCAGGGCAATTCCAAAAATTCCAGCAAGTGCCAGGAGACCAGACTTGGAAGGGGAAGCGTCGAAGGAGTAGAGACCCAGGTTCTGGTTTTTGAGAATTGGAAGGTCAGATCGATAGTTCATGTCCCAGAGGAAGACGTTCTCATTGCACTGTGTGATGAAGTTCTGTGTGTTTGAGATCCATTTTGGAACGGTGATGTTCTTGATTGTGAGATCTTTGAGTCTGTCAGTGGTGAAATGCTTCTTGTGGTTGAACCTCTTCACGATTCTTGCGCTCTCGTCTGATGTGGAGTTTGGAACTGACACCATGTGCACAGTACCGTTCTTGTGTCCTGTCATCAACATACTCTCTGACTCATCAAAGCCTAGCCATTGGAGAGACTGGATGTGTGGGATTGTGATTGTCTGCTGGTGTGTAAGGGCTGGCTCGTCGGCGTTGATGTCATAGATGAAGAGGTTGGAGTCACGCTTACCGCTGGCAATGGCAAGCTGCTCGTTGTTCTCGTGGTTCACTGCGACAGAGGTCAAGTAGAGCTCATCATCTGGGACCTTCCAATAGTTCGATGCAATGTTGACCTTGTCACTTGTGTATGTCTTGTTCAGGACATCGGTTTGTCTTTCTTCCTTGAAGAGCCAGCTCTCGTTGGAGGACTTCCTTGCACGCACGGAGAGCTCTGGGTTGGATCTCACTTTCTTCATGGCGTTCTGGCGGAAAAGGACGGTTGGGGAGTAGTAGTCCATTGTGGATTCAGGTGGGTGTGTTGTATGTGGGTATGATGGAGTGTATAGGTGAGTGTGAGTGGGAAGAGCCAGAGAGGGAGGGAACAGAGAGAAGAGAGGGATGGCCCCCTGGTTATAAAGCCATCGCACAGGTTGGCTGGCTGTCTAGCAACTGCACCCTCATCGCACCACCTCACCAAGCACCATCGCATGCACCATCGCCTGCCCCCCGCCTGCAGATCCATCTCATCAGTTGCTGTGTCCCACGATGCGATACGGGAGGGCGAAGAGCCCAGAGCACGGGATTGCAGGTGCAAGCTCAGGAAGTGGGAGGTGCTGGCTCTGGAAACGAAAACAAACAAATCGCTGCTGTACGCACGCGCGCAAGTCGGGATCAGCCAGCCACCACCAGCCCGAATCTCCGGGAAATGTTCCATGGCTTCAACTGTGAAGAGTGGAGTCTGTATGGTGGAGGGCCCTATATATGGTCAGGTAAATTCCCTCCATGCACCGAGTCTTCTGGATAATCCTTGCTCAATGGTGCTTTGTCGCAAACCTGAGCTGGTTCCCATGGCCACTACTAGGTCGTCCGGGGTAAATAGAGCGCTTCAAATTTCTCTATTCAAGGCCACATGATCACTTATGATGAAAGAGTCTCCGCGGTTGCTCTACAAAGACATCTATGCGTAGCTCATACACATTTATCAAGTACACTGATTGCTTCCCTGACCCGCTAGATCGCTAGACTTCTAGATCAGCACTTGAAGTAGTTGATGGAGCTGACTCCTGAGCAGCTGAGCTACGCGATCACGTGACTCTTATCTCCGGCGGCCGGTTGTTTCCGGGTTTGTGATCCTGGGCTGGTATTGATGTACCTACCCTCTGATACGCCACAAACAGGATTCATCACCTTTTCTAATGAAAAAAAGATTTCAGATCTTTTCTCCTGACTTTTCACCTTCCTCTTGAAACTTGCTTACTCTCTCTGCCAATCGTCTCTCCCATACAACGACTGACCGCTTGAGTGAATGTCATGGGCTTGTCTCCAACTCCGGATCTTGTTCGATTCCTCGAGAGTTTCAAAGGGTCATGAGTATGTGGGGAGTGAGAAGCCTGGAGGTTTGGATTGATTCTGATACAGTGTCATGTGTAAGCTGGCTTCTGTCATGGATCTTTACTCTTTGGCGTGATCTTTGCATTTGATTGTTGACCGCTCGAGTGAATGCAGCGGACTTGTCTCCAACTGTGGAACTTGTCCAATTTCTTGAGAGCAGCTTTAAAGGGCTATCAGCATTTGAGCTTGTGAAGTGTGAGGTGTGAGGAGATCAGGTTACCGGGAAGGGATGACCCATTTGATTGATTCTGATACAAGGCCATGTGTAAGCTGGCTCCTGTCATGAATCTTTCCTCTTCCGAGTGATCTTGCATTTGGTTATTGGCTGCTCGAGTTTTGGTCAAACACCAACTCTTTCCCCAGTTATCTCGTCCTGGGTGTAATGAAACTGATGATTCCATGTCGTCCTATTGAGCTTGAAACATTTCTGAGCCGAGCAGCAAACATCTTTGATTCATCAATATCCATATTCAGGATTTTCAATGCTGCTTCTCCCCAAAGCTCAGCTGAGCGAGGCTTCATATTCATGTTGAGGTTTGGAATCTCTAAGAAATGTTTCAAGCCTCACATAGAAGTCTGGAACGATGTGCTTGAAGGTTTTGTATCCAAACTTCAGGAATGGGTTCTTCTTTGGGTAGACAACGCTGGATCTTTCGACTTTCTTGTTTGTTGGGCTCAACGGCATGAAGGACTCATCAATCAAGGAGCTGAGAATCGGATCTGCTGTTTGAGGCCACTTATGATTGATGTTAAGCTTTGGTTGGTTCTTTCTCTGAATCTGGATGGCTGCTTTGAAATGAAGAGATGCAAGACAACTTTGGAATAACAGATAACAGAAGAGCTTAGTGGTTTTGCACTCTTTGATCTCCTTGTACATGGGTGCCTTATACTCAAAGGTGAACACTTCAGGATAATGTGACTTTAGAATATCGGTGGACTGATCCAATGCTTCCTCTGTTTCGAAGAGATGTTCCAAAAGAAGAGTTGATGGGATTCCCTTGTGTGCACACAATGCCAACATGATCTTCTCTGCGTGGTCCTGCTAAAGAGATGTTACAAACTGGCTGGTCAAACGCATATACGAAGACTCTGACAACTTTAAGAGCCTCCTGGCCCGCAAAACATTCTGACAGTGCCTTCATCATGTATCAAAATCACTCACCTCTACAACTTTCATCATCACATTTTCATATTGAACACTCAGATCCTTCAAGTTCAATCCAGGGGGGAAAGTCCCCATCCGAAACTCCCGCCTTCCCAGACTTCACAGAGTCAAATGTTGGTAAATGTAGTAACGGTAACAATCGTTTGATGCTGGTGTTCCCGGTTCCAAGATCGTATCTGAAGTACATCGTCTTGAACACTGACTTGGCGTCAACTTCCGTGGCATCTTCAATTAGACTGTCCCTCTCCATAGGCTACCTTGAACTTTCGACGGTGCCATTCATACCAGTACTTAGCCATTTTTCCAACTTCCAATGGTACTGGGTAGTGGACAGCCCAGTAGTATGTGAAACGGTGTAACTCATGTGCTTGTGACGCGTTTCAATGAAGTTCATGAAACCAACACGTTGGATTTGAGATCTGGGGTTGCCCCCCCTAGTTAGTGCAGGCAAAATTATTGGTACGGCAACGACTTCGTGTGGAGAGAAAATAAAAAAAATAATGGATCCTATGAGATTCGAACTCATGCATCTTACGATACTTGATCTTGAGTCAAGCGCCTTAAACCGCTCGGCCAAAGATCCATTTCTGAAAAACGAATTTTTGCGGTCTGTCATATTTTGACGTCAGAGTTGAAATTTCCAAATTTTGAGATAGGCCGCTTTTTGGGGCTAAAAAAGGCTCATAAGGTCATATGAGTAGGTTTGTTAATATCTTTAAGAAATTCTACAGTGACTGGATCCATAAAATATTGGAAAAACGTGAGTGGTGGCACTATTGGAGCGTATTGTAGCCAGCTTGGGATTCATTCCACAGCCGACAACATACCCTGATCCGCTCGTGATTGATTGATTACGACCACAAAGTTATGTATACAAGTGGTAGTGTACTAAGAATCTACACGACAATAACTCTCAAGATCGTATATGAGTTCATTTATTGTGATTGTCTTTCCGTAGCGCAACAAACTCAGCCCCCTGGAATGTTCAACCAACGTGCTCCACAATAGTAGAGACGATCTGACCATTTGCGGTGAATGTGTGCTTGAACTGTTCTGGTACAGAGAGTTCCTTGAAGTCATCCTCCTTTGGATCTGGAACGTTAATGTTCAAGGATGTAGTAGAGCTAGTGTACACCTCTGTTTCCAATGAAGTCTTTGACAAGTAGATCTGACCTTCATCAGATTTATCAATGGTGATCTGTGGTGACTTCTCGACAATCTGGATTCCAAACTTCTTAGAGTTCACAACGTCAATACCAGAGACCAAACTATCAACGACAATGGCAACTTTGGTGGTTCCGGAGAGGTACACGGCATTGACCTTGCCCTTAATCTGAATCGTACACTCTTTACAATCACCAATGAACACAGATTGGTTCATCTCACCATCAAGCACGATGTCATGCTTTCCCTCCACGTTTCTAACAACCCATTTGGAGTCTTGCAACTCAATGACAGGAACAGGCTTTGGCTTCAATGAGAGTGCTGATGGCTTTTTTGGAACAGGTGGAGACTTCTTTCCAGCAGATGGGGCACGGACAATGGAGGATTCACGAAGCTCTGGGTTCTTGTGTGTCATCTGAGACTTGTCAACCTTCTTCAATCCCTTTGTGATACCTTCACCTTTGTTGAGTTCTGAGAAGATGGCATTGATTCCTCCTGCTGGTGGGGCGGCCTTTGGTGCCTTGACATCATCAAAGATGTCAGCAGGTGGTGGTGGTGGAGGTGGAGGAGGTGGTGGTGGGGCTCCACCGGCAGATGGAGCAGATGGGGCAGGTGGGGCAGATGATGTGTCCTTGGTGGCTGTTGATGTTGTGGAGACAGAGGATGCCTGTGAGTGATCCAGAGACTTCAAGCTCTCTGCGAAGTCTGTTCCATTGGCGTTATAGGTGAGACCAGTGGTGTGGAACTGCTTGACGTAAAGCTTCAGCCCTTCAAAGATGCTGAGGTACTGCTTAACCCACTCTGCTGTCTTTGGGTCCTTCTCTTTGAACTCTTTCAAGACCTTGTTGGTCCAGAATGTGACAGAGTCTTTGATCTCCGGGATGTATGAGACCGGTGTGTCTGTGAGGAACCAACTGAGAACACCAGTGCCCTCAGAGATGGCGTTCAAGTGGGAATAATACTCAGATTTTCTGTTGTCGTCCTTGAACTGGTTGATAGCCATGATTCCCTCCTGGATTGGGGCAAGCAATGACGCGTTGGCTGGGTTATTGAAGTCCGGCTTCTTTGAAAGAGCAGCAGCCTTGATGAACTTGAGCTGCTCTTTGAAGGCATTGGCAAGAGATGATGCCTGTTCGCCCACAAGTGTGTTAATCTCCTCAGACAGCGAGGTGAAAGGGTCGACGTAGAGCTCCAAGAACTCGTTGAACGATTTGGTGGATGGTGTCTCCTCCTGCTCGAGACGCGTGGTGGAGAGGTCGAGGTCGGAGAGAGCCCTGGATGCCACTGGGGCACCAGGAGCCGGCACCGGTGTCTCTGTGGAGCTCTTGTCGTGTCTCTCCACGATTCCCTCGAGAGCAGATGTTGCCTTCTCAAGACTGGAGTATGGGGTGTTAGTTGGGGGCGGTGAACTTGCGGTGTGTCAAAGGCGAAACGTGGAAGGTGCACACATAGCCCCCGCTAGGATCAGCGGAGAAGGCACCTTCCGGCGCACCATTCAAGGAGGTTGGACTCACCGTGCGAAGATATCAGCAAACTTGTCGTGGTTGTCGTCAGCCATTGTGCGATTGAACCGTTTTAAAGTCTGATTTGCCGTTGAGTGTGGAGGGCATGTGCTGTGGAGCCTTTGCAGCGTTGGGATCGTGGATGTTCTAGCTTCGACGAGTTCGCGAATCCGCGCTTTGGACTTTTGGACCTTTGGACCTTCCCGCCGGTGTTTACCTTCAACGAACCCCCCAGGTCCTCCCCCAATCTTCAGAGTTGTCCAATAGCAAGCCTTTTATTGGCGGTCTTCTGCTGTCCCAAAGCAAGGGAAGATTCTGCCCTTGCCACCGAAGAACCTGCCTCTGGCCTCGGGCTGTGTCGAGGGGAATGTCAGTGGGCATCTGTTTGTTGGTGTATGGAAAGTCGGTCTGTGTGTGAGAGTGTGTGCTCTTGATCGAAAGTAACTGACGACTAAGTATGTGATTCAAACCTTTTGTGGAATCATCCTGAAAAGAAGTGATACGGCACGAAGTTGTGCTCTCCTGTGTGTGTGTGTCCTGTGTGTTCGTGTGTGTGGGGCCCTCTGTTGCCATCTCCCCCTGGGAAATGGACTGCTTGAGTGCTGTTTCCAAACGATCATTATTCCCACACCTGTCGATGATTCTTCCCGGTTACCTAGTTTTGGAGACTAATAAGCTCCGTGTATGGTTTGTTCATTGGATGTGGTGTGTTATGCTCTTGCTGAACCTCTTTCTTCGCCTTCTGGCTTTGCTCTGATGGAGCACTTGTGTCAGGACCTTGTGGTCTGTGAGATGAGCTGAGAACCAATGATGGTTCTCCGGTCATCTCTGAGTCTGTGTCTGCTTGAATTGCCTGTCAGTTTATGGGGTTGGATGTGTCCCTGGCTTCTTGTCCAGCTAATCTCGTTTATGTGTGAGTCGAATGGTATAAGTATAACTATTAAACTATTAATCAAGACTGTATATTAGGGCTGTATATCTATGTAGCTAGTCTTCAGTAAGACTTGATTAATTGTTGCCCTAATTCACCAAAGTTATGTGAGGAAAAAGAAGCTGCAGAAAGAGTTGAGGTTCCAGGAGATTGCGATTGGTGATCAAAATAGCGATTCAAATGCTGCCAGATCAAGACTTTGGTCATAGAGGTCTTGCGAGCCCGTGATAAGTATAGATTCTCCCACTTACATCTGGAGATTGGAGATGTGCATCTGATCGACTATGAGCGACAAGCACATAACAAGGAAGAGAACTCCAGATTTGAATTGGTTACTGATTATCTGCTTCACAAGGTATTTCACTGCTCTGCGAGCAAATTTCCAAAGGAGGGATGGCAAGTGGATCAACAACTGCTTGATTGTGTTCAACGAAAATCTTGAGCGGGCACATGCTTTCATATAGTCGATAACATCCTTCAAACCACCTTGGAATTCCATTGTACTCTCTCAAGAATACAACAGTGCCATCGATACCCACTGCTATTTCCATAATTTCATAGAGTGTATAGCATGTAATTTGGTAGGTGGGAATGTGGCATAGCTGTGATGAAGTTAGGCATATCCCGTTCATAATAGATGTGACTGCAATGATAGGTAATACAATCCAATAGAATGCCCTTGTGCTGGCAGAAGAGAAAGGTATTGACAACACATCATCCCCAAATGTACGACATTGTGTACCAAACTCCAATGGCTCTTGTTATAACAACAAGAGATATCGTTATCTTGATGTCAACATCTGACAACAGATATTTCCATTCGAAAGATCCCAATTCGTACAACTCAGTGAAATGTCTTAAAGTAAATCCTCTCATAAAAAAGAGTACCTTGCTGTGGTTAACACCAAGAGTATGCAGATCAGTAATGGCGTAACCATAACAGTTATTATTATGATAAGCTTGGTCTTGTTAGATCTTCAAAGACGGGTCGTTCATAGTAGCCCACACTTGAGCTGTGCTCAATGCATGCTGTGGCCAATTCAATAAGGAAGAGTTCCATGATACGCTCTTTCTAGTTTCCCCTCATGCTTGGTGGTGGATGATCGTGATTCGTGAGTTGCTTGGTGTGTATGGCTGCGGTGGTCTTCACGTCGCTTGCGGTGTGGGTGTGTCCTCGTGTTCTTAGAAAGCCGCCTGTGCTCTGTGGTGTTGTGTTGTATGGGCTGTGGAGTCTGTTCGTCACAGGCACAGTACTGGGGCCCGGTGGTGTCAGATCAAGCAGGTGCACACACGCAACAGGAGAGCCATTTCTAAAACCAGTCGAAGTTTTCAATAGCATGTTGCACTGAGCTATACTATCATCGCTGGTTGCAGCACTACCGATTGTCCAGTACTGTCGCCCCCCCTAGGACTCAGGAGCTCACCAGGATGTGTCTATCTCGTTCACGTTCTCAAAGTCGGCACCCATTCCGTCGTCGAAACTATGGGGAACCAGTCCATTGTACTCGTACTGATGCTTCTCCAGATCCTTGGTGGTCCATTGTCTGTAAAAATAGGGTCTCAACTCTTTGTGACCGTCCACCACAAACCTCTGACGATTGATCACCACTGCCTTTGCAACCACCGCTAGACGAGTTTGCGGGTGAACTGAACTTGGTCTGCAAGCTCTAGCCAATCAGCGGCCAGCCAGCATCATGAATGCCAAAAGACATCGGCTGTGCTTGTTGTAATGGCAGTAGTAGCAGTAGTAGTAGTAGTAGTAGTAGTAACAAGCTGTGCAGTGTGAAGTCCAACTGACGATCGGAATTGCTCGGAAGTTGGAACAGGTGTGCGGATGTTTTCTCCGATCAAAACGGCACTGCTCTGGATCTGTGCCGGGCCTCTGCAGGAACAAACAAACAACAACACCGCCAGAACACGGCCAGAACACCATCAACGGGGCCACTGACAGAGACGCAGAGACGCAGAGACGCAGAGACGCAGAGATGTCATCGCAATCGCAATCGCCGTCGAAGAGACACTCGGTACGTGCTTTTCCCCGCTTCTTCCCAGCGTGTTTTGCGGTGTGTTCCATGACAGAGAGCTGTTTTGTCAGGGGGGAGACAGACACCTTGCACACGCCCCCCAGCACAACACACACACAGACACACACTAACACTAACACTCCACGCAGATGAGCACGATAGAGTCCAGTGTCACACGGCTCCTCGTTGCCACCAAACACCTCCTGGAGTCATTGACGCAGTGGTCAAAGCTCTCCGCCACGGAAACGGACATTTCAAACGCGTACGTGCAACTGGGGAACGAATTCAAAGTGGCATGCCGGGCCTTCTCCAACGCCGGTGTGGACGTGAGTGACCTGGGAGACGTTCCACACTCACTACGTGTTGTCTTGGAGGAGGCATTGTGTGACGCTCCGTCGCAGGATACGTTGGACAGGTTCCTGCCCAGCATCAGGGAGATCATCGTGTCGTTGCTCCAGAACCTTAAGACAAAGCAGACCACTGCGCGCACATTGAAGGCCAACAAGTCTAGGGAGAGTCTCAGGTCTACAGCCAATGACGAGGTCTCGAGAAGGGGAAGCGTGGCGTCCTCTCAGCACTCCCGAACAAGTGCCGCCTTGGAGTCACAGCAGACATCCACCAGAGCCTCACAACAAGCACAGCAGCAAACAGCGAGAGAGCCTTCATCGTCACCATCTCCCTCTCCAGAAGAGACAGTGAAGCGCCCGAATAACGCCCTGCAGCAACTACAGAAAGGTGACTCCTTGCAACGTCGTGCCTCACGAAGATTCTCCGCATACCAATACGCCAAACTCACGAGCTACTCTCCAGGAAGGGATCCGGAGCTTCCTGATCAGTCAGTGATCGAACGCAGTCGAGGCAGCATCCGTCATAGCAGCCCACTTCAGAACCGTACACCGATTAAGGAAGCATCTGTAATCGCTAACAGTGAGACATTCAGCGTGTTCTTGAAGATTGGCGATCGAGTGAAGAAGAGTCAACTCACAACGCCAATCACGTTCACTGCACTGCGCTTGCTCTTTGTGGAGAAGTTTGCCTATTCTCCTGGAAACGGCCAGTTCCCAGACATCTACACCCAAGACAACATGAACAGCGTCTCATATGAACTGGAAGATCACATGTTTGCAGATGTGAAAGAGGGCGCCATCATCTCTTTGAACGTGAACAAGAACTCTGAGATATTGGAAACGGTGAACAAGAGTATCCAAGATCTCAAAGAACAACTGCAAACAAGTCAAACACAGTTCTTCAACAACACAAGAGAGTACATCGATGAGTCCAATAATGGAATTATCCAGAAACTACAGGCTTTAGTGGAAACCACATCAGCCGTCGTGTCTGCGAAGGGAGCAGACGCCACAGACTCGAAAGATCCAAAGGCTACAAAGGACAAGAAGGCCACCACCGTTGCCGCCAAGCCAGTTTCTATGCTCAATGATCTATCTGACATTCTGGATGTCCGTCATGAGATCTCAGTGATCAAACAGATCAACACCACAAACAAGACCGTGTTCAAAGAATCCATAGAGAAGGTGTTACAGAAGGTTAAAGATTTCAAATCACTTTCCCTTGAAACTTCCAACTCATCCATACGTACATACGTTGAAGAATCCCATCAAAAGCTTTCCAAGGAGTCCGATTCATTACTCACCAAATTTGATGATCTCCAAGATTTGATCGAGGCTCTGAGAAAGGATGTCGCACAAAGAGGTGCCCGTCCATCTGAGAAGCAACTCGATTTCGTTTCAAAGCAATTGCTTGGCGCTAAGGGTGATCTGTCATTGATGGTGAACTACATTGATACTGAGAAGCCACACTGGAAGAAGATCTGGGAGACAGAGCTGGACACAGTGTGTCAAGAGCAACAGTTCTTAACTCTTCAAGAGGATCTCATGCATGATCTTGAGGAAGATCTGGAAAAGGCATCAGAGACATTCGATTTGGTCAAACAGTGTTGTGAAGAACAAACCAAGAACCCAAGAACTAGGGCAAAGAACATTCCTCTCTTGGAGCCAGGAACGCTACCAAACCTGAGAGATGCCCTGATGTCTGAAGTTGCCGCCTTGAAACCAAACCATGACAGCAGAGTGGAAGCCATTGAGAAGGCTGAGAAGTTACGTGAAAAAGAGAGACATTTACAAATGAGTAATGAATTCAACGAAGAGTTGGAAGGATTTGTGGATGAGCATAAGTTGAAGAAGAGTGGTGGGTTTGAAGAGGTTGATCGTATTCGTCGTATGAAAGATGAACAAAACCTGAGAAGTGCATTCCCACCACTGTTCTAAGGCGTGCACATATACATTGAATGCTATAAACATGATATTCATGATCATTCATTAGAGTCCTTTGAGCAAACGTAAACATTTTTTGAATCTAGTTCTCTTCTTCTGTAATTGTTTGGTGAACTCATCAACCAGCACAGTCTTTACGCTCAACTTGAACCCCTCCTCTGTAGCGGATGGCCCCTTGATCTCTCTAATCAAAAGATCCATAACTTCATTGATGAAGCCTTCAAACCCTGAATCTGCAATACTTATGTTTCTCGTTGTCAAGTAGTATGATTGTGCCAGATTTGCAAGGAGGATCTGTACTTGCTCAAGGACCGTCTGGGGGGAAACAAGCTCGGTATCCAACGTGTTTTGACCCAACCTGATCTTCAAAATTCCCAACATACGAGTAACTGCCATCTTATGTGACTTAACATAAGGAGTGTATACCAACGTATCATCATAGTGTTTCATCACTTCCATCGAATCAATGTTGATGTGATACCCACAAAACACAATAGGTTCCACTTCACTTG
Source organism: Petasospora maesae (assembly GCA_030563305.1). NCBI lineage: Eukaryota > Fungi > Ascomycota > Saccharomycetes > Phaffomycetales > Wickerhamomycetaceae > Petasospora > Petasospora maesae. Next base: position 12,556 of record JAKUBT010000027.1, read on the forward strand.
CAGTTTGTCCTTGTGCTCCAAAGTTCGATGCACTCTTCAATTGATTGATGGTGACTCCATAGTCCGGGAATCCCTCATTGGCAAGATCCCTCATCTTCACCAGCAATTGTGGTTGGTCTGAGATGATGAGGAAATCATCAGCAATACGGAGCACCAAAGTCTTTGATCCATGAAGAAACTGGAATTTTGTTTCGATCAAGTCATCATAGACCAAATCACAAAACAGACTTGACATGTGTACACCTTGGAAGATACCATCTTTTCTAGTGAAAGTCTGGTTATTCGATTTCGTGAAAGTGTTCTTCAGCTGTCCTTCACAAACCTTGATGATCTCATGGCCTTTCAAAACATGTTCTCTTCTCTTTCCCACAATGGATGGTGCCCTTCTATGACTTCTCAAAGTTGCGGAGCTTGAAGGGTTGATCAACTTCCTGAGTCTTGTTTTCTTGAGTGTCATCAAATCAAGTGAGTCCTGCTCGTGGAAATGATAAACACCATCAGGATCAACCATAGACTCCACAACTTCCATAATCTTTGACTGTGGCAAGGTGTCGTAGCAGGCCTTTGCATCAAACTTCAAATAGAATAGATGAGGAATCGTGCCGTACAACTTGAGTAGTTGTTTCTTAAACTCTGCCACTTTAAGTGGAATCTGTGATGCGGATGATAGCTTGGGGAAGTATGACTTGTTCTTCAATCTGATGTTGTAGAGCATACGCTTTGCTGGGCGAATCTCTTTCAGGAGATGATTCAAGTACTGGTATGTCTCAGATGTCGTTGTGCCCCTCTGGGGAACATTGATCGCTCTGAAATCGCCATTCTTCTTAGGCATGACTCGTAACTTGGCTTGAATACCGTTGATGGGTTCTGCCTGTGAAACTGTGGTGGGGTCTTCGATCACTGTTAGGAACTCTTTGGCGTATCTCTCAATATGTGGCTCTGAGATTTTCTTCCATGTGGTATGTCTGAAGAAGTACAACTCCTTGGAAGAGGAGATATGTGAGATGTGGAAGAAAGAAGAGAGAATCTTTGGGAAGAACTCTGCAAATAACCACGTCAAGAATTGAGATAGTAGTCTGTGCCTCATCTTCAAATCCTCCTGGCTTGTAGTATGGAGTGTCTTACCCATCCATTTCACTCCTGTTATTGTGAATCCCTCAAGACACTCTTTGATGCTAACTTGGTCTCCCTTCATCCCATGTATCAAATGTGAGAGACATCTGAAAATGATGGATTTGTTTGAATTTGGTCCATAAATCTCTGATGGGAAAACAGACTCAAAGACCACAGTGCAGAACTTTGTGACAAGATGCAATGGCGTAGATGATCCAAGGTAGTCTGTCGATGTGATATCATTCTCAGGGCATATGTTGTTCAATACAGAGAAGTACCTGAACTCTGAGTGTGCCTTCATCATCTTACTCGCAAGCTTCTCAAACGGCACGAGCCTCTTGGGTACCTTCTTTGTGTTCTTCAGTGACTTGAACTCATCTTTAAATATTGCTCTTAGAAGTTCCATGCGCGATTGTGGGAAAGGGTTGTGATATTTGGAAACGTGCATCTCCTTGTACATCGCTTGGTCAAGTGAGAATGTTGTAGAAGTCTGCCGCTGGAACTTGGTCATTGCCATTGCGGGACCACAGAGCTGTATAACTGAAGATCCTTCACAGTAGTACACGAAGTTCTTGGTGAGCAGCTGGACCATTGCACGTCCTCCCACGACATGGTGAAGCTGTCTCCACTCTCTCCTTCCCTTGAGCAACGCGTTTGCCGTGCTGGATGCGTGGGAGTGCACGATGGAGGAGAAGGACTGCGACTTGGCCAGAGTGTATCCATCTGTGAGCACATTATCTGTCACTTTCAACCTCAGCAACTGTACTCTGCAGCGGTCAATGAGCTCGTTGAAAGAGCACTCGTCCTGTCCCTCGATGTCAACTTGTGGAGCGCCCCAGTGAGCCGCCAGCAGGACCCGGTCCAGAAACACGTCCAGATCGCTAGCACATTCCTTGGAAAGCTGGATGCTCGGACATGTTGGTAAGAAGTCTCTGAGTGTGCAATACTGCCCAGGCTGACTCATTTGCCATGGCGTCAGGTGCTTGTGGATTGTGGGGAGAGGAAGAGGAAGAGGAAGACGCGTCTGAATGTTTGGGATTTTGGATTAGCCGCCGGTGAGGAAGAAGCAAAAAGTCACAGCCTCATCACCATCACCAACTTTCTCTTGAGCCACTCAACAGACACCATTTCCAGCTCCATGGTGAAGAAAATACACAACAAGCTCCACATCGACTACGCTGAAGGTGTGATAGAGCACAGGCTGCTCCAGGTGCGGGACAAGCGCTCGTCGTCGGAGCTCTCACTGGTCACAGCCTGGTCCATCAAGATCAATCCACGGACCTCCCAGGGCGTCCTCAAGCTGATACGAGAGCTCAGCAACGTGGATCCGGTGCCCTTGCAACATGTGAAGCGACTGCAGAAAAGATCACAAGCAGACCTCACTGTGGTTTTGTGCTCGGTGCAGCTGATGGGCGCCGATGAACTGGCGGAGAGGCTCGATGAGGAGAAGGTGGAGTACACAGACATGGCAGAGCTCGAGGTACCGCAGCACTGTCCTCCCACAAAAGACCTGGCTCTGCAATGGGGTGAGAAGCACTGGCCATTGGTGTGGAAGGGCAATCCAAACGACCAGATCCTTTCAGAATTGGTCTTCAACGTGGACCAGATACGTGAACACCTCCAACTCATCTCCGACGAATCGCTTAATGTCAAGACACACAACGCAGCCAAGGTCCCCATCATCACAGCTATAGTGGATCCTGGAACAAACAAAGTCATGGCTATGTGCTCAGATAACAGAGAGAGTCATCTTTTGAACCACAGTGTGATGTGTTGCATCAATGCTGTCTCCGAAGCAGAACAGAAGAGTCGTCAGGACAAGACCCCAAATCAATTCCATTACCTCTGCAATGACTACCACGTTTACACAACTCATGAACCATGCACTATGTGCTCCATGGCACTGATCCACTCAAGAGTCTCCAGGCTGATCTATTTACAAAGACAAGAGTCCACGGGGGCTTTACATCCACAAAGTGGTGAGGGATACATCATACACGATCACAAGCTCCTCAACTCCAAATTCGAAGTGTTCGAGTGGCTTGGCGATGAATACAACAAAGTAAAGATAGACAAACTCATTAATGTATAATTCTTCCCGTCTCATAGAAATAAACTTCATGGATAGATGGATCTATCAACGCGCCATCATCATGAACGTAAAAGCTCTTGTAGGTTCTTTAACGATTCAACAGCCTCATCCACATCGTCTTTCTCCAAGATGTCACCGGAGCCAGGTATGACCACGTCATTCAACATTGACACGGTCTTCTTCAATTCATTCAATCGTTTCTGATACTCAGCCTCCATATCAGATATCTCATCATCCAACAACTCTGACACTTTTGTCAAATTCTCCACAAGCTTATTTGGTTCGATATCCTTCTCTCCTTCTTCCCCACCAGAAATTGCAACGTTCCATTGCTTCCTCTGTATCTCATCATTCACTTTATCCAACCTTTCACGAGACTGATCCAGTAACAGCTGGCGGATTTCAGTGATCATGCTGCTTGATGTGTTCCTTGGGAACATTCGTTTGAACGACTCTTTCGGAAGCCCGTCTTTGGCGTCTGCCCTTTCCAGCAGAAATTGTGTGAGTATCTCTGATTCAGTGACCATTGCTTTCAGTGAGGTTGTTTGTGTGTTGTAATGTATGTTTCGTTGTTTCTGATGATAGTGTGAAGGGGGTGACGCGTGCTGTGATCATCCTTCTTTAAAACGCGCGCTTGACAGAACAAAGCCTCACGGCCCAGGTTCTGTGGCCTCTTGGTACCTGGGATCACCCAACCGTCTGATAGAACGTTCAGGAAGACACGTAGACCACACTGGTTTTTACGACTCTCAGAATGCCTTCAATGTCAGGACAGTGAAATGGGGTGTCTACAGGACCAAGAGAAGAGGTCAAAAATTGTCCAAAGAGAATGTGAATTATGAAAGAAATGGGGCTGGTCAAAGAGGAAGTCCATGTTCAGCGGTTCAACATGAGTGATAAAAAAAAAGAAACAAAAGAGAGGAATATGAGAAAACAAAGGAATCAAAGCTCAAAACAGTCCACAAGCCACAGTGTCGTGGGGAGTGCAAGCTCCAACACGAGAAAGAAAATGAAATCTGAAATCATCACAACGAAAGGGAAACATCATCGAACACCAAAACCACACATCGGAACAAGAGAGAAAGGAAGAAGATTGTCAGAAGCGGGATGAATGAATAACATAAAAGACCATAGAATAGTACCACGTACGACTGATATGAAGAAACAAGAGACCAAACAAAATGGGGACACTTATTGTCTGGAAAGGCTGAAAAAGTGCGCCTGTGGAGAAGAAAAAAAGACACCAAGAAAAAGTCACGGAGGGAAGTCAGTCAAGTTGGGTGTACTCAGGCGAGCAGTGTGACAATCCAAGCTGGAACTGGTCAACAATAGACCAGAACCCCTCAATGAAGTGAAAATATGAAAGAGTGTGGACAACAATAATGTGTGTGTGTGTGTGTGTGTGTGTGTGTAACAACAACAGAAGCTGTCGTAGCTGGAAACAAGTGTGTGTATCTGAAGTCCACAGATAAGAGTCAAGAACAAGTGTGAGCAAAAATATGCCCAGAAACAAAGGTGCATTGGAAGAAATGTGTGTTGTATAAGGGGACAAGTTGCCCTGTATCTTCAATGCATAGGGAGAAATGATGTGGGGCCGTTGGTGCTTGACAAAAGCAGTGTGTAATGGTTGGATGTGGCAGTGTGTTGGCATGTAGTGATGTTGGACAAAAGTATTGCTTGTTTGGAAGGTCTTAGACCAACAAAGCAGCGGCAGCAGCAGCAATGACTGAAGCAACTGTGAGTCCCTGGAGCTTGGTACCCTTGCTCTCCTCACCACCGGAAAGAGTGGAGTTGGAGTCTGTCACGTTGGTGGAGCCAGTCGTATTGGTAGGAGCCTCAGTCTCAGCAGAAGTCTCGTTCAGTGGGACAGACTCATCATCAGCAACAGTGGATGGGGTCTCCTCGTACTCCTCAGCGTACTCCTCAGAAGGAACTGGGAGTTCTGTGTCAGCATCGAAGGCAGCCTGGGCAAAGGCGCATCCGGCAATGGCGGCAACAATCAAAGTCTTTGTGTACATCGAGAGCGTGTTCTTGAGCTTGTCGAGGAGGAATGGCGGGTCTGAAGGTGTGTTCGGTAGAGCGTGCTTCAAGGTCTGGGGGAGCAGGTAACTGGGAGGTGGTGGGAGAAGAGGGCAGAAAGATGGCAATGGCACGAGACTTTATAGTTCGGTGTCAAAAATGGAGACACAAAAGTAACCACCAACTAGGAGTGCAAGGTTGACAAGTTTTGTGACACAAAAGCGGATCTCGTTTCCCGCCATGGCCCACGGTGTGGACTCCATAGCACTGCTCGGCCTTCCGCCGTGCTCAAAAGTCCCTGGAAAAGAGCTCAAAGGGCTCCAAATCAAGTCAAAATGAGATATGTGACGCTTCTGGAAAGATGATCCATCGCTTAGTGATCCTTTTGATGATAGTGTGGTGCTGTAGCGCTGGTGAAAGGGTGTCTGTTGACGCGTTCTGGTGTTCTGGATCTTTTGTTTACCTTTCGATCCCATTCCCCACAGCCGGGTAATGCCCCTGTCTGATCAAATACTTACGCAGAAATCAGGCCTTCAACAAAGGAATTTGATTACACGGACTTTCTAGTATGAATATTTGGTACAATTTCTTTGTCATAAGTCTTCCATAAGTCCCATAACATCCTTATGTAGCCATATAGCGCTTAAAGCCTGGCAACTCGAATCCCGATTGTGATCCCGACTTGTCCGTTTCCGGTAAAAGAATCCCGATGACGGAAGCTGGCCTCCTGGCTCATCGCTCTGAGACTCTGTTTAAAATAAGAGCTTCTGCTCTACTCTCCAACTCCTGAGCTCAAGGTTCGATCTCAACAAATCTTCGATCACCGGTAGTACAGACGAAGAGGATCATATACTCGTACCATGGCTGCTACACGGATCAAAAGAGTTAGGACAGGCTGCTGGACCTGCAAGAAGAGGTGCGTATTGTACATCTGACACGTTGGATCGTTACTCCATCCATGAACAAACACTAACGAATTGCAACAGAAGAAGAAAATGCGACGAGGGTAAACCAGGATGTATGAACTGTGAAAAGAGTGGGCGTGTTTGCGAAGGCTATGGGCTCAAGCTTTCATTCGACGTTGATGACAGCCGAAGCGCTCCCAGCGGGAAGGTCAACGCCAAAGGAGAGATGGTCTACGGGTTCGTGGGCAGACCAAGGCTTAAAGAGAGTCTTGCAAAGAGAGATTCAGTGCCTGATAACTCACAGAGTGATACTTCGCCTGCGGCGGCAAGCTCTACTTCAAAGAATGAAGAGCAAACACAAGTACGAACACAGGGAGAAGCCCCAACTCAAGAGCAGCAAGTTCAACAGCTTGCCACTGCCGCTGCTACTGCAAAAGAATCCAAAATCGATATCATGGAGGAGTTCCACATTTTCCAAGACTTGTTCCCCTCTTTCAACACAGACACTGAGATCCCGGCATTCATCACAGACTATAATCAGACTTTTGAACTAGGAGCTCCTAAGGAGTCAGCAGAACAAGACGGAACACCAGGTCCAGAGCCAGAGATGGAGGAGAACACCCTGTTAAAGCATTTCTTCAAGAGACTTTTACCCCTACTTGATGCACACCCAAGTTCTCCCTGGCCACAGCTTGCTCTCAAATACTGTGACTTTGAAGTGGCGAAGAGTTGCTTCATTGCAATGGCATGCATCCACATGTATCAGACCAAGGGCAAACACGAGTTCTTCAAGACAGGTATGGTTCATGTTAACAATACCATGGAGTACCTCATCGACTACTTGAGGGGTAAGAGTGAAGATTCAGAGGCAAATGATGACTCCTTGGATGTGGAGACGATTATTCGAAACTTGAAGAAACAACCTATTGAGAAACAGAGATCCAACTGCTTCGTGATCTTACTCTTGATTCATGTTCATTTCCTCTTCAGTGTTCTCGAGTCCGGAAGATCAGCACTAGTGAGAAACTTCTGTGAGTTGTTTGGAGCCATCGTCAAGGACCCAGGATTCAGAGCACAACTGGATCAAATCGATGAGAGTTCCACTGTCATCGCCAACATCTCCTGGTTTGACACTATCACAGCAGTTGTCTCTCCAGATTGCCGTGTCCCATACTGTGGAGAAACTTGGTATGGTACCAAGAACACCACAAAGTCAACAACGAGACTCATGGGATGTCCAGGTGAGATATTCCGTTGTATCAACAGACTTTGCAGTTTGCGGAGACATCTCAAAGACACGTACAATGTCATTGACGTTGGAGTCGAGCAGAAATTCAGTGCACTGAGATATGACTTACTCAACTACAGAGAATATATTGTGTACCAATCTGATACATCTGACTTCGAATACGAATATGAGATGAGATTGAAGTGTGCTCAGTGTTGGGCCTTGGCTGTCTTGGTAAACTTGCACAGACTCGTTCGTCCAGATGACAAGCATTCGTTGAATGGATTCATCGATGAGTTCATCTCAGTGTACTCCACAATGCAAAGCTCATCACCACTGGTCACACAGATGGTTTGGCCAGTGTACACCATTGCCTGTCTTTGTACCACTTCACACCAAAGATCCCGCTTCACAGAATTCATGGATACGTTATACATGGAAGTTAATATGGGTACCGTTTCATCTCTGAGATCCATTGCTCAAGAATGCTGGTCTTCAGGTCAAACATCTGATGAGATTCTTGCAGGACAAGAATGGCTCGCATCAGGAATTGATTTCCTTGTTGTCTAAAGTTTTCAACTACAAGTGTGTAAGTAGGGAAGTAAATCAACAAACGGAGAATAACCATAGTACATTAGATAGCCAGCTCAGTTTGTAAAAAAAAAAAATTGAGACCATAACGATTAACAGAAGAAGTGAAAAGCTGCTTACAACTTAGACATAGCAGCAATGTCGGTGGACTGGACGTGGTCCTCATCCTCCTCAATAGTCTGCTGGAGGTCCTCAAGGGAGACCTTGTCATCCTCGACAACCAAGTTGATCTGCAACTTCTTGATACCGAAACCAACTGGGATCCACTGGTGAGCACCCCAGACAAGACCATCCTGCTCGATGCCCTTAACGGTGGCCAACAAAGCCTCGAGGTCGGTCTCGTCATCCCATGGCTTCACATCCAAGGTGACAAGGGACTTAGCAGCTGGCTTTGGACCCTTAGCAGCCTTCTTAGCGGCGTACTCAGCCAATCTCTGCTGCTTGAGCTTCTCAGCCTCCTCATCGACCTCATCGTCGTCAGAACCGAAAAGGTCGACATCCTCGTCGTCATCCTCCTCAGCGGCGGCAGCTGGGGCAGCTGGAGCCTCACCAGCTGGCAAGGACTCGAACTCCTCAGAGAAGGAAGCAATGTGGTTGAACCATCTGGAAAAGTCTGGGAACTGAGCCTGGAAGGCCTTGTAAGCGGCAACGTCAGCCTGGGAAGCGGCAGAGCTAAATAAAAGAATTGTTAGTTTCAATATTCATCAAGAGAAGAATGAGAACTGTGGCTCCTTCAATTGATCTCACAAATCGCAGCCCTTGATTTGTAAATTGTCAGGAAAAGTGAAACTTGATTGGGTTGATACTCATGCAGAGGGTCTTAAGTCTCTTCATAAACACGGACCAATGAATTCATCATGTTAAAAGCCAGAGGGGCTGCGATTTGCACGTGGAGATCAATCCGGCTAGCGCCTTTCATCAAATCACCGCTGGACATGTGTGTGTGTGTGTGTTTGGAAGTGATGAGGCGTGCCTGGGCGCACTGGAAGTGGCACTTACCCAGAAACGTAGGACTTGTCAGCCAAGAAGGTGTTCAATTCCTTCAAGGAGTCAGCTTTGGAGAAGTCGGAGAAAGCCATTGTGTAAGGTTTGGGTGTTGTGAGTCCAGCTCGTGGCGTCTTCCTACTGGTAACACGTTGTAGTTGAGAAGAAAATTTTTCAAGCGCTGGCCCATTTCCAACGGGTGGAGCCTGTGCTGGGGATTACGCGCGCAGTGTGGCTTTGCGCGTAAATTTCGGGCTGTAGGGCTTCATCTTTGAACGAGTGAAGGATTTGGCACACTTGACAACACGGTCAGCATCACAACAAACACCAAAACAACGCGTCATTTGGCGGAGACAGGGGAATCGAATAATACAGAAAGACAATGGATAGACCACTCATCCCACAGGCACTCTCCACGAACTTCCACAACAGAGCCAAGAACGAGCAGACGGCGCTCTGGATCGCTGCTGTTCCCACGAGATCCACCAAGAGGGCAAAGGCAGTTGTCAACTACGCAGAGTACGAGGACATCAACTTTGACGATGATAACGATGGTAATGACGATGGATTCAGTAATGGTGCATTTGCCTCACATGGTGCTGGTGCAGGTACTGCCGCCGCTGCGGGAACAGTGGGGAAACTAGCTGTGAAGACCAAACATGTCAACTTCTCAGAATATGATCTTGCCCTCAATGCGCAAACAGAGGAGATCTTGATCCCAATCAGACTTGATCTTGAATACAACCAGAACAGAATTGTCGATTTCTTCATGTGGAACCTCAATGAGACATTGATCACGCCTGAACAATTTGCCCTGATAACGTGTCAGGACATGGATCTTCCAACTTCTTTCCAACAACAGATTTCAAGTTCAATCAAATCACAAATCGAAGAATACACCAACCTCGTCACAATACAACTTCCAAAGGACATTGACATTCATGTGATTATCAACCTATCGTGCAATTTGGATAAGAATCTCTACGAGGACAAGTTTGAATGGGATCTCACAAGTGATACGGTAACACCTGAGGCATTTGCCAAATACGTCGTCATGGACATGGGACTCTCACGTGAGTTCCTCCCAGCAATTGCACACACACTTCATGAAACCATTTTGAAATTGAAGAAGGACTGTATCGATGGACACCTACCACAGGAGATCTTCAACCAATCTGCATTTGGATACGAGGCTGGTGTGAGACTGGATAGTGAGACTTTGGGAGCTGGATGGGTTCCATCCGTGGAGGAGCTCTCGCCATGGGAGATTGAGAGAAGAGAAATGGAAAGAGAGAGAAACATCAGACGTCTCAAGAGAGAGTCGATGAGGGTTGATGATGGGTCCAACAAGAGAAGAAGCCATAGAAGACGGTACGAGGAGATTGAGCTCCGATAGATGCACTGGCGGGGCGGTACATTGGACTCCAAAAAAAAACTATACACGACCACACACAATGACCACAATGATAAAGGACCAACACACCACTCAGTAGTCACCAATCACCTAAACACACAACATCCAAAACTCAAAGAACCTAGATCAAAACTCCAGAGCCCCCGGGGTGGGGGGCATAGAACGCATTCGCGAAAAGAGCGGTTCGCGCCACACGGGCCCCAGCTGAATTTTGTGCGCTCAGGCGGGGCAGCAGCAGGTTTCCCAAGGCTGACGATAAACTTGCAAGTTCGGTTGAAGGCTCAGTTTGCGTGGGAAGGGAACGAATTGGCGTTCATTCCCTCAACCAACACATCGGCCATCAAGTGACTGCACCTCGCACACACACTTCCCGCACAGAAACTGCTCCACCCAGCGATGTCCAAAGTAAGTGTCTCCTCTTGGGTCCATTGTGCCCGCTCCTTGTGTCTGCTGTGTTGCTGTTCCCACTGGAATTCTCCTCTCTGTTGTGGTTGTTGGCTGTCCCCCGGTTGGGGGGGCTGCTGGCTGGAATCCCCGGCATTCTAATGGGGGGCACTCGAGGGTCTCTCTAGGTGGAGAGGTCTTATGGTGCTCACATACTCATGAAGGTCTTTGTATGGTGCTGCTGGCTCTCAATTGCCCCCCGGTTGGCGCATGTTTTAGAGTGCAGCAGACCCTTCTTTCGACCCTCCATTCCTGTGCTTCTTAAGTCACCTTACCCAAGCCCTTGATTAATAAACACACACACACACACATACCGGACAAACACATGGCACCGCTTCCTCAAGAACCCCTGATACTAACAGACATACTTTTTTAAGAATCACACAGTCAAGGAATACAAACTCGTTGTCGTTGGTGGCGGTGGTGTCGGTAAATCCGCCCTCACCATCCAATTCATCCAATCACACTTTGTCGACGAGTACGACCCAACCATTGAAGACTCGTACAGAAAGCAAGTTGCAATCGATAACGAGGTGGCTCTCTTGGATATTCTCGACACTGCTGGTCAGGAAGAGTACAGTGCCATGAGAGAGCAATACATGCGTACCGGTGAAGGTTTCCTCCTCGTTTACTCCGTCACTGAGCGTGAGTCCTTCAATGAGTTGAGCACTTTCTACCAACAAATCTTGCGAGTCAAGGACACGGAATCTGTGCCTATTCTCCTTGTTGGTAACAAATCCGATTTGGCAGAGGAGAGATCTGTCAGCTTTGAAGAAGGTGAGAAGTTGGCTAAGCAATTCAACTGTGAGTTCCTCGAGACAAGTGCAAAGCAAGGAATCAACGTTGATCAGGCATTCCACGACTTGGTCAGAAAGATCAGAGCCAAGAACGAGTCCATCGATAGCGGTATCTCTGGTGCTGTGAGCCACGGTGGTGACTACCAGAACAACCAGAACCGCCAGAACAGCGTTGCCGCCCAGAGCGCTGTTGGCACTGCTGCCGCCTCCGTTGCTGCTCCTTCTGATGCCCCTGCTGCCCAGAAGGCTGGTGCTGCACAGGCCAGAAAGCAGAACGTCTCTCAAGGTTCTGAATCCAAGGAGTCTGGTGGGTGCTGTGTCATTGCCTAAGTGACAATCCCCTCCCTCCCCCTCCCTTGATCTTTTCCTGTGACTAGGCTGCTGGAAGACGAAGAGAAGAGTTGAAAAATAATCCATTCTGCACACATACTGCACTCCATTGTAATGTCTTTGTATCCTTTTATGTTGTATTTTTATCCCCCCCCTCACCTCACCTCACCTCACCTCATTATTTTGGTTTAATGTTTTATATACGTCGATTGATAGTTTAAATCCGTTTCCTTGGGTCCTAGCTAATGCATACCAGAGACTGCTACATCATATACACCTAGTAAGGTGTTTAATTCATAAGCCAAAAAATCCGTTTTGTCATTCTCATACACTCAATTGATAAAGTGGTAGACGGTGAAGTGCAGCACCAAGGATGCAAAGATGTAGTCACCAATGGCCCTTTCAGGGGACACCGTGGGGAAGATGCTCTTGTTCTGGTCAGCAGTCTGTAGTCTCAACGACACGGTCAACACGAACTGGCCCACGGTGGAGATGAAGCCACCGAGGAATGCATTGAAGGGGAAGTTCCCCACCAGGATGGCAAACACAAACTGCACCAGGGCAACCAGTACCAAGAATGCCAAAAACAGGTCCACGAGCTTTGTGCGTGGGGTCAGGGAGTCGACGTAGGCCTTATACGATACCGTGAGAGACTTCTGGAACTGGGCGATCATCGACTTGGAGGATGCCGCTGCTGTGGACGATGATGTGTGTGCTGCCGGTGTTGCGAGTGTTGGTGGCTTTGCGGGTGTCTTCGGCTTGGCCATTGCTGTGTTTTGCTGCTGACTTTTAGGGGTGCTGGGGTTTTCGTGGGCTGGTTATATTTATCAGTTTTGGCCGGTGTTTGGATCCGTGTTGATGGAAGAGCATGGACGTGTCCTCGTGTTCTTCTTCCCGCGCGCGCTTATGGACATCCGCACACCACGGACAGCCACCCGGTCAAAACTTCGGGAAGTTCAAAAGTTCAAAGGTTCACCCGAACTCCTCGTTATCCTTCAACGGTAGCACTTCCACCAACACAACACAACACAACACCTACTGGATTATCCAGATCAACAGAAGAACCACACACACACACACACACACACACACACACACACAACAGATATATAAATTACTCACAATGTCAGACATGTCCCTGCGCCCGCGCTCCCAGAGAGTCTCCGCAAGAGCCCACCGCATGGCTTCTAAGAACTCCTCCACCATGAGCAGCATCAAGCAGCAGACAGAGCTCCTCCCCGGCCTAAACGACATCACAGACGCGTTGGAGGCTTTCCCATCTGACATCGTCAAGTACTTCACTCTTTACAAGGAGATTGACTCCAAGTACGTTTCCCAGCTCCCGCACCTGATGAGAAACATCACGCTGTTCAAACAGCTCCCTACAACGGAGGCAAACAAGGAGAAGCGTGTCAAGCTCATCACCAAGGTTATCGAGATCTTTGGAGAGATGCTCCCATGTCTTGAAGAGAAGCTACATGTGGCCACACTAGCTGCTGATCGCACCTCACTACACATCAGAAGAATCAACGACGACTTTGACCACATCCAGAGAAGGGAAATTCCTGAGAACGTGCAGTACGGAAGCCACAGCCACCCAGCAATCATCAGCAACGCCAAAATCCCAGACAACAAATCCGCACAGTCACAGAGAAGTGAGAGCAGAAGAGAGGCGCTTGCTGCTAAGAAGGCCGCCCATGAGCAGAATGACGAGGACTCCACACTAGCCACGACAAACTCTGGAAGAGGCAAGGGAAGACCAAGAGCTGACAAGGAATCCACCCCAGCAGCTGGTGCAACAGGAGGAGCATCATCCACATCAACAAACAAGAAGCGTAAGACAAACAACAACAGTAACAACAACAACAACATCAACAACAACAACAACAACAGTAACAGTAACTCACACGCTGATGCCACCAATGGTGCCTCTTCTGTTTCTGTTCAGCAATCCCGCCCTGTTCACATTGTCCCATCCACACAACAAGCACAATTCATCCAACATCCAAATCAACAGCCAACAGTGCATTCTCAACTCATGAGTGCACAGATTGTCACACAACCACAATCTTTGAAGAGTGGCGATGATTCTCAAACACCACGTCCTGGAACCCCATCAGGTTCAAAGAGATCGCGTGTCTCCACCAAGAAGAAACAAGAACAAGAGCAACAACAGGCGGAGTTGGACAGAGAGGAAGGTGTCTACAGAGATGAGAATGGACATTTGCACAATGCTATGGGTGAGCCAGTCTACTGCTACTGCAACCAGGTTTCGTATGGAGAGATGGTTGGTTGTGATGATAACGATTGTAAGAGAGAATGGTTCCATTTGCCATGCACAGGACTCACAACGCTTCCAAGGGGAAAATGGTACTGTGATGATTGCAAACAGAGAAGATCTAAAAAGGTGATGTAACTTGGACTTTTCATCTGTTGTCCAAAAAAAAAATTTGGTCCGTCTTTTTGCATCTCTTGGTCGTTTGGTTTTGATTTTAAAGCCGGAGCGGGAGTACGGCGTCATTTCATTTTTGTGTCACTCAAAAACAGACAAAGTTGAGCAGACACTTCAACAACATGCCGGGGCGGCTAATGCCCTGGCACTTGAATAAACATCTTTCACCGTTTTACCCCCAGCACTCACAATAGACGTCTCACGGTTACAACACCGCCTATCCGCCGCTCATCACTCTTCCACACATCTGCAATGCACTCGACAGCGGTGATTGTGCTGCTCGTGTGCCTTTCCAGAAGAACATTATGCCAGAGTTGGGAAGACTCGTCCAAGGAGCCTGCTGCTGCTGCTGCTGCTGCTGCTGATGCTGCTAAGTCTGAGAACTGGGCCCATGGTGTGGACACCCCAGAGAAGTACATCTTGAATCCACAGGGAGAGATTGTCTACTCTGACCCTACAGACAAACCGAACTTTCACATATCCGCTGCTGATGAGGCGGCTCTTGGTGATGAATGGGAGGCAATTGCGTATGAGAAGGGTGATCTTGACTACGATGTGAACATGGACGATGACCTCGTTGATGACGTTGAGGAGTACTACTCCACCAAGACCAGTTGTTCAAATGAAGAGGGACCGACTCCTACCGCCACGCCATCTCTCTTTGGTGACATCCCAATGGGGCCACAAGACCTTGACATCCCCTCTTTGAAGACCAAAGTTGACTTGCCAGATCATATGCGCTTTTTGGACCATGGCTCAGCTCTGTACATTGACCTGTTGAAACTGGTTGGTGTTGATAACATTGTCAAGGGAGCCTGGGGTATGACGTACTCCTTCTACAAACCCACCGGTGGTTGCAAGTCTCCTGAAGAGATACAGAGTGACGTTTCCAAATTGAGTGACTTTGAGATCATCAGAGTGTATGACACAGACTGTGAAGGTGTTTTGAACACGCTCAAGCTGATGAAGCCACACCAGAAGTTGTTTGCAGGTATCTACTACTTGGACAGGATTGAGATTTCAGCAGAGATTCTCTCACAGGCAGTCACCATCACTGGAGCTGGTTGGTCCAAGATCCACACTGTGTCTGTGGGCAACGAGTTGGTCAATTTCGGACGTGCAACGACACTGGAAGTTGCCGCCCTGGTGGAACGTGCCAGAGCAGTGTTGAGAGGCAAGGGATACACAGGTCACATCGTGACAACAGATACACTTGTGGCCATGTTGAACAACAAAGAGTTGTGTCATATTGGGGACTACGTCAGTGTCAACTCTCATCCATACTGGGATGGCTATGTGGAGCCTAGGGATTCTGGTCCCTGGTTGATGAACCAGTTGGATATGCTTCGTGATGTATGTGGAGCCACCACACCTATCGTGTTGTGTGAGACCGGTTGGCCAACAAGAGGTCAGAAGTTTGGTGAGAAGGGTCAGCCTTCCAAGGACAATCAATTGGTTGCTTTGAAGTCAATTGTGGACACTTTGGGTTTCAAGACCATCTTGTTCACCACGCATAACGACTATTGGAAGGCAGATGGCTCTCATGGAGTGGAGAAGTTTTGGGGTATTTATGATGAGTGAGGTACTCAATACGATGTATCCTGTTTCTTTGTTTGAGCTACCTTTTCAATGGTTGGTTGTAAAAGTTGAGAATTCTACTAGTATTTGTGTAGAACAAAGTTCAAACGGTATATCTATGTACAGGACTGATACACCTGTGAGGGGAACAATGTTCGGAATAACAAGGAACAAAAGAATTGTCTTGTGAGAGTTTTTCAAATGTAACAAGCGTCATGTGTCATCAGAAAGGCATTAAAGAGAAAGTGAAATGGTTGGAACGAGAGATGGATAGACTCTTTTTTTTCTTCTTTTCATTTAGACCAAACCCTGAGCACCATAGCTCTGCAGGACCTCCTGGATCTTTGCATTCAAGACTGGATCATCCTTGATTTTCAATTGAATTTTAGTTGCCTCAGCAAAAGAGGTAGCTTGGATCATCTCGTCAAGACTTCTTGACAAGAGTGCAGCCTCTTCGAACAACTTGACAGCTTGTTCTTGGTTACCTGTTTGCAAGTAGAGTTGACCCAAAGTGACCTTTGCCAACTCTGATTTTGGATCGATATCAGTGGCCATCTCCAAGATCTCAACAGCGGCGTGTGCACTCTCTGGTGTACCGTCTCTTGACAAGATTGCAGCCTTGTTAACCAATGGAATCACACCAATTGAGGTCTTTGACAATGCCTCCTGTAGCTTGAATGCCACATCGAACTGTGTCACGGCACCAGCGGTGTCACCTTTATCGGCCAAGATCTCACCGTAGTAGTTTGGAATCTCTGGAGAAGTTGGGAATTTCTTCTTTGCATCTTGGAATTGGGTCTCTGCAGCTTCAAAGTCTCCGTTTCTGTAGGCGATACAAGCCAATTGGATGTATGCATACACGTTTGATGGGTTCAACTCATTAGCACGTTCAAAGTTCTCCTTTGCCTTGTCCAAGTTACCAACCAAGTAGTACATCTGACCCTTATGGTAGAAAGTCTCAGAGGAAGTAGGTGAGAGATCGGTTCCCTTGTTGAAAACTTCTTCAGCCATTTGGAAGTCCTGCTTGTCGGCATACATCAGGGCTTGGAAGACATAAGCTCTGCATCTTGGGTACAAAGTGATAGATCTCTCAATGTAGTTGTTTGCGGTGATTGGGTCAGCCTTCAAGAAGCTGAACGCACCAGCGTATTCGAGGGTAATGGCAAGCTTACGCTTCAAGGTCTCATCGGATGGAGATTTGGCAAACTCAGCTTCATATGCATCAACGGCCTGTGTGATGAAGACGTCGGCTTGTTCGTAACAGTCGTAGGTCTTAAGTGAAAGCTTGCTGAGGGCGGAGATCAAGAAGAAGTCGCCAGTCTGTGGGGTCAACTTCTCTGGGTCCTCTGGTAGTCCTTCAACTGTGGTTTCGTCGATAAATGCTCCAAAGAAGGAAGCAATGGAAGAAGCAGATGGCAAAGATGGGGTTCTCTTACTCAAGCTTTCATTGGCAATCTTGTACGACTGCTTCTTCAAGACACGATCCAGGGCAGCCTCTGTGGACTTGTTGTTGAACCCACCCAGGATGGTGATTGCCGTCAAATCGAACATGGCCTCCTCGTACTTCTCCGAGTTCTCGTAGGCTGCGGCTCTACGGACAAGACACTTGCTGTAGTCAGGCTTGAGCTTCAATGCTGCGCTCGTGTCCTCGATGACCTTCTCGTAGTCCTGGATTCCCACGTAGCATGCGGATCTGTTGGAGTAGAAGATCGGGTCCTGCTTGACGCTGAGAGCGGCGGTGTAGAGCTTGATGGCGTCGGCGAACTTCTTGTCCTTGAAGAGGTCGTTTCCGTCCTCCTTCAATGCGAGGGAGTACTGTTCCTTCTGCTCCTCGGTGAGGGCGGCGATGAGCTCCTGGGTGAGAGCCGGGAAGCCCTGTGCATCTGTTGGGTACACCCTCTGCTTGGCTGGCACGGCGGCTCCCTTGGTGCTGGCGGTGGCCGCGGTGGCGGTGTCAGTGTCAGCAGTGGAACTGGACTCTGGCTTGTCCTTGGACTTCTTTGCCTTCTTCTTCTTCTTTGCCTTCTGGCCCGTGGCGGCGGTGTCTGTGGAGCCGGTGGCGGTGGAGGATGCCTGCTGGGAGACAACGTAGTAGGCGGCGGCGGCGGAGGCCACAACACCGACGGTGGCTGCGATGGCGACCTTGTTCTTCGCCAGGAATGCTGACACGCTGGTGGACTCTGACATCGTGCACTGCGGGGTGGTCCTGTGGCTGTGAGTGTTCCTGTTGATGTCGTCCGTCCCCCCGGTGTTCAGCTCGACTTTTCGCTTTTCATCGTGGAGTCCGTGCTCCGTGCCTGAGGGCCGGGTAACACTCTTCCTAGCGCCTCTAGCTCTAGCTCTGGCTCTCTCCTGCTCTTCTATATAGAGGCTCTCTCTGGGCACATCAACAATCAACGTGCTCCCATCTTCTCACGTAACCACACACAACCCACGCCCGGCTCAGACCTTGGCACCCACCACTCAGCACTGATACCAAAGCTCACAACATCATACGCACTTCTCAACTGAAAAGCCGAACCCGGTATCAACACCCACGCCCCCTCCACACCGCAACAGCACCACAACCACACTCCATGGAGCACCGTACAAACCAGGACAGAGCTCTCGAGGAAGACCTCACCGAGTTCCAGGACTATGCCGTGGAGGAGCTCGGCCAGGAGCACTACACCACGGCAACGGCAGCAGCATCCACCATGGTCACCATCACAACCCCACCACAGAGGCTCATTGTTCCACCTCTCAACTTCTGCCCCGTGGAGTCCAAGCTGTACAGAAGCGGACAGCCATCAAAGGTGAATTTCGGCTTCCTCAAAGAGCTCAAGCTCACCTCAATTGTCTGGCTCGCATCAGAGGATCCATTGGATGAGTTCATCGACTTCGCTGAGGAAGAGAACATCAACATCCTCTACGCAGGAATCAACCCTGATGGCTC
Organism: Petasospora maesae; assembly: GCA_030563305.1. Lineage (NCBI taxonomy): Eukaryota > Fungi > Ascomycota > Saccharomycetes > Phaffomycetales > Wickerhamomycetaceae > Petasospora > Petasospora maesae. The sequence continues at coordinate 31,438 of JAKUBT010000027.1, forward strand.
GGAACCTTGGGATGGACTCACTGAGAAGTCAATCAGAGAGGCACTCACAACCATCGTGGATAACTCCAACTACCCAATCCTCATATGTTGCGGGATGGGTAGGCACAGGACTGGCACCGTGGTAGGGTGCTTAAGAAAGCTTCAAGGTTGGAACTTGGCCTCTGTGTCTGAGGAGTATCGACGTTTCACTGGATCAAGAGGTGGGAGAATCCTTGTGGAACTACTCATTGAAGGATTCAACAGCGAGACGATCAATGTTTCTAGTGAAAAGGCACCACAGTGGCTCAAAGGAAGAAGCTGACCCCCTCATCACCCATCACCCATCACCCATCACCCTCGAGCATACCCTCATCTGGTTCCCACTGTGGATTATTGAGACTTGCATGTCAAGATTATGAGAATTGTACGCAGAGGTTTGTCTTGGGCACATGATATGAACTTGAAGGGTCTCTTCATGATGAGTGTGACTGGTCTTGTGAAGAAGATGTCTTTTGCCTTTCATCTTTACGAGAGTTTGAGCTCATCTCAAATGGTCCTTGATGACGGTTACCAATTGACTAGTATCTACAATATTAGTAAATTATCATGTATCATTAATCCCAACTATATAGCACTTCATTTTTAGCCCG